>CM067169.1:162208487-162280053 GCA_034093135.1 Erigeron breviscapus | reverse complement strand
TGAGGTTATCAGTTTACTGGGTGGTTTGAATCTGGACATTCCCGCATCATTCTCCCCCTCTAAAAAGAGACTTGTCCTCAAGTCTTCGAGATACTCATCCTCCAGGTAGGGCATCAGATCACCAACATTGAATGTACTAGAGACTGACATATCTCCAGGAAGTTCAACTTTGTAAGCATTTTCTCCATATCTCTCCAGAATCTTGAATGGACCGTCAGCTCTGGGCATCAGTTTGCTTTTTCTCTTGGCTGGAAATCTTTCCTTTCTGAGATACACCCAAACAAGATCTGGCTTGGCTCGATAGGCTATTGAATAGGATGGAGGAAGGCTTGTCCCTAGCTTCTGAAACAAGAGAACGGACCGACTCTAACTAATCCACTCCTACTAACAGGAAGTGTAAGGGCCTCCCTTTACCACATCATGGGGGTTTACAGGAGATCCCAGAGGCTCGCTCGGAAAGGCTGCTATACCATACCTTTTGACTTAACTCTACTCTAGTAGTCACTAGACTCACTATAGTAGTCCGTCCGGCTGCTCTTGCTGAAATCATTACTCTTCATTCTCCCGTGCTCTAGCAATTGCGCTCCCTAGACCACTACCATGTAGTTAGGTAGGGACAATCAATCCGGGAATCTAGGAATGAATGGGGATCCCGTATGGATTGAAACCAAAAAAACCGTGACCTAAGAGAAGGAACAGTCAAAGCAGGGACTTAGAGACTAGCATCCGATTGTGAGACACTTTCGCTTGCGGTTGCTACTTTCACTGTTTGTCTTTGTAAGCATTTTCTCCATATCTCTCCAGAATCTTGAATGGACCGTCAGCTCTGGGCATCAGTTTGCTTTTTCTCTTGGCTGGAAATCTTTCCTTTCTGAGATGCACCCAAACAAGATCACCTGGTGAAAAACTGGGCTGCTTCCTGTTCTTGTTTGCCCTTGGCATCTTTACCATTTTTCTGTAACACCCCGACTATAGCGGAAACACGAGATGCCACAGAACGACATGGTACAAAAGATTTAAGTAATAACATCCACATAAGGTTTCAAATGCCATTCAAATTAAAAAGGTAACAAGTTCAAGTTGACGTTTAATAATCATTACATAACCAAATTCATAATCAAAAGATCAAATGTTTGCGTTACTAGTCCAACATGCAACAAATAAACACATCATCCATGAGCGGTCCAAAAAGCTAACTTACTGCCCTAGACTTGAAAAGCATGAAGAAAAGTGTCAACTACGAGAGTTGAGTGAGTTCATAGGATTATGCTAACAACACACATATATTTAATCCAATTCAAGAAAGAATAAGTCATAAATTTCCAAGAGTTCCATCATACTGTCCATACCCAAACCGTATGTTCAATCCACAATTTCCATCCATAATATAATATCAATACCTCTGGTCAATGGTAAGACTACCATGACATAATTCGATGAGTATATGCTTGAGCCACTACTAAGACCGGTTATGTCCCAATAATCAGATATAATGTCCCAAATGATAAGATAATGATAAGCACATGCTGTCAATCACGTGAATAAAGATAACCAAGGGTCGTGCCATGGAGACGCCCATAAATATATAGTAGTTAGAGCACCGCGAGGCCAGACTGGCGATGAAGGTGGCCACCAAGGCAGACCAACATCCCACCGTTACCTATAATAGTGGATGAGGGGACAAGTCCTAGTTGCGCAACCCTCTAACTACAGGCCTCAAATGAGTTAATAGTAGTGTACAGGGACCACAGTTTGACAGTACTCAAGCTCATCATATAACATATAACATGTTGAACATACAATATAATTCCCACATCATTATCATTGTTTCAAAGAATCATTTCATAAGATAAAGCCATTTTAATTAAACATGCTTTTCACCCCGAAAGTAAACACATAAAAGAGTTTGAAAGGGGGCCATGACTCACTTGATTAGAGAGTGAATAGGGGCTGATCAAACGTGATTCCTTCGCTTAGATTTGTTGCGCCTCAAGCAAGCCTAAACCATAACGTATATATTCGCGGCGTAAGTTCGCGTGACATGAACTAGTGAGCTAGATCATGAGATGTATACTAGTAGACTTGCCCATATTTGGTTGTCATTAGATTATGGAATTTAAGTGCATTATGATGTTCTCATTGTTGGGTATAAGAGATTTGGTGGTAAGAGTCGTTTTCTCATTATACGTTTTTGTACGTTTATTGGAATTTCGGTAGTTTGGCTTGGATTTATATGATTTCCATTGCACACTTTGCTTGGTAATAATATTTGACATTAGTGGTCTTATAATATAAATATTTTATGTATATTTTCTGATTTGTAATATATATTTAATTTAATAATATTTAATTATTTATTTATTCACTTTATTGATTTATTTGCTAAATAAATCCTTAAAAATACTTTTAAGTGTCATAATTGTCTTTATAAATTATGAATGATTTCATTTGAATTATCTTCTGATATATATGCTCCTTAATTTATAATTTCATGTTTTATACTTTTATTTGTGTATTTTCCATTTATTTTAATAATAATATTTAATTAATTTTTTACTTAATTATTTATCTTTAAATTATGTAACACATGTCTCTTGCCTTTTAGCTATTTTTCTCCAGTAGGTTTTAGTTATTTTTATCAATGGTTAAGATGATTTAACTTCATTCTTGATTTTCATAATTTATTTATTGATTTTTATGTCTTTTAATTACCATTTAAATTCAATAATTCATGGAAATTCTTAGAAATCATCACCAAACATTTTGGTCTAAAATCTCAGGCCTTTTAGGCAACTTTTATTCATACAAAATCATATCAATTCAACCTCTCTTGTGTCTTGCTCATTTTGAGGGTTTTATGATTAAAAATCGTTTACCGAAATAGTGATTTTAGCCTCATTTCTTAAGCAATTAAAGTGCTTCAAAATGGATTTTCATTCTTGTTTCATTATTTCCAGAAAGTTCATCATATTTTGGTGTCCAAAATCGTGAGAGTGGTGGTGGTGTGATATGTGCAATTTAGTGCTTTCGGTTAGTGATTATTTGACCCGAAAAGGTGATTTTTGAGCTTATTGTTGTCATGGACCAATAGATCTGAGTTTTGTACTTTTATTTCAACTTATTTCCAGTAGGTTTATCATATTTTCTTGTTCATAAGATTATGGTGCATGTGTGTGCTCAAAATGCATTTTTGCGTGTTTCGGTTTATGATTTCTAGCTTATTTTAACATGTTTTGATTCAAGCTTTATACCTTTGATATTTTACCAATTTTTCCAGAATATTAACATTCATATTAACATATTTTTCACTTATAACAAGTCCATATCCATCTCATAATCCAACAAAAGATCCAACTTTCTTAAATCTAGCATATATGCATTCGAATCAACACTTTTTACTATCAACTTTTATAGATCTAACTTTCATCAATACAAAAACATCTTTTATATGAAAAATCTCAGAATATACTCTTCAAAAATATACAAAAACATATAGATCTATCAACAAGAAAGTCACTTTAAAAAGCTACGAATCTATAACCACACTTTTGGGTCTTAAACTTGTTGAATCCTTGGATCTTTCTTATTAGATTCGACATGCATGAGCATGGAAAGAAAGATCCTATCAACTTTGCCCTCATTAAGTGTATATTACAAAGAAAACAAGAAGAAGGTATGAGTTTTTGATAAAACCTTTGAATATAAACAAAAACGAGATTAGATCTAGTAAAAAGGATGAAGATTATACCCTCTTGAACTTGATTTTGGATGATGTAATAGGGCAGATTTTCGTGGCCTTCAAACCCCAATAACACCTTGAATCTAAGCCTAGAACAACCCTTGAACCTTGCTTGTATTAACCCTTTATTAATCTAACTTAAAACCCTTATTATTAGTAAGTGTTTACTTGATTTTTGATGATGTTTTTCTTTGTTCTTGGTGATGGCCGAAAATGAGAGGGAGAAGAGAAGAGAATGGAGAGTTTTTTGAGAGAAGAGAAGAGTGTGTGAAAAGAGTGAAGAGTGTGAGAAGAAGTAAAGAGGTGTGTGAGTTTCAAGAGAGAAAGGAGTGTATAAGTGATTTGAATTTGTGTGTGTGTGGTGTGAAGGGGGGGGGGCGGCCTCATTAGGGCATGGGGAAGGGTTTTTGTATTTTTTTTTTTTATAAAATGTTGTATATAATGTGTATGTATGGTAGGTGTAAGTGTGTATATATTTTGTAAGGTTAAATGTGTTAGTTTGTAGTTATTAGTTGATGTTTGTTCTAATATGTGCATATGTATATATATGTCATGTATATATGCTTGAATGTATACATTTTTTTTTGTTTCTAATATGTTACATATGCCTTTGATTATAAACTTGTATTTATTTTAAGCATATATGTATGTATATATATATACTTATTATGATTTAAACGCTTTTATGCGCAAAAGAACTTATAACATGTTTTGAATTAGAAATTTTATTTTCGTGACCAAATTTTACTTAGATTAGCTAAATGATCAAATTGTTGGACCTTCGTAAGGATTTTTTTTTGATGGTTATCTCAACTTGTGAGACTTACATTATTATTTAGCTAATTTGATTGATCATCAATAAAATCTTGTTCAATGGTACTTTATAACTCACATTTAGAATTGAACAATAGCTTTAGATTGCTAATTTTAGGGCATTATCTACTAGCTTCTAGTATAACTATGGCTTGCGAGATCATAGACAACATAACTAGCTCATATATAACATTTAAAAAGTAGGGTTGTTACAAAGACCTCACCACAATATTTGATAAAGAACAAGTCACCACAAATATTGATAAAGGGGCCACTCCCAACCACCAAGATCAAAAGATCTATAAAGGTAAAAGAAGATTTTTGGTAAGAAATAGAGGCTGCTCTATTAATTTCATTCAACATTAACTGCCTTACAATGAGAAATAAAGGCCTTATTTATAGCCACATATCCTACCTAGGAATTAACGACATAATAATAAAATAATATGAAAAGCTGTCAAGTTCAATTGATTTTCACTGGAGTCCTTCAGATGCAACTGGAGCTCGTCAGATGCCACTGGTGATAATTCCCACTGGAGCAAGGTCACTACTGGAGACCTTCAAAATTGATTTTCACTGGAGTCCTTCAGATGCAACTGGAGCTCGTCAGATGCCACTGGTGATAATTCCCACTGGAGCAAGGTCACTACTGGAGACCTTCAAAATTGATTTTCACTGGAGTCCTTCAGATGCAACTGGAGCTCGTCAGATGCCACTGGTGATAATTCCCACTGGAGCAAGGTCACTACTGGAGACCTTCAAAATTGATTTTCACTGGAGTCCTTCAGATGCAACTGGAGCTCGTCAGATGCCACTGGTGATAATTCCCACTGGAGCAAGGTCACTACTGGAGACCTTCAAAATTGATTTTCACTGGAGTCCTTCAGATGCAACTGGAGCTCGTCAGATGCCACTGGTGATAATTCCCACTGGAGCAAGGTCACTACTGGAGACCTTCAAAATTGATTTTCACTGGAGTCCTTCAGATGCAACTGGAGCTCGTCAGATGCCACTGGTGATAATTCCCACTGGAGCAAGGTCACTACTGGAGACCTTCAAAATTGATTTTCACTGGAGTCCTTCAGATGCAACTGGAGCTCGTCAGATGCCACTGGTGATAATTCCCACTGGAGCAAGGTCACTACTGGAGACCTTCAAAATTGATTTTCACTGGAGTCCTTCAGATGCAACTGGAGCTCGTCAGATGCCACTGGTGATAATTCCCACTGGAGCAAGGTCACTACTGGAGACCTTCAAAATTGATTTTCACTGGAGTCCTTCAGATGCAACTGGAGCTCGTCAGATGCCACTGGTGATAATTCCCACTGGAGCAAGGTCACTACTGGAGACCTTCAAAATTGATTTTCACTGGAGTCCTTCAGATGCAACTGGAGCTCGTCAGATGCCACTGGTGATAATTCCCACTGGAGCAAGGTCACTACTGGAGACCTTCAAAATTGATTTTCACTGGAGTCCTTCAGATGCAACTGGAGCTCGTCAGATGCCACTGGTGATAATTCCCACTGGAGCAAGGTCACTACTGGAGACCTTCAAAATTGATTTTCACTGGAGTCCTTCAGATGCAACTGGAGCTCGTCAGATGCCACTGGTGATAATTCCCACTGGAGCAAGGTCACTACTGGAGACCTTCAAAATTGATTTTCACTGGAGTCCTTCAGATGCAACTGGAGCTCGTCAGATGCCACTGGTGATAATTCCCACTGGAGCAAGGTCACTACTGGAGACCTTCAAAATTGATTTTCACTGGAGTCCTTCAGATGCAACTGGAGCTCGTCAGATGCCACTGGTGATAATTCCCACTGGAGCAAGGTCACTACTGGAGACCTTCAAAATTGATTTTCACTGGAGTCCTTCAGATGCAACTGGAGCTCGTCAGATGCCACTGGTGATAATTCCCACTGGAGCAAGGTCACTACTGGAGACCTTCAAAATTGATTTTCACTGGAGTCCTTCAGATGCAACTGGAGCTCGTCAGATGCCACTGGTGATAATTCCCACTGGAGCAAGGTCACTACTGGAGACCTTCAAAATTGATTTTCACTGGAGTCCTTCAGATGCAACTGGAGCTCGTCAGATGCCACTGGTGATAATTCCCACTGGAGCAAGGTCACTACTGGAGACCTTCAAAATTGATTTTCACTGGAGTCCTTCAGATGCAACTGGAGCTCGTCAGATGCCACTGGTGATAATTCCCACTGGAGCAAGGTCACTACTGGAGACCTTCAAAATTGATTTTCACTGGAGTCCTTCAGATGCAACTGGAGCTCGTCAGATGCCACTGGTGATAATTCCCACTGGAGCAAGGTCACTACTGGAGACCTTCAAAATTGATTTTCACTGGAGTCCTTCAGATGCAACTGGAGCTCGTCAGATGCCACTGGTGATAATTCCCACTGGAGCAAGGTCACTACTGGAGACTGAGTTGTTTCAGTAAAAAGATGGTTAAAATGTGATACAGCTGGCAAAATTAACATTGCTTGTTCAGACTGCATGGTTCGCTCCGATTCCTTCTTCAGTTTAGTCAACTGCTTTTCTCCAGATTCCTCCAGCTCAGCTTCAGTCAAACTTGGTTCATTGAATCTGGACATTACCGCATCATTCTCCCCCTCTAAAAAGAGACTTGTCCTCAAGTCTTCGAGATACTCATCCTCCAGGTAGGGCATCAGATCACCAACATTGAATGTACTAGAGACTGACATATCTCCAGGAAGTTCAACTTTGTAAGCATTTTCTCCATATCTCTCTAGAATCTTGAATGGACCGTCAGCTCTGGGCATCAGTTTGCTTTTTCTCTTGGCTGGAAATCTTTCCTTTCTGAGATGCACCCAAACAAGATCACCTGGTGAAAAACTGGGCTGCTTCCTGTTCTTGTTTGCCCTGGCCTTGTAACTGGCATTTGCTTTCTCAATTCTGGCCTTCACTTCTCCATGAATTCTCTTTATTTCTTTTGCTCTGGTTTCAGCTTCAATGCTTGCTTTTGGTTCAATCGAAAATGGAATTAAGTCAATGGGAGTCAGTGGATTGACACCATAACAAACTTCAAATGGGGATTTACTGGTGGAATAGTTAGGAGCTCTGTTGAAAGCAAATTCAGCGTGAGCAAGCTTCAAATCCCAATCCTTCAGTGTCTTCTTCACCAGTGTTCTTAACAACATACCAATTGTTCTGTTCGTAACTTCAGTCTGTCCATCAGTCTGAGGATGGTGAGACGTACTGAAGAACAATCTGGTGCCTATCAATCTCCATAGAGTCTTCCAGAAATAACTCAGAAACTTTACATCTCTATCTGACACAATTGATTTGGGAATCCCATGCAATCTAACAATCTCCTTGAAGAACAAACTCGCCATAGCTGAAGCATCATTGGTTGTATTGCAAGCAACAAAATGAGCCATTTTTGAGAATCTATCAACAAACACCATAATTGAGTTTTTTCCCCTTTGGGTTCTGGGCAGTGCAACGATGAAATACATGCTAAGATCTTCCCAAGGTTGGTTTGGAACTGGAAGAGGAGTGTACAGTCCTTTGTGAAAAGTTGTCTTCGCCTGGTGACAAGTTGGACAGCGACTGATGAGATTCTGGACATCCTTCAGTAGACTTGGCCAGTAGAAGTGTTCAGTAAGGATCTCTCCAGTCTTGTTAATGCCAAAATGGCCAGCTAAACCTCCTCCATGTGCTTCTCTTATCAGTAAATCTCTTATCAAACCTCTGGGAATGCACAACTTTCCATTTTTATACAAGAAACCATATTGAACAGTGAATGGTCCTTTCAGATTAGCTTCAGTAGTTTTCTCAGAAAAATCTGGATCAGCAGCATATAACTCCTTTATGAAAGAAAATCCAAGTACTCTTGCTTCCAGAATTGACAACAATGAATATCTTCTAGAAAGTGCATCAGCAACAACATTGGCTATTCCAGCTTTATGTTTAGAAACAAATGAATAAGACTGCAAAAATTCCACCCATTTTGCATGCCTGGCATTAAGCTTATGCTGACCATTAAGAACTTCAGTGCTTCATGATCAGAAAACAATACGAACTGTTTTGGCTTCAGATAATGTGACCAGTGAGTGATAGCACGAATTATTGCATAAAATTCTTTATCATAAGTGCTATACTTTAATTTTGATCCGTTCAGTTTCTCACTGAAATAAGCAACTGGACGCCCACTCTGCACCAGTACTGCACCAATACCAACTCCACTGGCATCACATTCAAGTTCAAATAGCATATCAAAATCCGGTAGGGATAGAACTGGAGCTGAACTGAGCTTCCCCTTCAGTGCTTCGAACGCCAGTTGAGCCGAACTTGGCCAGTTGAACACACCTTTCTTCAGACAATCAGTGATAGGAGCCACAACTGTAGAAAAGTTCTTTATGAACCTTCGATAGAATGATGCCAGTCCATGAAAACTTCTAATTTCAGTGATGGTTGTAGGAACTGGCCACGATCTGATGGCTTCTACCTTCGATGGATCCATTGAAATCCCATTTTTCGACACAACATACCCCAGAAATATCACACTATCCACCATAAAATCACATTTCTCCAATTTTCCATACAACTGGTGTCTTCTTAGCAGTTCAAATACTTTCTTCAGATGACCAACATGTTCAGCTTCAGATTTAGAGTACACCAGAATATCATCAAAGTAAACAACAACAAACTGGCCAATGAGTGGCCTGAGAACTTCGTTCATCAGTCTCATGAAAGTACTGGGAGCATTAGATAAGCCAAAAGGCATAACCAACCATTCATACAAACCTCCTTTGATTTTGAAAGCAGTCTTCCATTCATCTCCATCCTTCATTCTTATCTGGTGATAACCACTTCTGAGATCAATCTTTGAAAACACTCTGGAGCCATGTAACTCATCAAGCATATCATCCAATCTGGGAATAGGATATCTATACTTAATAGTTATATTGTTGATGGCTCTGCTGTCAACACACATTCTCATCGTTCCATCTTTCTTTGGGACCAGTAGAGCAGGAACTGAACAAGGACTCATGCTTGCTCTGACATAACCCTTCTCGACCAGTTCATCTACTTGTCTTTTCAATTCTTTGGCTTCATTAGGAGAACAACGATAAGCAGCTTTGTTTGAAGAACTGAGCCTGGAACCAAGTCAATCTGGTGCTCAATACCTCTAACTGGAGGTAAACCTTCAGGTAGATCTTCAGGAAAAATATCTCTGAACTCCTTCAGTAATGACTTCAGTAAACTGGGGACTTCAGTGGACTTCTTCTCTTCAGACTTTTCAACGACCAGTAGCATTAGAACTGGAGAGCCTTCAGATAACTCTTCTTCAACTTCATATTGAGATAAAAACAAAGGCTTACTGGACTGATCCTTCTTGACTTTCATCAGTTCGGTGGGCTTCAAAGAAGTCAGTGTGACCTTCTTTCCACTTACATTCAGAGAATATGAATTCATACGACCATCATGATGAACATAATTATCAAATAACCATGGTCGACCCAACAAGATGTGGCAGGCATCCATGGGAACAACATCACATATAATTTTATCTTGGTAAACTGACCCAATTGAAAAGGGAATAGTGACTTGTCGACTTACCTTTACTTCAGAACCTTCGCTTAACCATTGCAACTTGTAAGGTCTGGGATGCTTCACTGTTGGTAGTTCCAGTTTCTCTACCATGTAAGTTGAAGCAGCATTTGCACAACTGCCACCATCGATGATTAGATCACATACCTTGCCTTTCACTGTGCATCTGGAGTGGAAAATATTCTCTCTCTGAGCAGTATCAGCTGTAACTTCATCAGTATGCATCACTCTCCTGACAACCAACATCTCTCCCACATCTGCTCCAACATATGATTCTTCACCTTCTTCTTCATCGTACACTGGCTCACCTTCTTCAGTGTCGACATCTGGTAAACATTCAATTTCTTTAGCATTCAATGCTCTTTGATTAGGACACTGGGCCTGGAAGTGACCAAAGCCATGGCACTTTAAACATTTTCTTCCAACTGGTTCTTTCGTTCCTCCAGTTTCCTTTTCTTTGCCTCTGAAGGCTTTCTGGACAGTTTCAGTAAATCTGGCAACTGGTTGACTGGCAACTGGTTGACTTGCACTGGCAGGGACCTTACTGAATGATTTGTACGGAACCTTCTTCTTCAGTTGTCTCTCAATCTGGATAGCCATCTTGCATGCACCTTCATACGTCCAGATAGGCTGCAACTCAATCTTCTCAGTAACGGCAGCGTTCAGACCACCAAGAAATCTGGCAATGGTGTGCTCTTCAGTCTCATTCACACCAGTTCTGGTCTTCAGATGCTCAAACTCTCTAATATATTCCACAACTTCCTTGGCTCCTTGCTTCAGATTGTTCATCAGTAGATACTGATCTTGCTTGTATGACTGGGGAACAAACCTCTTCAGCATAACCTCCTTCAGTTTGGACCAGGTCTTGATTTTACTTTTGCCCTTGTATTCTCTTTCAGATTTCATGTTATCATACCAAGATGAAGCATATTTCTTCAGTTTAATAATGGCAACTTTGAAGCTTTTCCTTTCATCATAACCTTTTATTTCCATTATTCTGTCCATCACCTGGACCCATTTGAAATACTCTTCTGGGTTAGAAGACCCATTAAAATCTGGTGGATCTATCTTAATATCCCTAGTATCATCACCCTTATGCCTCCTACACCTTTCTCTAGGATGTGGTTCATCAGAATCACTAGAGTGTCTAGGATTACTATCAGATCTTTCACTGGGGCCTTGAGATTTAGAATCTCTTTCACTGGCAACAACATTTTCCCGATTAAATCGTAAACCACCATCTTCTAACATATGAACAACTCTACCAAGTGCTTCCTGTAGATCTTCAATCTGTCTATCTCTCCTAGCATTATTAGCTTTGTCTAAAGTCATATTTCTTCTAAACGCCATTTATAACCAACAAATAACTCACAATCAATAGATCTAAGCAAATAACTAATAGATCTAAACAATCAATAAACAGATCTAAACAAACAATACCCCAACGGACAAAAAGATTAAGAAACCTTTTTAAACCTGGCTTTGATACCAAATTTGATGCGTAAATCACGCGACAAACGACAGCGGAAGACTATTTTTGGTATTTTCTGGATTTTATATGAAACACACAACTAAACGAGACAATAAAGTAAAATGATAGATAAAGAATCCACCACCAAGACTCGTAAAGGCCAAGCCACCGGAATCAAGGATAAAGGAAACACTCCGCCCCACCACTACAATCGATAAAGGTCTAGCCACCACGATTATAGATAAAGGAAACCGAAGATTTAAAGACCTCACCACAATATTTGATAAAGAACAAGTCACCACAAATATTGATAAAGGGGCCACTCCCAACCACCAAGATCAAAGGCTAGCCACCGGAATCAAGGATAAAGGAAACCGAAGATTTAAAAGACCTCACCACAATATTTGATAAAGAACAAGTCACCACAAATATTGATAAAGGGGCCACTCCCAACCACCAAGATCAAAAGATCTATAAAGGTAAAAGAAGATTTTTGGTAAGAAATAGAGGCTGCTCTATTAATTTCATTCAACATTAACTGCCTTACAATGAGAAATAAAGGCCTTATTTATAGCCACATATCCTACCTAGGAATTAACGACATAATAATAAAATAATATGAAAAGCTGTCAAGTTCTAATCTCTAATAAAATGGACCAATAGGAAATAGACACATAGGAACAATCCTCTGCAAGTGGCCCACAATACCGTTAGGAATGTTAATGCTTTTGCACGCTCCTCTTTGATCCACTAAAAAGCTGCCACGCGTCCACACCCACGTCCTTATTGACCCCACACAACCTTCAGTTAAAGCAAACTTTATTATAGACAACTGGAGCATTTATCTGGAGCACTTCACTGGTGGCCTTCAGTATTCACTACTGGAGCCCTTCAGAATTGATTTTCACTGGAGTCCTTCAGATGCAACTGGAGCTCGTCAGATGCCACTGGTGATAATTCCCACTGGAGCAAGGTCACTACTGGAGACTGAGTTGTTTCAGTAAAAAGATGGTTAAAATGTGATATAGCTGGCAAAATTAACATTGCTTGTTCAGACTGCATGGTTCGCTCCGATTCCTTCTTCAGTTTAGTCAACTGCTTTTCTCCAGATTCCTCCAGCTCAGCTTCAATCAAACTTGGTTCATTGAATCTGGACATTCCCGCATCAGCTTTGTTTTCTTTTTTGATGGATTTATAGTGTTGGTAGGCTAGTTTGTCTACGTATTTGGGGCATGTCCTAAATACGAACTAGTATGGTACTCGATCATACTACTTGCTTTGTAATGTTTTTGGTGGATGGAATACAATTTACAGGGGTATACCCATTAACCCCTTGTTGGTAGTGAGGTTTGTCTAGCAATACATGAGTTTTTTCGAAATGGAAAGCTGTTGCAACAGATGAATCATACTATCATTGCGTTAATTCCAAAGGTTTCCACACCTGCCTTTATTAATGACTATCGTCCTATTTCTTGCTGTAATACCATTTATAAATGTATAAGCAAGATTATTACGAATAGAATAAAGGATGGGTTGCATGATATTGTTAGTATCAACCAGTCTGCGTTTGTTCCAGGGAGACTTATTTCAGATAATATACTACTCACTCAGGAGTTAATGCATAATTATCATCGAAATGTTGGCCCCCCAAGATGTGCGTTTAAGATTGACATCCAGAAAGCGTATGACACAGTTAATTGGAAGTTCTTACAGGAGGTTTTAATTGGCTTTGGTTTTCACCCAATGATGATTAAATGGATCATGACTTGTGTCTCTACGACATCCTTTTCATTATGCATCAATGGCAACCTTCAAGGGTACTTCAGAGGAAAGAAAGGATTGAGACAGGGTGATCCTATGTCGCCATATCTATTTACGTTGGTTATGGAAGTTCTAACACTGCTTTTGAACAGTTCTTCTTTGTCTTCTAACTTCAGGTTCCATAACAAATGTGAGAAACAAAGCATTATTAATTTGTGCTTTGCGGATGATTTGTTTATATTCTCACGAGGTGATACTAGGTCAGTGAGAATCATATTGGATTCTATTAATATGTTCAAAGATATGTCAGGATTAGTACCAAGCATGTCAAAGAGTACTGCCTTTTTTTTGCAATGTTTCTGATCCTGTTAAGCAATCTATTTTGGACATCATGCCCTTTGAGGAAGGAAGTCTTCCTGTTCGTTACCTTGGAGTCCCTCTTATTTCATCTAGATTGCTATATAAGGATTGTAAGGTGTTATTAGAAAGAATGGAGAAACGGATCACTGATTGGAGGAATAAATCTTTGTCGTTTGCTGGGAGACTTCAATTAGTAAGGTCTGTGCTGTCATCACTACATATTTATTGGGCATCAGTGTTTATTCTTCCCCAAAGTGTTATTAATGACTTGGAAAGCAAAATGAGGAGATTTCTGTGGAATCAAGGTGATACTATTAAAGGTAAAGCTAAGGTTGCATGGAAATCTTTATGTGTACCAAAATCGGAGGGAGGACTTGGAATTCGAAGGATTTCTGATTTCAATAAGTCTTTAGTGGTCAAACATGTGTGGAGTCTATTAACTGGTAGGGATTCTTTGTGGGTTAAATGGATCCATTCTTACAAGATAAAAGATAGGAATTTCTGGGATATTCCAATTCCACAGAATTGTACGTGGGGATGGCGGAAAATCTTGCAACTACGCCAACATATAAGGCCACACATATGGACTAAATTAGGTGATGGAATGAGTGCTTCAATGTGGTTTGATAAGTGGGCTGAAGTATGTCCAATTCGTAATTATGTTACACCTAGAGACATAATGCGTGCAGGCCTGTCCCTTCAGTCCACTGTTGCTGATCTTATTGATGATGGTATTTGGAAGTGGCCTATAGCCTGGCTTGACTTGTTTCCTGTCTTAATTGATTTACCTAATCTACAATTGTCAAGTGGTATTCATGATCTTTTGATTTGGAAGGATGAACAAGGATTAGAAAAACCATTTTCTTCAAGTGTTGTATGGGATTCTTTACGGTGCAAGCAACAGGAAGTTCCATGGTATAAGGCAGTTTGGTTTCCTCAAATGATTCCAAGGCATGCTTTTCTGATGTGGTTGATTATGAGAAGAAAGCTGAGGACACAAGATAAGATGATGCAGTGGTGTTCAGGAGGAAATATGAATTTCAATCTATTGTGTTGTCCTCTATGCCAACAAGGACCTGATTCCCATAACCATTTGTTTTTTGAGTGTAAATTTTCTGAACAGGTATGGATTCAAGTGCGCCATTTAGCTCAAATGCATCAAGTGAGCTCGAAATGGGAAGATGTTGTCGATTGGATGACCAAACGTGCCAGTTCCAAATCGGCTAAGAGTGTAATTGGGAAGTTGCTAGTTGCTGCTACGGCCTATTTTTTATGGCAAGAACGGAATCGAAGATTATTTTCAAGTGAAGTCAGGAAGGTTGATCAGATTTGTGACATTGTGGCTACAACTGTTCGTTTGAAGCTCGTTACCTTACGTTTCAAATCAACGACTCAAGTTGGAAGATTTGTGGAGGCTTGGAACTTGCCCAGAGGGCTGGTGATATACAACCCTTAATGACTATGATGTAACTAGATACGAGCCTGACTATGCTGCTCTCTATATTTTTGTATAGGGTGTCGCTAGTGATTAGGGTTTCTGTTTAAGTTTGGTTATTAGTATGCGTAATCGCTTGTAAACATTGCATGGCTTGTCATGCATATGAACTAGTATGGTACTTAGCCATACTACTTGTTTTGTAATGTTTGGTTATGGTATAAAATTCACAGGGAATATCCCATTAACCAAAAAGAACTTCCATTTGTTAGGGAGAAGTGGAACAACGTGAGATAGGTGGCATGGAGATAGTGTTGAAAACGATTAAGAAGATTGATGTAATTAAGGAACGAATTAAGGCGGCTCAAGATCGACAAAAGTCTTATGCAGATAAGAGAAGAAGGCTAATTGAATTCAATATTGGCGATCATGTTTATGTTAAAAGTTTCCCCATGGAAGATGTCCTACGATTTCGAAAACGTGGAAAGTCAAGTCCTTGTTTCATCGGTCTATTCAGATTGTTGCCTACCGACCTGTGGTAAAACAACAAGAACCCAAGGACATTCTATGTACATCAGGTTCGGCTTGGCTCCAAGTTTGGCGAAGAGCACTATTTTTTTCTGTAATGTCCTAGATACTATCAGAGTATTCTTGATCTTCTGCCTTTTGAGGAGGGTTCTCTTCGTGTTAGATATCTTGGAGTCCCATTGATTTCGTCTCGGCTTCGTTATAAGGACTGTAAGATACTCATTGAATGATTGGAAAAGCGCCAGTGATTAGAGAAATAAATCTCTTTCCTTTGCTGGTCGATTGCAGCTGGTTAACTCAGTCTTGTCCTCTATGCATGTGTATTGGGCGTCAGTCTTTATTTTACCTGCCAGGGTTATTAAGGACTTGGAGAAACGTATACGTGGGTTTTATGGTCTCAAGGAGAACTACAAAAAGGTAAATCTAAAGCTTCATGGAAATTCATATGTCTTCCTAAATCTGAAGGAGGTCTAGGTATTAAAAAAATTACTGATATCGATATTGCTCTCATGGTTAAACACATATGGAGTATCATTACACATCGTCCTCCTAATATCCTGGTCAAGATTATTAAAGATACGGTTCAAGCTAGACTATGGTAGTTGAAGTTTAAGAAGACTACTCGTGTGGTTAGAACGCTTGAAGCTTGGGGAGTACGAGGAGATCGTATATTCCAAGATGGCGCCTGATTAGTTTTAGTTAGTTTGGTTTGTCTCTAATGTATGTGATTTAGCATATGGATTGCTTAGTATTGATTTTTTCTAGCTTTTATATAGTCTAAATAAATAGAGTGGAAATGATTAATCCTCTTAACTAAACCTCCTAAAAATGCTCCTAACTATAAGATTATGACATGTGTCAAAATCAAGAGTTGAGATTAGGAAAGAGAGTTAGTGGGATACACATGTCATGATTTAAAGGTTTTAAGAGGATTTTTAGGAGGGTATTTAGGAGGATGAATTATTTTCCTAAATAGAGCATGTCCTATTTATTAACTAGTATGATACCCCGTCATACTACTTGTATTTTGTAATTTTTTGGGTGTTGTTTCAAAGTCAACCGGGTTAATTTGCCCCTTTACCCAAAAAAAGAAAATGAGTTGTGGTTATGTAAGTCCCAACCCAATAGATGGTACAACTGAAGACACCTCTATGTCAATGGTGAGTTCTTTGCAATATGTTCACTAGACTCGACTGGAGCCAGTACCAGTGAACAATTACCAAGTTACTGAGTTTACTTATTAACAAGTCAAGTAAGTAAAGTAAAGACAATGCATATAAAATACAATAAATGTAAACTGTTGAGACAATATGTAATTTTCAAGTATATTTTACATATTGATGTTTAATAAAATACAAGGTTGTTGCGGAATCAAGATTAAAGTTAATGTAAATATCCTAACAACCTATGAGATACAATTGATTTATACTTCAAAATTCTCTTAAACAATCGAAACACTTAAAGTTGTGAAATGTTCCTTCTGCGATTGAGAGAATATTGCACAAGTTTTCACCAAAAGAGCAAAGTCAGATTTGCAAGATGACTTCTTGGTTGTGCAATGGCTTCTATTTATATGCAAAGGAAAATATTGATTATCAACTTTGGCGTACAAATGTGGTTGTGAGCATTTAACGAAGTGCATTTAATTCCTTAACATGCTTGTTTAAAGTAACGTATTAAGTCACATTGGATGTGACACGTCTAACTTTAAACCAACAACCATTTACTCACTTTTGTACTTTATCCCAGGCAAAGTGTATTAGGGTGGTTGATGCGTAAATCACGCGACAAACGACAGCAGAAGATTATTTTTGGTATTTTCTGGATTTTTAGAAACAAACAACAATAAAAATAAAAGATAGATAAAGAATCCACCACCAAGATCTGGAGAATCTTCACTGGAGAAGTGAACTGGAGGATCTTTACTGGAGAAGTGATCTGGAGGATCTTTACTGGAGAAGTGATCTGGAGGATCTTTACTGGAGAAGTGATCTGGAGGATCTTCACTGGAGAAGTGATCTGGAGGATCTTTACTGGAGAAGTGATCTGGAGGATCTTCACTGGAGAAGTGATCTGGAGGATCTTTACTGGAGAAGTGATCTGGAGGATCTTTACTGGAGAAGTGATCTGGAGGATCTTCACTGGAGAAGTGATCTGGAGGATCTTCACTGGAGAAGTGATCTGGAGGATCTTTACTGGAGAAGTGATCTGGAGGATCTTCACTGGAGAAGTGATCTGGAGGATCTTTACTGGAGAAGTGATCTGGAGGATCTTCACTGGAGAAGTGATCTGGAGGATCTTCACTGGAGAAGTGATCTGGAGGATCTTCACTGGAGAAGTGATCTGGAGGATCTTCACTGGAGAAGTGATCTGGAGGATCTTTACTGGAGAAGTGATCTGGAGGATCTTCACTGGAGAAGTGATCTGGAGGATCTTTACTGGAGAAGTGATCTGGAGGATCTTCACTGGAGAAGTGATCTGGAGGATCTTCACTGGAGAAGTGATCTGGAGGATCTTCACTGGAGAAGTGATCTGGAGGATCTTTACTGGAGAAGTGATCTGGAGGATCTTCACTGGAGAAGTGATCTGGAGGATCTTTACTGGAGAAGTGATCTGGAGGATCTTTACTGGAGAAGTGATCTGGAGGATCTTTACTGGAGAAGTGATCTGGAGGATCTTCACTGGAGAAGTGATCTGGAGGATCTTCACTGGAGAAGTGATCTGGAGGATCTTCACTGGAGAAGTGATCTGGAGGATCTTCACTGGAGAAGTGATCTGGAGGATCTTCACTGGAGAAGTGATCTGGAGGATCTTCACTGGAGAAGTGATCTGGAGGATCTTCACTGGAGAAGTGATCTGGAGGATCTTCACTGGAGAAGTGATCTGGAGGATCTTCACTGGAGAAGTGATCTGGAGGATCTTCACTGGAGAAGTGATCTGGAGGATCTTTACTGGAGAAGTGATCTGGAGGATCTTCACTGGAGAAGTGATCTGGAGGATCTTTACTGGAGAAGTGATCTGGAGGATCTTCACTGGAGAAGTGATCTGGAGGATCTTTACTGGAGAAGTGATCTGGAGGATCTTTACTGGAGAAGTGATCTGGAGGATCTTTACTGGAGAAGTGATCTGGAGGATCTTTACTGGAGAAGTGATCTGGAGGATCTTTACTGGAGAAGTGATCTGGAGGATCTTTACTGGAGAAGTGATCTGGAGGATCTTTACTGGAGAAGTGATCTGGAGGATCTTTACTGGAGAAGTGATCTGGAGGATCTTCACTGGAGAAGTGATCTGGAGGATCTTCACTGGAGAAGTGATCTGGAGGATCTTCACTGGAGAAGTGATCTGGAGGAATCTTCACTGGAGAAGTGATCTGGAGGATCTTTACTGGAGAAGTGATCTGGAGGATCTTTACTGGAGAAGTGATCTGGAGGATCTTCACTGGAGAAGTGATCTGGAGGATCTTTACTGGAGAAGTGATCTGGAGGATCTTCACTGGAGAAGTGATCTGGAGGATCTTCACTGGAGAAGTGATCTGGAGGATCTTCACTGGAGAAGTGATCTGGAGGATCTTCACTGGAGAAGTGATCTGGAGGATCTTCACTGGAGAAGTGATCTGGAGGATCTTCACTGGAGAAGTGATCTGGAGGATCTTCACTGGAGAAGTGATCTGGAGGATCTTTACTGGAGAAGTGATCTGGAGGATCTTCACTGGAGAAGTGATCTGGAGGATCTTCACTGGAGAAGTGATCTGGAGGATCTTTACTGGAGAAGTGATCTGGAGGATCTTCACTGGAGAAGTGATCTGGAGGATCTTCACTGGAGAAGTGATCTGGAGGATCTTTACTGGAGAAGTGATCTGGAGGATCTTCACTGGAGAAGTGATCTGGAGGATCTTCACTGGAGAAGTGATCTGGAGGATCTTCACTGGAGAAGTGATCTGGAGGATCTTCACTGGAGAAGTGATCTGGAGGATCTTCACTGGAGAAGTGATCTGGAGGATCTTCACTGGAGAAGTGATCTGGAGGATCTTCACTGGAGAAGTGATCTGGAGGATCTTTACTGGAGAAGTGATCTGGAGGATCTTCACTAGAGAAGTGATCTGGAGGATCTTCACTGGAGAAGTGATCTGGAGAATCTTTACTGGAGAAGTAATCTGGAGAATCTTTACTGGAGAAGTGATCTGGAGGATCTTTACTGGAGAAGTGATCTGGAGAATCTTCACTGGAGAAGTGATCTAGAGGATCTTCACTGGAGAAGTGATCTGGAGGATCTTCACTGGAGAAGTGATCTGGAGAATCTTCACTAGAGAAGTGATCTGGAGGATCTTTACTGGAGAAGTGATCTGGAGGATCTTCACTGGAGAAGTGATCTGGAGGATCTTCACTGGAGAAGTGATCTGGAGGATCTTCACTGGAGAAGTGATCTGGAGGATCTTCACTGGAGAAGTGATCTGGAGGATCTTCACTGGAGAAGTGATCTGGAGGATCTTTACTGGAGAAGTGATCTGGAGAATCTTTACTGGAGAAGTAATCTGGAGAATCTTTACTGGAGAAGTGATCTGGAGGATCTTTACTGGAGAAGTGATCTGGAGAATCTTCACTGGAGAAGTGATCTGGAGGATCTTCACTAGAGAAGTGATCTGGACTGGAGAAGTGCTCTGGAGGATCTTTACTGGAGAAGTAATCTGGAGAATCTTTACTGGAGAAGTGATCTGGAGGATCTTTACTGGAGAAGTGCATCTGGAGGATCTTTACTGGAGAATGATCTGGAGGACCTTCACTGGAGAAGTGATCTGGAGGATCTTCATTGGAGAAGTGATCTGGAGGATCTTCACTGGAGAAGTGATCTGGAGGATCTTCACTGGAGAAGTGATCTGGAGGATCTTCACTGGAGAAGTGATCTGAAGGATCTTTACTGGAAGTGATCTGGATGGAGAATGCTCTGGAGGATCTTTACTGGAGAAGTAATCTGGAGAATCTTTACTGGAGAAGTGATCTGGACTGGAGAATGCTCTGGAGGAGCTTCACTGAGAGGATCTTCACTGGAGCCTGGAGACTGGAGGATCTTCACTGGAGCCTGGATCTGGAGGATCTTCACTGGAGCCTGGATCTGGAGGATCTTCACTGGAGAAGTGATCTGGAGGATCTTCACTGGAGAAGTGATCTGGAGGATCTTCACTGGAGAAGTGATCTGGAGGATCTTCACTGGAGAAGTGATCTGGAGGATCTTCACTGGAGAAGTGATCTGGAGGATCTTTACTGGAGAAGTGATCTGGAGGATCTTCACTGGAGAAGTGATCTGGAGGATCTTCACTGGAGAAGTGATCTGGAGGATCTTCACTGGAGAAGTGATCTGGAGGATCTTCACTAGAGAAGTGATCTGGACTGGAGAAGTGCTCTGGAGGATCTTTACTGGAGAAGTAATCTGGAGAATCTTTACTGGAGCATGGCAAGTTCACTGGTGGATGCTCGCTGAAGTATAACTTAAATAAGGCACTGATCACCCATCTTTGGCTAGTGTCACTGATGAACTTTAAGACCAGCAACACTTGATTTGGTTGCATAACTTTAGTGCTCGACTTTGCATTAACATCAATATACACTAGTGGCTTAATTCCAATAAAGGATATCCAAGGGTATATGGTTGTTTGCTGATCCTCGATTAACAAATACATGAACCAACCTTTCTTGTGGAAATGGCTCGGGGTCGTATCTGCATCAATCTCTCCCTCTTTTTTGGGACTTGCCCTCAAGTCCTTAAAGTAAGGCCTCGAGTTTTCATTTCTGAACATCTTCAGGTCATAAACGACTTCTGATAATCCCCACCCGGTAACAAAGCTTGATTTTTCAAATTTCTTGAATAAAAGGATATCCACCATTTCATCAGGCCATAAACTATTAAGAGCGACTTGTCGCTTTCGAACACACAATGAACTAGTGTTCAAGTGGCCATCTTGACAGTCATTATCAAGTACCGAAAATGAGCATTCATAGGAATAACAAAAAAACCCATATCATAATAATCGAATCTGATATTAAACACAAGTGTTTGGTTAGTAATTGTTACCCCTATCCCTTCTTTAAGCCATTGAGTTGTAACTGGTAGTGACTGAGTAGGCACAGAGTGCTTCATTGGGCATATAGACATTGCTTGTTGAACTTCAACTGATGGATCTCCAGTTGGATCTTCAGTTGGATCTTCAGTTTGACCTTCAGTTGAATCGTCAGTTGGAGCTTCAGTTGGCTCTTCAGTTGGAGCTTCAGTTTGGATCTTCAGTTTGCTCTTCTTCACCAGTAGCATAACAAACACAAGGCTGGAAAATATTTCCTTGCCGAGATTCATCAACAACAGCTTCATGAGGATGATTAGCATTCCGAATCATCAAGAAATCATCAAGGTCAGCTTCAGTTACTTCTTCACCATCGTCATCATAAACACATGGCTGAAAGAAATCATCTTCTCGCTGAATTTCATCCATATCAAGTGAATGATCAGTTCTCTTGAAGAGCAAAAAGTCATCAGCAACATCACACGTTTCTTCTTCATCATAAATAGGCTCTTGTTCAACATCGACTTCAACTTTTATCTTTTTGAAAGAATTAGGGACTGATCTAATCTCCATGAAATTTAAATTGCAATCAGTGAGTTTCTTACGAGAATTTTTCTTTTTTGTTTCTCTCACATGATTTTCTAACACATCTAAGATTATCCCCATTTGTTTTTCAAGAGATTTAAGCTGTCTATCTCTTCGAAAATTCTCTAAAGCAAGATTTCTATTATAACCCATTTCTATTATCTAAATGAAAAGATAATCAAAAATAGATCTAAACAAGAGATATCAGATCTGAGATTTGAAATCAGATTTTCAAGAATAAATACATTCAGATCTAAACAAAGGACAACAAACTAACAAAACCCAAGGATTAAAAGATTAAGAAACCTTTTAAAGAACCTTGAGCTCTGATACCAATTTGATGCGTAAATCACGCGACAAACGACAGCGGAAGATTATTTTTAGTATTTTCTGGATTTTTAGAAACAAACAACAATAAAAATAAAAGATAGATAAAGAATCCACCACCAAGATTCGTAAAGGACGAGCCACCGGAATCTAGGATAAAGGAAACACTCCAACCCACCACTATGTTTGATAAAGGTCTAGCCACCACAAACACAGATAAAGGAATCGAAGATTTAAGATCTCACCACTATATTTGATAAAGGACGAACCACCACAAATATAGATAAAGGGATCACTTCAAACCACCAAGATCAAAGATCCATAAAGGTAAATGAAGATTTTTTGATAAGAAATAGAGGCTGCTCTATTAATTTCATTCAATCAATCAAGTCTACCTTACAATGAGAAATGAGCCTCTATTTATAGCCACTAATGCTATTTTCTAGAATTAAAGAAATACAATAATAAAAGAAATAAAAAGCTGTCATAAACATCAAGGACCACCACTATTTTTAGACAACCAATAGAAAAAGGGCATGTGCAGCTTCTAGAATTATTCCCTTAGAAATGGTCCCCACAATTGGCACATGCAAACCGTTAGGAAAGGTGTCACATTTAGTTGTCCATCCTTATCCATTTCCATAGCTGCCTAGCATAAACTTGGTATATTCCTTCTTTATTGGGTCCACTGCCATGTCACCGAAATAAACTGAACTGAACAAAACTGGTGACATTATTCTGGTACATCTGGACTGGAGTCGTTCACTGGTAAGCTTCACTGAAGGGTCTTGACTGGAGCCTGGAGCTGGAGGATCTTCACTGGAGCCTGGATCTGGAGGATCTTCACTGGAGCCTGGATCTGGAGGATCTTCACTGGAGCCTGGATCTGGAGGATCTTCACTGGAGAAGTGATCTGGAGGATCTTCACTGGAGAAGTGATCTGGAGGATCTTCACTGGAGAAGTGATCTGGAGGATCTTCACTGGAGAAGTGATCTGGAGGATCTTCACTGGAGAAGTGATCTGGAGGATCTTCACTGGAGAAGTGATCTGGAGGATCTTCACTGGAGAAGTGATCTGGAGGATCTTCACTGGAGAAGTGATCTGGAGGATCTTCACTGGAGAAGTGATCTGGAGGATCTTCACTGGAGAAGTAATCTGGAGAATCTTTACTGGAGCATGGCAAGTTCACTGGTGGATGCTCGCTGAAGTATAACTTAAATAAGGCACTGATCACCCATCTTTGGCTAGTGTCACTGATGAACTTCAAGACCAGCAACACTTGATTTGGTTGCATAACTTTAGTGCTCGACTTTGCATTAACATCAATATACACTAGTGGCTTAATTCCAATAAAGGATATCCAAGGGTATATGGTTGTTTGCTGATCCTCGATTAACAAATACATGAACCAACCTTTCTTGTGGAAATGGCTCGGGGTCATTTCTGCATCAATCTCTCCCTCTTTTTTGGGACTTTCCCTCAAGTCCTTAAAGTAAGGCCTCGAGTTTTCATTTCTGAACATCTTCAGGTCATAAACGACTTCTGATAATCCCCACCCGGTAACAAAGCTTGATTTTTCAAATTTCTTGAATAAAAGGAATTCCACCATTTCATCAGGCCATAAACTATTAAGAGCGACTTGTCGCTTTCGAACACACAATGAACTAGTGTTCAAGTGGCCATCATGACAATCATTATCAAGTACCGAAAAATGAGCATTCATAGGAATAACACAAAAACCCATACCATAATAATCGAATCTGATATTAATACAAGTGTTTGGTTAGTAATTGTTACCCCTATCCCTTCTTTAAGCCATTGAGTTGTAACTGGTAGTGACTGAGTAGGCACAGAGTTCTTCATTAGGCATATAGACATTGCTTGTTGAACTTCAACTGATGGATCTCCAGTTGGATCTTCAGTTTGACCTTCAGTTGAATCGTCAGTTGGCTCTTCAGTTGGAGCTTCAGTTGGAGCTTCAGTTGGAGCTTCAGTTGGAGCTTCAGTTGGAGCTTCAGTTGGCTCTTCAGTTGGAGCTTCAGTTGGAGCTTCAGTTGCATCTTCAGTTGGATCTTCAGTTTGATCTTCAGTTTGCTCTTCTTCACCAGTAGCATAACAAACACAAGGCTGGAAAATATTTCCTTGCCGAGATTCATCAACAACAGCTTCATGAGGATGATTAGCATTCCGAATCATCAAGAAATCATCAAGGTCAGCTTCAGTTACTTCTTCACCATCGTCATCATAAACACATGGCTGAAAGAAATCATCTTCTCGCTGAATTTCATCCATATCAAGTGAATGATCAGTTCTCTTGAAGAGCAAAAAGTCATCAGCAACATCACACATTTCTTCTTCATCATAAATAGGCTCTTGTTCAACATCGACTTCAACTTTTATCTTTTTGAAAGAATTAGGGACTGATCTAATCTCCATGAAATTTAAATTGCAATCAGTGAGTTTCTTACGAGAATTTTTCTTTTTTGTTTCTCTCACATGATTTTCTAACACATCTAAGATTATCCCCATTTGTTTTTCAAGAGATTTAAGCTGTCTATCTCTTCAAAAATTCTCTAAAGCAAGATTTCTATTATAACCCATTTCTATTATCTAAATGAAAAGATAATCAAAAATAGATCTAAACAAGAGATATCAGATCTGAGATTTGAAATCAGATTTTCAAGAATAAATACATTCAGATCTAAACAAAGGACAACAAACTACAAAACCCAAGGATTAAAAGATTAAGAAACCTTTTAAAGAACCTTGAGCTCTGATACCAATTTGATGCGTAAATCACGCGACAAACGACAGCGGAAGATTATTTTTAGTATTTTCTGGATTTTTAGAAACAAACAACAATAAAAATAAAAGATAGATAAAGAATCCACCACCAAGATTCGTAAAGGACGAGCCACCGGAATCTAGGATAAAGGAAACACTCCAACCCACCACTATGTTTGATAAAGGTCTAGCCACCACAAACACAGATAAAGGAATCGAAGATTTAAGATCTCACCACTATATTTGATAAAGGACGAACCACCACAAATATAGATAAAGGGATCACTTCAAACCACCAAGATCAAAGATCCATAAAGGTAAATGAAGATTTTTGATAAGAAATAGAGGCTGCTCTATTAATTTCATTCAATCAATCAAGTCTACCTTACAATGAGAAATGAGCCTCTATTTATAGCCACTAATGCTATTTTCTAGAATTAAAGAAATACAATAATAAAAGAAATAAAAAGCTGTCATAAACATCAAGGACCACCACTATTTTTAGACAACCAATAGAAAAAGGGCATGTGCAGCTTCTAGAATTATTCCTTTAGAAATGGTCCCCACAATTGGCACATGCAAACCGTTAGGAAAGGTGTCACATTTAGTTGTCCATCCTTATCCATTTCCATAGCTGCCTAGCATAAACTTGGTATATTCCTTCTTATTGGGTCCACTGCCATGTCACCGAAATAAACTGAACTGAACAAAACTGGTGACATTATTCTGGTACATCTGGACTAGAGTCGTTCACTGGTAAGCTTCACTGAAGGGTCTTGACTGGAGCCTGGAGACTGGAGACTGGAGCCTGACTGGAGGATCTTCACTGGAGCCTGGATCTGGAGGATCTTCACTGGAGCCTGGATCTGGAGGATCTTCACTGGAGAAGTGATCTGGAGGATCTTCACTGGAGAAGTGATCTGGAGGATCTTCACTGGAGAAGTGATCTGGAGGATCTTCACTGGAGAAGTGATCTGGAGGATCTTCACTGGAGAAGTGACCTGGAGGATCTTCATTGATGAAGTGATCTGGAGGATCTTCACTGGAGAAGTGATCTGGAGGATCTTCACTGGAGAAGTGATCTGGAGGATCTTCACTGGAGAAGTGATCTGGAGGATCTTCACTGGAGAAATGATCTGGAGGATCTTCACTGGAGAAGTGATCTGGAGGATCTTCACTTGAGAAGTGAGCTGGAGGATCTTCACTGGAGAAGTGATCTGGAGAATCTTCACTGGAGAAGTGATCTGGAGAATCTTTACTGGAGAAGTAATCTGGAGAATCTTTACTGGAGAAGTGACCTGGAGGATCTTCACTGGAGAAGTGATCTGGAGGATCTTCACTGGAGATGTGCTCTGGTGGATCTTTACTGGAGAAGTAATCTGGAGAATCTTTACTGGAGTATGGCAAGTTCACTGGTGGATACTCGCTGAAGTATAACTTAAATAAGGCACTGATCAACCATCTTTGGCTAGTGTCACTGATGAACTTCAAGACCAGCAACACTTGATTTGGTTGCATAACTTTAGTGCTCGACTTTGCATTAACATCAATATACACTAGTGGCTTAATTCCAATAAAGGATATCCAAGGGTATATGGTTGTTTGCCGATCCTCGATTAACAAATACATGAACCAACCTTTCTTGTGGAAATGGCTCGGGGTCGTATCTGCATCAATCTCTCCCTCTTTTTTGGGACTTGCCCTCAAGTCCTTAAATTAAGGCCTCGAGTTTTCATTTCTGGACATCTTCAGGTCATAAACGACTTCTGATAATCCCCACCCGGTAACAAAGCTTGATTTTTCAAATTTCTTGAATAAAAGGATATCCACCATTTCATCAGGCCATAAACTATTAAGAGCGACTTGTCGCTTTCGAACACACAATGAACTAGTGTTCAAGTGGCCATCGTGACAGTCATTATCAAGTACCGAAAAACGAGCATTCATAGGAATAACACAAAAACCCATACCATAATAATCGAATCTGATATTAAACTGATGCGGAGATGTCCAGATTCACTGGACTGGAGAAACCCAGTGAACTGAAGAAGCTAACTGAACTGAAGGAAACCGAACTGATCATGCCATCTGAACAGGCCATGTTGATTCTGCCAGCAGTGGCCCATTTCAGACAAGTCTTTTCTGAACCAGCCCAGTCACTAGTGGTAACATTTCTCCAGTGGCAAGCTCCAGATGAATGCTCCAGTGACCACTACTGAAGGTCCTCCAGATGAATGCTCCAGTAACCACTACTGAAGGTCCTCCAGTGACGTGCTCCAGATTTTGTAACCACTACCGAAGGTCCAGTTTTATGTTTCCAGTTGTCAATTAATAAAGTCCCCACTGAAGTCGTTTGTGGGCCCAATAATAAAGAAGAATGACAACCGTTAAGGAAGGCGCGTGTGACAAGACGTTTCTAACAATATTATGGGACCACTTGCAGGGGAATGTTTCTAGAAGCTTACGTGTCCATATTTTATTGGTCCAATCTAATTAGTGGCTTGCACATGACAGCTTTATGTATTATTTTATTATTATGTCGTTAATTCCTAGGTAGAGCATGTGGCTATAAATAGAGGTCTTATCTCTCATTGTAAAGTTAGTTGATGTTGAATGAAAATTAATAGAGCAGCCTCTATTTCTTACAAATCTTCTTTTACCTTTATAGATCTTTGATCTTGGTGGTTAGGAGTGACCCCTTTATCAATATTTGTGGTGATTTATTCTTTATCAGATATTGTGGTGAGGTCTTTTAAATCTTCAGTTTCCTTTATCTATAATCGTGGTGGCTAGACCTTTATCGATTGTAGTGGTGGGGCGGAGTGTTTCCTTTATCCTTGATTCCGGTGGCTTAGCCTTTACGAGTCTTGGTGGTGGATTCTTTTATCTATCATTTTACTTTATTAGTCTCGTTTAGTTGTTTGTTTCATATAAAATCCAGAAAATACCAAAAATAATCTTCCGCTGTATTTGTCGCGTGATTTACGCATCATAAACACAAGTGTTTGGTTAGTAATTGTTACCCCTATCTCTTCTTTAAGCCATTGAGTTGTAACTGGTAGTGACTGAGTAGGCACAGAGTGCTTCATTGGGCATATAGACATTGCTTGTTGAACTTCAACTGATGGATCTCCAGTTGGATCTTCAGTTGGATCTTCAGTTGGATCTTCAGTTGGATCTTCAGTTGGCTCTTCAGTTGGATCTTCAGTTGGATCTCCAGTTGTATCTTTATGGAGCCTGGATCTGGAGGATCTTCACTGGAGAAGTGATCTGGAGGATCTTCACTGGAGAAGTGATCTGGAGGATCTTCACTGGAGAAGTGACCTGGAGGATCTTCACTGGAGAAGTGACCTGGAGGATCTTCACTGGAGAAGTGACCTGGAGGATCTTCACTGGAGAAGTGATCTGGAGGATCTTCACTGGAGAAGTGATCTGGAGGATCTTCACTGGAGAAGTGATCTGGAGGATCTTCACTGGAGAAGTGATCTGGAGGATCTTCACTGGAGAAGTGATCTGGAGGATCTTCACTGGAGAAGTGATCTGGAGGATCTTCACTGGAGAAGTGATCTGGAGGATCTTCACTGGAGAAGTGATCTGGAGGATCTTCACTGGAGAAGTGATCTGGAGGATCTTCACTGGAGAAGTGATCTGGAGGATCTTCACTGGAGAAGTGATCTGGAGGATCTTCACTGGAGAAGTGATCTGGAGGATCTTCACTGGAGAAGTGATCTGGAGGATCTTCACTGGAGAAGTGATCTGGAGGATCTTCACTGGAGAAGTGATCTGGAGGATCTTCACTGGAGAAGTGATCTGGAGGATCTTCACTGGAGAAGTGATCTGGAGGATCTTCACTGGAGAAGTGATCTGGAGGATCTTCACTGGAGAAGTGATCTGGAGGATCTTCACTGGAGAAGTGATCTGGAGGATCTTCACTGGAGAAGTGATCTGGAGGATCTTCACTGGAGAAGTGATCTGGAGGATCTTCACTGGAGAAGTGATCTGGAGGATCTTCACTGGAGAAGTGATCTGGAGGATCTTCACTGGAGAAGTGATCTGGAGGATCTTCACTGGAGAAGTGATCTGGAGGATCTTCACTGGAGAAGTGATCTGGAGGATCTTCACTGGAGAAGTGATCTGGAGGATCTTCACTGGAGAAGTGATCTGGAGGATCTTCACTGGAGAAGTGATCTGGAGGATCTTCACTGGAGAAGTGATCTGGAGGATCTTCACTGGAGAAGTGATCTGGAGGATCTTCACTGGAGAAGTGATCTGGAGGATCTTCACTGGAGAAGTGACCTGGAGGATCTTCACTGGAGAAGTGACCTGGAGGATCTTCACTGGAGAAGTGACCTGGAGGATCTTCACTGGAGAAGTGACCTGGAGGATCTTCACTGGAGAAGTGACCTGGAGGATCTTCACTGGAGAAGTGACCTGGAGGATCTTCACTGGAGAAGTGACCTGGAGGATCTTCACTGGAGAAGTGACCTGGAGGATCTTCACTGGAGAAGTGATCTGGAGGATCTTCACTGGAGAAGTGATCTGGAGGATCTTCACTGGAGAAGTGATCTGGAGGATCTTCACTGGAGAAGTGATCTGGAGGATCTTCACTGGAGAAGTGATCTGGAGGATCTTCACTGGAGAAGTGATCTGGAGGATCTTCACTGGAGAAGTGATCTGGAGGATCTTCACTGGAGAAGTGATCTGGAGGATCTTCACTGGAGAAGTGATCTGGAGGATCTTCACTGGAGAAGTGACCTGGAGGATCTTCACTGGAGAAGTGATCTGGAGGATCTTCACTGGAGAAGTGATCTGGAGGATCTTCACTGGAGAAGTGATCTGGAGGATCTTCACTGGAGAAGTGATCTGGAGGATCTTCACTGGAGAAGTGATCTGGAGGATCTTCACTGGAGAAGTGATCTGGAGGATCTTCACTGGAGAAGTGACCTGGAGGATCTTCACTGGAGAAGTGACCTGGAGGATCTTCACTGGAGAAGTGATCTGGAGGATCTTCACTGGATCTTCAGTTGGAACTTCAGTTGGATCTTCAGTTGGATTTCCAGTTGGATCTTCAGTTGGATCTTCAGTTGGATCTTCAGTTGGATCTTCAGTTGGATTTTCAGTTGGATCTTCAGTTGGATCTCCAGTTGTATCTTTAGTTGGATCTTCAGTTGGATCTTCAGTTGGATCTTCAGTTGGATCTTCAGTTGGATCTTCAGTTGGATCTTCAGTTGGATCTTCAGTTGGATCTTCAGTTGGATCATCAGTTGGATCTTCAGTTGGATCTTCAGTTGGATTTTCAGTTGGATCTTCAGTTGGATCTTCAGTTGGATCTTCAGTTGGATCTTCAGTTGGATCTCCAGTTGGATCTTCAGTTGGATCTTCAGTTGGATCTTCAGTTGGATCTTCAGTTGGATTTTCAGTTGGATCTTCAGTTGGATCTCCAGTTGTATCTTTAGTTGGATCTTCAGTTGGATCTTCAGTTGGATCTCAGTTGGATCTTCAGTTGGATCTTCAGTTGGATCTTCAGTTGGATCTCCAGTTGGATCTCAGATGGATCTTCAGTTGGAACTTCAGTTGGATCTTCAGTTGGATTTCCAGTTGGATCTTCAGTTGGATCTTCAGTTGGATCTTCAGTTGGATCTTCAGTTGGATTTTCAGTTGGATCTTCAGTTGGATCTCCAGTTGTATCTTTAGTTGGATCTTCAGTTGGATCTTCAGTTGGATCTTCAGTTGGATCTTCAGTTGGATCTTCAGTTGGATCTTCAGTTGGATCTTCAGTTGGATCTTCAGTTGGATCTTCAGTTGGATCTTCAGTTGGATCTTCAGTTGGATCTTCAGTTGGATCTTCAGTTGGATCTTCAGTTGGATCTTCAGTTGGATCTTCAGTTGGATCTTCAGTTGGATCTTCAGTTGGATCTTCAGTTGGATCTTCAGTTGGATCTTCAGTTGGATCTTCAGTTGGATCTTCAGTTGGATCTTCAGTTGGATCTTCAGTTGGATCTTCAGTTGGATCTTCAGTTGGATCTTCAGTTGGATCTTCAGTTGGATCTTCAGTTGGATCTTCAGTTGGATCTTCAGTTGGATCTTCAGTTGGATCTTCAGTTGGATCTTCAGTTGGATCTTCAGTTGGATCTTCAGTTGGATCTTCAGTTGGATCTTCAGTTGGATCTTCAGTTGGATCTTCAGTTGGATCTTCAGTTGGATCTTCAGTTGGATCTTCAGTTGGATCTTCAGTTGGATCTTCAGTTGGATCTTCAGTTGGATCTTCAGTTGGATCTTCAGTTGGATCTTCAGTTGGATCTTCAGTTGGATCTTCAGTTGGATCTTCAGTTGGATCTTCAGTTGGATCTTCAGTTGGATCTTCAGTTGGATCTTCAGTTGGATCTTCAGTTGGATCTTCAGTTGGATCTTCAGTTGGATCTTCAGTTGGATCTTCAGTTGGATCTTCAGTTGGATCTTCAGTTGGATCTTCAGTTGGATCTTCAGTTGGATCTTCAGTTGGATCTTCAGTTGGATCTTCAGTTGGATCTTCAGTTGGATCTTCAGTTGGATCTTCAGTTGGATCTTCAGTTGGATCTTCAGTTGGATCTTCAGTTGGATCTTCAGTTGGATCTTCAGTTGGATCTTCAGTTGGATCTTCAGTTGGATCTTCAGTTGGATCTTCAGTTGGATCTTCAGTTGGATCTTCAGTTGGATCTTCAGTTGGATCTTCAGTTGGATCTTCAGTTGGATCTTCAGTTGGATCTTCAGTTGGATCTTCAGTTGGATCTTCAGTTGGATCTTCAGTTGGATCTTCAGTTGGATCTTCAGTTGGATCTTCAGTTGGATCTTCAGTTGGATCTTCAGTTGGATCTTCAGTTGGATCTTCAGTTGGATCTTCAGTTGGATCTTCAGTTGGATCTTCAGTTGGATCTTCAGTTGGATCTTCAGTTGGATCTTCAGTTGGATCTTCAGTTGGATCTTCAGTTGGATCTTCAGTTGGATCTTCAGTTGGATCTTCAGTTGGATCTTCAGTTGGATCTTCAGTTGGATCTTCAGTTGGATCTTCAGTTGGATCTTCAGTTGGATCTTCAGTTGGATCTTCAGTTGGATCTTCAGTTGGATCTTCAGTTGGATCTTCAGTTGGATCTTCAGTTGGATCTTCAGTTGGATCTTCAGTTGGATCTTCAGTTGGATCTTCAGTTGGATCTTCAGTTGGATCTTCAGTTGGATCTTCAGTTGGATCTTCAGTTGGATCTTCAGTTGGATCTTCAGTTGGATCTTCAGTTGGATCTTCAGTTGGATCTTCAGTTGGATCTTCAGTTGGATCTCAGTAGAATCTTCACTGGAGAAGTGATCTGGAGGATCTTTACTGGAGAAGTAATCTGGAGAATCTTTACTGGAAAAGTGATCTGGAGGATCTTTACTGGAGAAGTGATCTGGAGAATCTTCACTGGAGAAGTAATCTGGAGAATCTTTACTGGAGAAGTAATCTGGAGAATCTTTACTGGAGATGTGCTCTGGTGGATCTTTACTGGAGAAGTAATCTGGAGAATCTTTACTGGAGTATGGCAAGTTCACTGGTGGATACTCGCTGAAGTATAACTTAAATAAGGCACTGATCAACCATCTTTGGCTAGTGTCACTGATGAACTTCAAGACCAGCAACACTTGATTTGGTTGCATAACTTTAGTGCTCGACTTTGCATTAACATCAATATACACTAGTGGCTTAATTCCAATAAAGGATATCCAAGGGTATATGGTTGTTTGCCGATCCTCGATTAACAAATACATGAACCAACCTTTCTTGTGGAAATGGCTCGGGGTCGTATCTGCATCAATCTCTCCCTCTTTTTTGGGACTTGCCCTCAAGTCCTTAAATTAAGGCCTCGAGTTTTCATTTCTGGACATCTTCAGGTCATAAACGACTTCTGATAATCCCCACCCGGTAACAAAGCTTGATTTTTCAAATTTCTTGAATAAAAGGATATCCACCATTTCATCAGGCCATAAACTATTAAGAGCGACTTGTCGCTTTCGAACACACAATGAACTAGTGTTCAAGTGGCCATCGTGACAGTCATTATCAAGTACCGAAAAACGAGCATTCATAGGAATAACACAAAAACCCATACCATAATAATCGAATCTGATATTAAACACAAGTGTTTGGTTAGTAATTGTTACCCTATCCCTTCTTTAAGCCATTGAGTTGTAACTGGTAGGGACTGAGTAGGCACAGAGTTCGTCATTGGGCATATAGACATTGCTTGTTGAACTTCAACTGATGGATCTCCAGTTGGATCTTCAGTTGGATCTTCAGTTTGACCTTCAGTTGAATCGTCAGTTGGCTCTTCAGTTGGAGCTTCAGTTGGAGCTTCAGTTGCATCTTCAGTTGGATCTTCAGTTTGATCTTCAGTTTGCTCTTCTTCACCAGTAGCATAACAAACACAAGGCTGGAAAATATTTCCTTGCCGAGATTCATCAACAACAGCTTCATGAGGATGATTAGCATTCCGAATCATCAAGAAATCATCAAGGTCAGCTTCAGTTACTTCTTCACCATCGTCATCATAAACACATGGCTGAAAGAAATCATCTTCTCGCTGAATTTCATCCATATCAAGTGAATGATCAGTTCTCTTGAAGAGAAAAAAGTCATCAGCAACATCACATGTTTCTTCTTCATCATAAATAGGCTCTTGTTCAACATCGACTTCAACTTTTATCTTTTTGAAAGAATTAGGGACTGATCTAATCTCCATGAAATTTAAATTGCTATCAGTGAGTTTCTTACGAGAATTTTTCTTTTTTGTTTCTCTCATATGATTTTCTAACACATCTAAGATTATCCCCATTTGTTTTTCAAGAGATTTAAGTTGTCTATCTCTTCGAAAATTCTCTAAAGCAAGATTTCTATTATAACCCATTTCTATTATCTAAATGAAAAGATAATCAAAAATAGATCTAAACAAGAGATATCAGATCTGAGATTTGAAATCAGATTTTCAAGAATAAATACATTCAGATCTAAACAAAGGACAACAAACTAACAAAACCCAAGGATTAAAAGATTAAGAAACCTTTTAAAGAACCTTGAGCTCTGATACCAATTTGATGCGTAAATCACGCGACAAACGACAGCGGAAGATTATTTTTAGTATTTTCTGGATTTTTAGAAACAAACAACAATAAAAATAAAAGATAGATAAAGAATCCACCACCAAGATTCGTAAAGGACGAGCCACCGGAATCTAGGATAAAGGAAACACTCCAACCCACCACTATGTTTGATAAAGGTATAGCCACCACAAACACAGATAAAGGAATCGAATATTTAAGATCTCACCACTATATTTGATAAAGGACGAACCACCACAAATATAGATAAAGGGATCACTTCAAACCACCAAGATCAAAGATCCATAAAGGTAAATGAAGATTTTTGGATAAGAAATAGAGGCTGCTCTATTAATTTCATTCAATCAATCAAGTCTACCTTACAATGAGAAATGAGCCTCTATTTATAGCCACTAATGCTATTTTCTAGAATTAAAGAAATACAATAATAAAAGAAATAAAAAGCTGTCATAAACATCAAGGACCACCACTATTTTTAGACAACCAATAGAAAAAGGGCATGTGCAACTTCTAGAATTATTCCCTTAGAAATGGTCCCCACAATTGGCACATGCAAACCGTTAGGAAAGGTGTCACATTTAGTTGTCCATCCTTATCCATTTCCATAGCTGCCTAGCATAAACTTGGTATATTCTTTCTTTATTGGGTCCACTGCCATGTCACCGAAATAAACTGAACTGAACAAAACTGGTGACATTATTCTGGTACATCTGGACTGGAGTTGTTCACTGGTAAGCTTCACTGAAGGGTCTTGACTGGAGCCTGGAGACTGGAGACTGGAGGATCTTCACTGGAGCCTGGATCTGGAGGATCTTCACTGGAGAAGTGATCTGGAGGATCTTCACTGGAGAAGTGATCTGGAGGATCTTCACTGGAGAAGTGATCTGGAGGATCTTCACTGGAGAAGTGATCTGGAGGATCTTCACTGGAGCATGGCAAGTTCACTGGTGGATGCTCGCTGAAGTATAACTTAAATAAGGCACTGATCACCCATCTTTGGCTAGTGTCACTGATGAACTTCAAGACCAGCAACACTTGATTTGGTTGCATAACTTTAGTGCTCGACTTTGCATTAACATCAATATACACTAGTGGCTTAATTCCAATAAAGGATATCCAAGGGTATATGGTTGTTTGCTGATCCTCGATTAACAAATACATGAACCAACCTTTCTTGTGGAAATGGCTCGGGGTCATTTCTGCATCAGTGGTGCTTATAAGTGTCTCCACCATGCGTCCAAGCCATGGTGGACGCTCCCTGCCTATTGACACCGATCGTCCTTGTGTCTGCGTCTTCAGTTTTCGTCTTCCACAAGAAGCTGATGGACGCTCCCAGTGGGTCCCCTCCAACGTTCAACATCCAATAAAATAAAAAAAAAACTTTGTTTGTTTCTAAATTCAAATACAACGGCTATTTTGCAAACTTAAGTCTTCTTCTTCTTCAAATCTAACTCTCTGTTCTCTTTTTCTTCTTCAAACCAACCGAACCTTTTCTCCTAAAATCATTCATTCTCTACATACAATCAAACCATGTCTAAGAAAAACACCCAAAATCAACACAAGAAAAACAATGTTGGCGATGACATGCTTCAAAACCTTCTCGACTTTCCTCCACCACCATCACCGGCAATGTCGAGCTCGAACCCACAAGGTCAATCTACCAACTCCCAATTCCCGCTCAACTACGGTTCACCATCGCCGACGCCGTATAATGTCAACCCGTATTCGACTTCGTTTTACAATCAAGTTGGGTACAACCCGATCGACGGTCTAAACAATGCAAACAATCTTTTGTTATTGCAACAATGGCAAGCGGCTCAGATGTTGCAACACGCAGCAGCAGCACCACCACCACCACCACAGCCGATTCACGTTGAAGACGAAGCGGAAAATCAAAGAGCGGGAACTAGTGTCGCTTCTGCCACTCCTGTAGAAGACGAGGAAGTGAAACCGGCAAAGCGGTTGACGAAAAAAGGAAAGGAGGTCGCAGAAAAGAAGAAGTGGAGCGAAAATGAATGTGTGATATTGACTAGGAGTTGGGTGCATGCTACCGAGGACGCGATCAAAGGGAATGGGCAAACGGAAAACGTGTTTTGGACAACAATTGAGAACTTGTTTAACACCGCATCAAAAGAAGGTTACCGTAACATAAGTCAACTTCATGGCAAATGGAACAAAATCAAATCCGGGTGTAAGAATTTCGGGGCTGTGTTTAAAAGGTTTAGTGATGAAGGACGTCAAAGCGGGGCCGACGAGAAGCATATTTTTGATGCCGTCCATGAACAATACAAGCGGCAGTATGGGCCGAGTAGATTTGTGTTTGAGAAGTGTTGGGAAATCTTGAGAGGTTTCCCCACGTTTTGGAACGACCACGGGACACAAAAGCAAGCGGCGTGGGTGGATTTGGGTGACGACGGTGAGCCATTAGAGACATAGAGAAACCCGGCTGTTGACTCGTTGTTTGGAGATGACCCCATTAAGAGACCATTTGATACAGAAATGTCCAGGTTCACTGAACTGGAGAAACCCAGCAAACTGAAGAAGCTAACTGAACTGAAGGAAACTGAACTGATAATGCCATCAGAACAAGCCATGTTGATTCTGCCAGTAGTGGCCCATTTCAGACAAGTCTTTACTGAACCAGTCCAGTCACCAATAGTAACACTTCTCCAGTGGCAAGATTCTCCAGTGACCAATACTGGTAATCCACCAGTAAAGATCTCCACTGAAGCATTCCAGTAACCAGCTCCAGATGACTGCTCCAGATGAATGCTCCAGATTTTGTCTCCAGTGGAAGTCCAGATTTTGTCTCTAGTTTCCAATCAATAAAGTCCCCACTGAAGTCCCATGTTTGTGGGCCCAATAAAGAAGAATGACAGCTGTTGACAGGGATAAGGAAGGCACGTGTGACAACGATATTTCTAACGGTATTGTGGGACCACTTGCAGGGGAATGTTTCTAGAAACCTACTCTGTCCATTTCCTATTGGCCAAAAACAATTAGTGGCTTAGCACATGACAACTTTTTATTTATTTTATTATTGTATAATCTTTTGCAACCCAAATTTCTTCCAATTATTCTGAGCAAAATATTCCACAACAGGATAGGCAAGTCTATTACCTAGAAAATAGCCAAAAAGAGTGTTTGCAAATCTGTCCTGAACTACACGCACAGATTCCTTGGGAAGAACAATATCAACACCCTCATGTATCACACTTGTTTCAAGTTTCCTGAAATTCACCATCTTCTTGATTGAACCTATCTTTAGTTTAGCTGCATAAAATTGCTTTTCCTGATGAACTTGACTATTCGTATCCGTTTCAGCAATGTTTACATGTTTCTGACCAGTATTATCAACCACAGGTGGCGTCACATCATCACCAAGATGCTTGTTTGATGTGATAATCACGCGATTCCAAGCACAACGGAATTAGACAACGAAACTAGCACAGCGGAAATAAATATTTTTTTGGTATTTTCTGGGTTTTAATGAAACAACACAACAAAAGGAATGAAGATAGATAAAGAATCTAATACTTGATTCGTAAAGGAAACGAGCCACCGGAATCAAATAACAGAAACACTCCAACCCACCACTATAATCGATAAAGGACGAACCACCACGATTAAAGATAAAGGAATCGAAGATTTAGATCTCACCACTTTAATTGATAAAGGACGAACCATCACAATTAAAGATAAAGGGATCACTCCAAACACACAAATAAACAACGATTTATGAAGGTAATAAGAAGATTTAATAAGGAAAAGAAAGTGTTCTTTTCATTCAACTTGATAACCAAAAAACCCACTTTTACAAGGAAATAAACCCCTATTTATAGCCACATGCTCTACCTAGGAATTAACGAAAATACAATAAAAAAAAGCTGTCAAATGCTAGCCACTAATTGGGTTTGGCCAATAGGAAATGGACAACGTGGCTTTTTAGAAACATTCCCCTGCAAGTGGTCCCATAATACCGTTAGAGATGTTACTGTCACACGCGCACACATCCTTATCCAAGACCTTCTAGAACTGGTGACGTGGCAGCTGAAGTATGCTGACTGGAATTGCTCGCTGATGACTTTCATTGATCAAGGAGGGACTTGCCACTGGAGTAAAGTAACAATTGGAGGTTGTTTGTCAGCGAAGGCTTGTCCATAATGGGCTATCACTGGTAAGATGAGCATGGCTTGTTCTGGAGGCATCTTCAGTCCAATGCTCGCTGCCAGTAGATTGTTGCCAGCGATCCCTACTAGCTGACTCTCTTCAGCGACCACTTCTAGCTGACTGGAATTAGTCAGTTCAGCGAGTGGGATCATATTCGCATCATTCTCCCCCTCTAAAATAGGACTTGTCCTCAAGTCCTCGAGATATTCATCTTCAAGGTAAGGCATCAAATCTCCAACATTAAAGTGCTTGAAACTGACATGCTTCCTGGTAATTCAACCTTGTACGCGCTGTCACCGAACTTTTCCAGTATTCTGAATGGTCCTTCAGCTCTTGGCATCAGTTTGTTCTTTCTTTTGGAAGGAAATCTTTCTTTTCTGAGATGCACCCAAACAAGATCGCCAGGTGCAAAACTAGGCTGCTGACGATGCTTATTAGCTCTGGCCTTGTATTCTTCATTTGCTTTCTCAATTTTTGTCTTTACTTGCTGATGTATTTTTTTGATTTCCTTAGCTTTCTTTTCAGCATCAACACTTACTCTTGGTTCAATTGAAAAAGGAATTAAATCAATGGGAGTTAAAGGATTGGTACCATAACAAACTTCAAATGGAGTCTTGCTGGTTGAGTGGTTGGGGGCTCTATTAAAAGCGAACTCAGCATGTGCGAGCTTTAGATCCCAATCTTTCAGCGTCTTGTTCACCAGCGTCCTTAATAACATCCCAATGGTCCCGTTAGTAACTTCAGTCTAGCCATCAGTTTGAGGGTGATGAGAAGTGCTGAACAGGAGCTTAGTTCCCATCAATCTCCACAAAGTTTTCCAAAAATAACTCAGAAATTTTGTATCCCTATCAGAAACAATGGTTTTGGGGATTCCATGAAGACGGACAATTTCTTTGAAGAATAAATTGGCTACTGCTGAGGCATCATTAGTGGTGTTACAAGGAATGAAATGGGCCACTTTTGAGAATCTGTCAACCACCACCATGATAGAATCTTTTCCTCTCTGGGTTTTGGGTAAAGCAACAATGAAATCCATGCTCAGATCTTCCCACGGTTGACTTGGAACTGGAAGAGGAGTGTACAAACCTTTGTAAAAAATTGCCTTGGCCTGATGACAAGTTGAGCATCTGCTGATGATAGTCTGGACGTCTTTCAGCAGACATGGCCAATAGAAATGTTCACTGAGGATGTCAACAGTCTTAGTAATACCAAAATGACCAGCGAGTCCTCCGCCATGAGCTTCTCTTATTAGCAAGTCTCGAATTGAGCCCTTAGGAATACACAACCTTCCATTTTTAAATAAAAACCCTTCTTGCACGAAATATGATCCTTTGGAGGGACCATCAGTGAAGTGACCAGCAAAATCTGTATCAGCAGCATACAACTCTTTGATAAAAGAGAACCCAAGAACCCTTGCTTCCAAAATGGAAAGCATTGAATATCTTCTTGATAGTGCATCAGCAACAACATTCTCTACCCCAACTTTATGTTTAGACACAAACGAATAAGACTGCAAAAATTCCACCCACTTTGCATGCCTTGAATTTAACTTATGCTGACCATTGATGTACTTCAGCGCTTCATGATCAGAATATAAAACAAACTGCTTGGGCTTCAGATAGTGTGACCAGTGATTGATAGCCCTGATGATAGCATAGAATTCTTTGTCATACGTACTGTACTTCAGCTTCGAACCATTCAACTTTTCACTGAAGTATGCGACTGGTCTCTTTTCTTGAACAAGGACTGCACCAATACCAACTCCACTAGCGTCACACTCCAATTCGAATAATAATTCAAAATTTGGTAAGGACAGGACTGGTGCTGAACTGAGCTTTTCTTTCAGCAATTCAAAGGCACTCTGAGCTGACTTAGGCCATTCAAACACACCTTTCTTGAGGCAATCAGTAATGGGAGCTACAACAGTTGAGAAATTTCGGATGAACCTTCTATAAAATGATGCCAGACCATGAATACTTCTTGCCTCAGTGATCATTGTAGGAGCTGGCCAGGACTTAATCGCTTCAACCTTCGAAGGATCCATTGAAATTCCATTCTTAGATACAACGTATCCAAGAAATATCACACTTTCCACCAAGAAATCACATTTCTCCAGCTTCCCATACAACTGGTGTTTTCTCAACAGTTCAAATACACTCTTCAGATGATTAACATGTTCAGCTTCAGATTTTGAATATATCAGAATATCATCAAAATATACAACAACAAACTGACCAATGAGTGGCCTGAGAACTTCGTTCATTAGTCTCATGAAAGTGCTGGGAGCATTAGATAAGCCAAAAGGCATAACTAACCATTCATACAACCCTCCCTTGACCTTGAAAGCAGTTTTCCACTCATCTCCATCCTTCATCCTTATCTGGTGATAGCCACTTCTGAGATCAATCTTGGAAAATACTCTGGAGCCATGTAACTCATCAAGCATATCATCCAATCTGGGAATGGGATATCTATACTTAATGGTTATGTTGTTGATGGCCCTGCTATCAACACACATTCTCATCGTACCATCTTTCTTTGGAACCAGGAGAGCTGGTACTGAACAAGGACTCATACTTGCTCTCACATAACCCTTCTCAACCAATTCATCGACTTGTCTCTGCAACTCTTTAGCTTCATTAGGTGAACATCTGTAAGCAACTTTGTTTGGAAGGATTGATCCTGGAATTAGATCAATCTGGTGTTCAATACCCCTAATAGGAGGCAAACCAGAGGGCAATTCTTCAGGAAATACGTCAGCATATTCTTTCAGCAAGGGTTTGACTAAACTGGAAATGTCAGCGAGTCCCTTCTTATCAGCAAGCTCAACCATCAGCAACATCATTATTGAGGTGCCATCAGCGAGTTCTTTTCAACTTCGGTTTGGGTCATGAACAAGGCCTTGTCTCGCTGATCCATCACCTTGGTTTTTGAGTGCTCGTCGGGTTTCAAAGAAGTTAGGGTGATCTTTTTCCCATTTACAAATAATGAATAAGAGTTTAAACGGCCATTATGGAATACATGCTTATCAAACAACCATGGCCTTCCCAACAACAAATGACACGCATCCATAGGGACAACATCACAAACAATCTCATCCTGATAAATATGACCAATGGAAAATGGAATAGTAACTTGTCGAGTAACCTTTACCTCTGTTCCCTCGCTGAGCCATTGAAGCTTGTAAGGACGGGGATGTTTCAGTGTAGGTAACCCCAGTTTTTCAACCATGTAAGTTGAAGCAGCATTAGCACAACTGCCTCCATCAATGATAAGACTGCATACTTTTCCTTTGACAGTACATCTTGAGTGGAAGATATTCTCTCGCTGAGCCTTATCAGCAGTGACTTCATCAGCGTGCATCATTCTTCTGACCACCAGCATCTCCCCAATATCAGCACCTACATATGTTTCTTCAGCGCCATCATCATCATCGTACACTGTTTCTTCTTCCTCAGTGTCAGCCTCTGGTAAACTTTCTATCTCCCTGATAGTCAGTGCTCGCTGATTGGGACACTGGGCCTGGAAATGACCAAATCCATGGCACTTGAAACATTTCTTCCCTACTGGTTCTTTTGATCCTCCAGTTTCTTTCTCCTTTCCTTTGAAGGGTTTCTGAACAGTTTCATTAGGCCTGGTAGCTGGTTGACTGGAGCTAGAAGTAACCTTAGTGAAAGGTTTGTACTGAACCTTCTTCTTCAGCTGCTTTTCAATCTGGAGGGCCAGCTTGCATGCACCTTCATAAGTCCAGATGGGCTGTAATTCCATCTTCTCAGTAATGATAGCATTCAACCCACCAAGGAATCTGGCGATAGTATGCTCTTCAGTTTCTTTGACACCAGTTCTTGTCTTCAGCTGCTCAAACTCCCTGATATACTCTACCACTTCTTTAGCACCTTGCTTCAGATTATTCATCAGCAGATACTGATCTTGCTTGTAAGTTTGAGGAACAAATCTCTTCTGCATAACTTCCTTCAGTTTCGACCAGGTCTTGATTTTACTCTTACCTTTATATTCCCTTTCAGATTTCATATTATCATACCAAGATGAAGCATACTTTTTAAGCTTAATAATGGCAACCTTAAAACTCTTTCTATCATCATAACCTTTTATTTCCATAATCCTATCCATCACCTGAACCCATTCAAAATATTCCTCTGGGTTTGATGAACCAACAAAATCTGGTGGATCTATCTTAATATCTCTAGTATCGTCAACCTTATGTCTCCTATGCCTTCTTCTAGATTGATTAGACTCCTCAGAATCACTAGAAGATCTGGGTGTATTATCAGATCTCTCACTAGGACCTTGAGACGCATCATCTCTTACAACACGTTCCCTATTCATCCTTAAACCACCATCTTCTAATAGATTAAGAACCCTACCAAGTGTTTCTTGTAGATCTTCAATCTGCCTATCTCTCCTAACATTATGAGCTTCTTCTAAAGTCATATCTCGTCTATATGCCATTTATAATCAACAACAACTCAATCAATCAATAGATCTAAACAAACAAACTCAGATCTGACTAAATCGAAACGAGATCTAAACAAACAACAAGATCCAAAAGATTAAGAAACCTTTTGTAAACTTGGCTTTGATACCAAATTGATGTGATAATCACGCAATTCCAAGCACAACGGAATTAGACAACGAAACTAGCACAGCGGAAATAAATATTTTTTTGGTATTTTCTAGGTTTTAATGAAACAACACAACAAAAGGAATGAAGATAGATAAAGAATCTAATACTTGATTCGTAAAGGAAACGAGCCACCGGAATCAAATAACAGAAACACTCCAACCCACCACTATAATCGATAAAGGACGAACCACCACGATTAAAGATAAAGGAATCGAAGATTTAAGATCTCACCACTTTAATTGATAAAGGACGAACCATCACAATTAAAGATAAAGGGATCACTCCAAACACCCAAATAAACAACGATTTATGAAGGTAATAAGAAGATTTAATAAGGAAAAGAAAGTGTTCTTTTCATTCAACTTGATAACCAAAAAACCCACTTTTACAAGGAAATAAACCCCTATTTATAGCCACATGCTCTACCTAGGAATTAACGAAAATACAATTAAAAAAAGCTGTCAAATGCTAGCCACTAATTGGGTTTGGCCAATAGGCAATGGACAACGTGGCTTTTTAGAAACATTCCCCTGCAAGTGGTCCCATAATACCGTTAGAGATGTTACTGTCACACGCGCACACATCCTTATCCAAGACCTTCTAGAACTGGTGACGTGGCAGCTGAAGTATGCTGACTGGAATTGCTCGCTGATGACTTTCATTGATCAAGGAGGGACTTGCCACTGGAGTAAAGTAACAATTGGAGGTTGTTTGTCAGCGAAGGCTTGTCCATAATGGGCTATCGCTGGTAAGATGAGCATGGCTTGTTCTGGAGGCATCTTCAGTCCAATGCTCGCTGCCAGTAGATTGTTGCCAGCGACCCCTCCTAGCTGACTCTCTTCAGCGACCCCTTCTAGCTGACTCCCTTCAGCGACCACTTCTAGCTGACTGGAATTAGTCAGTTCAGCGAGTAGGATCATATTCGCATCATTGTTCTTACCATCAGCAGCAGTATCTTGTGTAGTACCAGAACCACTCGCCACATGTGGAGTTTCATCATCTTTAATATCAGCAGGTTTTGAGGCTGTTTGATCGAAATCTACCTTTTCTGCTTCAATATTTTCAGGAGCTTTTCCAGCAACATCATCATTATCGACTCTAAAAGCAGCAGCAAAGGCCGCTGCTTTGGAAGGAGAAAGGGGACTTGAACTGCTACTCTTATCACCTCCAACATCATCGGCAGCCATCAGACTTCGCTTTACCCGATTTAGGGCTTCCACCCTTTTTAGGGTTTCCACCTTTGTTCTTCTTTCCGGACATGATAGGGCTAGTGTTCACCGGTTGGCCACCACTAGCTACTTTCAATCTATTTATACGATCATGCAATTCCTTAAAACTTGTTTGACTATCTCTCTTCATACACAAAATGAAACCATGCAACAAGAACAACCACAATACCAAGAAAAAACAACGAACAGAAAAGAACCCTAACAGAAAAAAAAACCCAAAACCCTAAAGAAACCCTAACACGTAAATCTGTCCCCTTAATCTGTTAACAAGTTCAACGATCTAGCTAAACTACACAGGGGTAGCCGCGATCCAAACAAGGTAACCGATCAGGAAAAAACAAAAATACAAACTAGGGTTTCGGCAAAAACAGAAACTATACCAATCGAAAAACCTAGAAGAATCTCAAACATGCACTTCAACTGATTCGAGAATCAATGAGAGGGACACATTTACAAGATTAACTAGGGCAAATCGAAAAGATAGCCATGGGAAGGGGAAGATCGATCACCATTAGGGTAGAGAGAAAAAAGGGTTTTTTTAGGGTGTGTAGATTTTTAGGGTCCTTGCAACCCGACTTCTCCCCCTGAGATTCAAGATTTTTGATCTTGTTGTGCAGCTCAGCAGACTCCTTACCTAAGCTTTCGAGATGTTTAGCTTGACCTTGTAGCAGTCGTTGTTGCAGCCCTAAGGAATCAACTATCCCATTAACTGAGCCGATCGTTGCTTCCTGGGCATCCTGCAAGTCGTACTGGCGATTCTCTAGCTCTAGGTGACTTTGTCTTATGAAGTCAGCATCTCTTCGGTGTGACTCTTCTTTCTTCTTTAGCTTGTCAGACAAGCCTGCAACTAGAGCTCTCATCCTCTTGATGTCTTCAGCTAACTTGGATACTCTTTCCTTGTTAGACTGAGCAGCTCCTTGCTGTGAAGAAGTCACAGATGGTCTTGTTGTAGATGGTAGAGTCGTCGACGTAGACATGATTGATGTGGTTGTAGAGTTGCGCGGCCTTGTAGTCATCGAGACTGGCCTATCTCCAATCTTGATTCCCAAAAGTCTGATTACCTTTGGAGGTGACTGGTCATCTTCTCTGCTCACCAGTGAAATAACAGCTGGTTTGATGACAGGCGGACAAGACTGGAATTTGAGGAGTTGATGGTGCTGCTGAACTAGAGGAAGGTGCAACCATCAATCCTTTACCTCTAGGGAGAGGTCCTTCATTCATTTCTTCAATTAAGTTCTGCGCAGGCTCTTGAATACTTGGTTCTAGCTCGTCTAAATCATGTCTAGTCTCTTCCACCTCGGAAGAATATGTCTCGGCAATAAGTCCCAACAACTCATTTACATTAGAAACTCCTTCGTCCAAACTCTGCCTCTTTCTTTTGAGACCCAGTCCTGATAAGGAGCAATCTTCTTCTACAACTGGCCGGGAATCAACTTCGGCCATGGGGAGATCAACTGCTGCAGAAGTACTACCTTCACTTTGACCTATGGGTACTCTATCAGCATGATTATCTTGACCATCATCCCCATCATCATCATCTCCATCATCTCCTCCTTCTCCTCCTTCTCCTAGGTTGACATCTCCTCCAATGTCCCCAACAATATCTTCTTGGTTATCAATAACTATATCTTCGACGGGCTCTGCACCTAAACCCCGATCTTCAACTGTTATGTTGACTTCTTGGTTCTGTGCATTGTCTTGATCAGCAACGATCTCAGGATTTGCTTGAACAGCCTCTTCCTGGATCAACAACTCTTGAGGAGCCTCTACTGCAGCTGGAGGTGGTTGTTCTGGTTGTTGTTGTTGTTGTTGTTGTTGTTGTTGTTGTTGTTGTTGTTGTTGTTGTTGTTGTTGTTGTTGTTGTGGTTGTATCACTGGTGCAACTGGAGGTTGTGGAAGGACTTGTTGTTGTGCAGCAACACCGTCACCTTCTACATCAAAATCATCATGCGCAAATCCATTATGTTTCTGGAGCAACATAAGCGGGATTAACAAGCGCCCCAAAGAGGTTTCTGTCCCTCGGTCTAGCCTGTGGAGGAAGATTTCCACGGTATCTATAACTATCATTAAAGATACGATTAGGCATCATCGTACCAAAACAGTGGGACCCTCCGGAACAAGATTGGGTAGTCGAGCATTAATGATCAGCATCACGAACCTCGGATACATCAAAAATCTCTCATCATCCCTTGCCCTTATCTGCCTATGCATCTCATTAAAAAAGTAACGAGAGAAGCTATAAGGCTTGTTCAGCACCAAAGAAATCACTTGTGATTGGGTCTCGACATTCAACGAATCGTAACCCGACTTCTTGTTGCTCAAAGCAACTAGAATCACATGTGAAAAGAATTTCCACCTGCCCAGCAAACAATTCTTAGTGAATGTGTTCCGATTTGCAGGACCAACATATCCCATTCTTCTGAATGCTCCCAATCTGAGCTCTTGGGGATATGTGGTTGGACCATTCACGCCTCCCTCTTGGTCTTCAGTTCCCAAGTTAAGAATACCAATCAAGTCTGAGGCAGTGAATTGGAAGGTCTGATTGTTTACCCTCGCTTCAATACTTGGGACAGCACCGGGTAAAAATCGTGCAGATTCCCAGAATTGACTTAGATAAGTCAAATAGATAACTGGGTCCGCTGTAAGAACATGTCTGACTCTTGATTGCTGCAGAAACTCAAGAATCCGGACAAATCTTCCAGCATTGCCCTGATTCACATCCAAATCAATCAAGTAGTTATGATTCTTGTGGAAGTGTAATCTGCTCAGTCTATCTCTAATGTAAATCTTGGTAAAACTTCTGAGGGGGCAAGCACTCTCGGTGTAGAGGTTTTAAATGGGTAGTATCGCATCTTGGAATATTAGGGGGTTGAACCGCCCTCTAAAACAAAAGGAGGTTCGTTTTATAGTGAATGAACACCACCTCAATGTGTGTGCCATTTTGGAATCACATGTTGATGTATCATGTTTATCTACTATATGTAAGAAAGTTTGTAGTTTGTGGGATTGGACCTCTAATGGTACTCTTTGCCCGAAAGGTACTCGTATCATTACAGGTTGGAACAGGGATATTGTGGATTTAATGGTGTTATCTCAAACGGATCAGGTTATGCATGTGCAGCTCACTTTTAAGGTAGACAAGAAATCACTTTTCTGTTCTTTTGTCTATGCTAATAATGATTATAAAACTAGAAGGGAGTTATGGCGTGACTTGTGTATACATCATCAGTTTGTTAGGAATAGACCATGGGTTATTATGGGAGACTTCAATTCCTCGCTTAACATTGAAGATAATTTTGCTGGTTCGTCTTCTGTAAATACGGGTATGAGAGACTTTAAAGAATGTGTTGATTTGATTGAGGTTTTTGATATCAATAGTTCTGGTTTTCATTACACTTGGAATCAAAAGCCAAAGAAAGGAAATGGTATTTTCAAGAAGATTGATAGAATTATGGGTAATATTGCTTTTACAGATGAATTCCCATCTTCTTGTGCTTTGTTTCAACCATACAGAGTTTCTGACCATTCTCCTTGTGTACTCAAACTCCCTGCTGTGACTCGAAGTCGTCCTAAACCATTTAAGTTTGCTAATTTTCTGGTCAAAAAGCAGGGATTTATGGAAGCAGTAGTAGAATCATGGGCGGCTGAATTTGAAGGACACCATATGTTTCGGGTTGTAAAGAAATTAAGATCATTAAAAACTCCTATGCGTAGCCTTCTAATTAAGCAAGGGAATCTGCATGAAAAAGTTGACATGCTACGAAAAGAAGTTGACAATATTCAGCATCTTATTGATGGGGATCCGAATAATCGAGAATTAAAAGACAAAGAAGCCCAATTTCTTAAAGAATTCAGAAATGCAGTTCTTGATGAGGAGGAATTTCTTAAGCAAAAATCTAAGATCCATTGGCTAAGTGTGGGTGATATGAATTCTACTTTTTTCCACACTTCTCTTAAATCCAAAAACCACCGAAGCCGAATTGAAGTGATTAAGGATAGTGTTGGTGTTGTTCATGAAGGGGGAGATGCTCCGTTGGCTATGGTTGAACATTATAAGAATTTTTTGGGTATAGCAGGGACGACTTCACTTTCCCCAAGCCCGGATCTTTTTGTGAAGAAATTGAGCAGACAAAAGCAGATGCTATGATCCGCCGAGTTACAGATGAAGAAATAAAGCTTGCTATGTTCTCTATTGGTGATAATAAGGCTCCTGGTCCGGATGGTTTTACGTCGGCTTTTTTCAAGAATACTTGGAATGTTGTTGGTAAGGATGTTTGTTTAGCTGTTCATGATTTCTTTAATACTGCACAACTACTACAGGAAGTTAATCATACATTGCTTGCTATGGTTCCAAAGGTTTCTACCCCGTCTTCTGTTACAGATTTTCGACCTATATCTTGTTGTAATACTATTTATAAGTGTATCAGCAAGATAATTACTACGAGACTCTTGGAGGGGTTACATGATTTAGTTAGCCTTAACCAATCTGCTTTTGTGCCGGGTAGAAGGATTTCAGATAATATCTTATTAACTCAGGAACTTATGCATAATTACCATAGTAATCGAGGGCCTCCTAGATGTGCATTCAAGATTGATATTCAAAAGGCCTATGATACTGTAGATTGGAAGTTTCTCCGTACTATACTCTGTGGATTTGGTTTTCATCCCATTATGGTTAACTGGATTATGAAGTGTGTTACATCTACTTCTTTTTCTTTATCTATTAATGGGAACACTTATGGCTATTTTAAGGGCAAGAGAGGATTACTACAATAATTAAAATAAACAGACCCCACGCTCTCTGCCCTAGGCGATTATGGCGATCCTTTTCTTCTCCCTAAGTCGATCTGCTCTTTTGTTTTTCACTCTGATTCGGGTGTAATCTGATCCTATTTGGATTGATTATTTTCGTTTCTTTGTGTTACTCTTGCTGCGGTTGAGTTAGGGTTTTTCTTTCTTTTGTGTTGTCGCCTGAAACTCTTTTCTTGATTAATTTTCCTGATCGTTTAGTGTTGTGGGTTGATCGGTCCTGCGGGAATTTACCTTGTATCGTACCTGCAATCCTACTCGATTAAGGTTTATTGTCAGATTAGTTTTTCTTCTAGGGTTAGGGTTTTTGTTTTCGTGCTTCTCAGATTTTTTTGATTTCTTGTTTGTTTTCTGGTTGCATGGGGTATTATGGTGGATGAAGGGAGCTGTTCCATTGTTTGATTTAGGTATTTTACGTAATAGAATTGATAGATTGAAACAAATGTCGGGTTCTGTCCAGGAACCTATTCGTATTCTTAAACAAACTAATGGGGAAAACCCTAATAATGAGGAAAAGATCAATGATGGTTCGCAAAACGGAGGGGTTAATCCTGAATTAGTTGTTAATGCTGGTGCAGCGGATGCCAAGAAGTCTTGTGGTGATGATCAGCCCATTTCGATGGCTGATGGTAAACAACCACATACTGATGTAAGTAATGTAAGCAAAGTAAGTGTTTCATTGGGAGAACAAAATGAGGAAAATCTGAAGAAACCTGGTTCGTATGCCTCTGCTGTTGCAAATGTGAGCCAAGGGAGGAAAGTTAATTTTAGGGAATTGTCTCTAGAAAGTAATGTAGATGGTGCGGATATTGTTATCCCACGTGCAGCAGTGGAACAGGTTCATAATCGGTTTGCTAATACGCTTTATGGGTATTTCTTGGGTAGTCGACTTGCGTTTCCAATTGTTGAAAATTATGTTAAGAATACATGGGGAAAATTTGGGCTACGTAAAGTCATGATGAATAGTATGGGATTTTTCTTCTTTAAGTTTGATACGAAAGAGGGTATGGATCAAGTAATGGAACGAGGTCATTGGCTTATTCGGTCGGTTCCTATCATCCTCAATATTTGGACACCGAATTCAAGTCTAATAAAGAAGGACATTTCTAATGTTGCTGTTTGGGTTAAAATGCACGATGTTCCATTAGCAGCGTTTACAGAAGATGGTTTGAGTATGTTGGCTACAAAGGTGGGTAAACCGGTTATGTTGGATTCCTATACTAGTTCTATGTGTATGGATTCATGGGGAAGGCATAGTTATGCAAGAGCACTAATAGATGTTAATTCTGCTAATGAATTACGAAAAGATGTTGTTGTTGCTATCCCGTCTTTGAAGGATGATGGTTATTCTATGGAGACTGTAAAAATTGAATATGAATGGAAGCCACCGAGATGCAATGATTGCAAGATTTTTGGCCATGTTCATGAGCAGTGTCCTTTGCGGGTACATGAGCCCTTGGTGAAAAAACAGGTCGAGAACTTGGAACAAGATGATGGTTTTACGTTAGTTGGACGCAAGAGAAGGTAAATTTAAAGCGAAACAGGTAGAAGGTATTCGTTTATCTAAACCGAAGCCTGCTTTTGTTTATCGAGTCAAGCAAAAAACTGGTGATACTAAGACACAGGTGGAGGGGTCCAAGCATGCTGGTACTTCTAAAGTAAGTGATGATGTCACTCTAAGCAATCCTTATAGCTTGCTTAATGATTATGGAGTGCATGATGAACCGTTATTGCAAGCTGTTGATCCAACTGTTCATAATGATATTTGAAATTGAGATATTTGAAATTGAGAGTGATGTGGAAGAAATTGAGGAGGATGATGAGAGTGATGTGGAAGAAATTGAGATATTTGAAAATGAAACATCTGATTATATGGTTAAGCCAAACAATTCTGAGGGGGCAAGCACTCCCGGTAATGATGGTTCTAATGTATAATATCGCATCGTGGAATATTAGGGGTTTGAACCAGGGCCCCAAACAAAAACAGGTTCGTTAAGTTATTAGTGATAATAACCTTTGTGTTTGTGCTATCTTGGAGTCCCATGTTGATTCGTCTAAGCTGGATAACATTTGTTCTTCCGTTTTTTTGAATTGGTCATGGAGTTCAAATGTTGTGTCGTGTTCTAAGGGTGTGAGAATTATTATTGGCTGGAATTCTGATGTTGTTGATTTAATGGTGATATCACAAACTGATCAAGTAGTGCATACTCAAGTTTTGCTAAAAAAGGATAATAAAATGCTTCTATGTTCCTTCGTTTATGCTCATAATAATTATATGGATAGGAGAGTTTTATGGCAGAATCTTGGTGTGCACAAGTTATTTGATAAACCTTGGTGTATCATGGGTGATTTTAATGCTGCATTGACTTTAGATGACAAAGCTATGGGTTCATCTACCATGGATATTGCTATGCGTGAGTTTAGAGAGTGTGTTGAGTTGATTGAAGTTTCTGATGTTTCTAGATCAGGACTTCAGTTCACTTGGACACAAAAACCTAAAGGTTTGGATGGGGTTTTGAAAAAGATTGATAGGGTGATGGCGAATAGTGAGTTTTTTGATTTGTTCATTGGTGCAAACGCTATCTTCCAGCCTTATCGAACTTCAGATCATTCACCTGCTATTTTAAGGATCCCTATGATTTCTACTTGTAAACGTAAGCCATTCAAGTTCTCGAATTTGTTGGTGCAACATGAACATTTTCTGTCGACAGTGGAAACAAATTGGAAGGAGGATGTTATTGGGGTTTCAATGTTTCAGCTTGTTAAAAAACTAAAACGTTTGAAGGGACCTTTACGGAAATTACTTTATAATAAGGGTAATCTTCATACAAAAGTGTCCAAACTTCGTATTGAATTAGATGAGGTTCAAAAGGCGCTTGATAAAGATCCATCTAATTTAGATCTTCGAGAAGAAGCTGTGGTATACTTGAAGGCCTATAATGAAGCTGTTCTTGATGAAGAAAGGTTCCTTAAGCAAAAGGCGAAAGTGAATTGGTTAAATGTTGGAGACTCGAATTCAGCTTTTTTCCATAAAGTGGTTAAAAGTCGAGCTGTTAGGAGTAGAATTGATTCGGTGTTGGATCCCCAAGGGGTGCGATGTGATGGTGATAAAGTTCCTAACATTTTTGTTGATCATTATGTTAACTTTTTAGGTAAAGCAGGGACGACACAGCCACTCAATGCTCAAGGACTTTTTATGAAGAGACTTACTCAAGATCAAAAGTTGCAGATGGTTAGAGAAGTTTCTGATGAAGAAGTTAAAAGTGCTATTTTTTCTATGGGGGATGACAAAGCCCCCGGTCCGGATGGTTATTCGGTAGCTTTCTTTAAAGGTGCATGGTCGATTGTCGGAAATGATGTTATACGGGCTGTTAAGATTTTTTTCGCTAGTGGCAAGCTTCTTAAAGAAGTCAATCACACGATCATATCTCTGCTTCCAAAAATAAAGGCTCCGACACGGGTAAATGACTTCCGTCCTATTTCATTGTGCAATGTGGTTTTTAAGTGTATAACAAAGATCATTGCCAACCGTATCAAGGATTGTCTTGCTTCTCTGGTAAATATTAATCAATCTGCGTTTGTCCCGGGTAGAAGAATTTCTGATAATATTTTATTAACGCAAGAATTGATGCATAATTACCATTTGGATAGGGGTCCTCCTCGTTGCGCTTTTAAAGTGGATATCCAGAAAGCGTATGATACTGTTGATTGGGATTTCTTGAGATCTATTCTTGTGAATTTTGATTTCCATCCACAGATGATTGCTTGGATAATGGAGTGTGTGACTTCTACGTCCTTTTCTATTTGTATCAATGGAGAACTGCATGGTTTCTTTAAAGGGAAACGGGGTCTTCGGCAAGGCGATCCATTATCTCCATATTTATTTACTTTGGTTATGGAAGTTTTATCTTTGTTATTACATCGCAGGATTAATGAGAGTGGTTCATTTCGTTACCATCATCTTTGCGAAGATCCAAAGATTACAAACCTATGTTTTGCTGATGACTTGTTTATCTTTTTGAGGGGTGATGCTTCTTCTGCCAAGGTGGTGTGGGAGGCTCTGGAAGAATTCAAAAGCGTTTTTGGTTTATCCCCGAGTATTCCGAAAAGCATTGCTTACTTTTGTAATGTTCTTAATCATGTGAAGCTTGCTATTCTGAGTATATTACCGTTTGAAGAAGGAAAATTACCGGTTAAGTATTTGGGTGTTCCCTTGGTGTCAACTAGACTGATCTATCGTGATTGCAAGGAGCTTGTGGAAAGAATTCGAGATAGGGTTAACAATTGGAAAAACAATTTTTTGTCTTTTGCAGGTCGATTGCAGCTTGTTCAATCAGTTTTATCTTCTATGCACGTTTATTGGTCTTCAGTGTTTATACTTCCTGCAAGGGTGACTACTGAGATTGAACAAATATTGCGCGGGTTTCTTTGGAGCCAAGGTGTTTTGAAAAAAGGGCAGGCTAAAGTAGCATGGGATGTCGTTTGTCTTCCAAAACAAGAGGGTGGACTCGGTATACGACGGCTGGATATTTGGAATTCTGTTCTAATGACTTCTCATGTGTGGAATTTACTGACTTTGAAAGAGTCACTGTGGGTTAAGTGGATACATGCGCATAGGCTTCGGGGGAAGAATTTTTGGGATGTTCAGGTAAAAGGTAATTTATCTTGGAGTTGGAGGAAACTTCTTCAAATTCGCCCCGCAATCAGAAAGCATTTTTGGTTTGTTCTTGGTAATGGTAATTTGGCTTCTGCGTGGTATGATAACTGGGCAGATTGCTGTCCGATATTAGATCATATTACTCCTAGAATGATTAAGAATGCAGGTCATAGTTTGGAGTCAAAAGTGTATGGAAGCTTCCGGCAAATTGGGACCAGCAAGTTTTGGCGACTAACGCTCCTGTTCTGGATTCAAATTCGAGGGATTCTTTGAAATGGAAGTCTAATTCTGGTAGCTTGGAGGAGTTCTCGGTCTCTATTGCATGGAATGATCTCCGGGTTAGTGCGCCTCTTGTTGATTGGTATCATATTGTTTGGTATAAACAATGTGTGCCTAAGTTTTCTTTTCTTCTTTGGCTCGTCATTAAAAGAAAATTAAAAACTCAAGATATGTTGAGGCCATGGGATGTGCACCAAAATTCTAATTTGAGTATGGTCTGCCCGTTTTGTGGTAATCAACTGGATTCTCACTCTCATTTATTTTTTGAATGTGATTTCTCTAAACGGGTATGGGTCGAAGTCAATGTTGCTGCGGGTTTGAATCAGAATTCTGTTGCTTTTGATGACATTATTCGTGGAATTATTCCTATGTCAAAGAAAAATTCTTGTGCTAGTGTTATATCTAAATTGGTCTTAGCTACCTCTGTTTATCATCTTTGGCAAGAAAGAAACTTAAGATTATTCCAACAAAAGAAGAGAATTGAGGCTCAGCTAATTGAAGTGATTCTTTCCACAATTCGGCTCAAGCTTATGACGTTTAGATTCATAAAAAGTAAAAGAGTACAAGAGACTTTGGATCGATGGAAGCTTCCTCCTTTGCTGATGGAGTTAACGTAGCTGTTCTTTTGATTGCTGCTTATCTAGTTATTTTATTTTGTATTTTAAATTTAAGTTCTAGATAGGTAGCTTTGGGGGTGGTTTGTCACTCGCCATCTAGGCTGGTTTGTTGCTTTTGTTTGGCATGTTTGTGTAATAGTCGATGTGACATTCAGTCATGTCGCCTGAACTCTAATTGTTTTTGGGTGAATGTATACTAACCGGGGTACGATTGTTACCCTCTTACCCAAAAGAGCGGATTACTATAGGGGGATCCTATGTCTCCATATTTGTTTACTTTGGTAATGGAAGTACTTACCCTTATATTACATAAGGCTACTTCTTCACCTTCCAGGTTCAGATTTCATAACAAATGTCAACAAGAGAAGGTTGTTAACCTTTGCTTTGCAGATGATCTATTCCTCTTTGCCAGAGGTGATGTTGCTTCTGTTCGTGTCCTAATGCATGCCTTAAATGATTTCAAGGAGATGTCTGGACTTGTACCAAGCCTTCCTAAGAGCACGGTTTTTTGCTGCAATATTTCTGATCAGGTTAAGCAATCCATTATGCAATTACTGCCATTTGAGGAAGGTACGCTCCCAATCAAATATCTTGGTGTTCCCCTAGTTTCTTCAAGGCTGTTATATAGAGATTGTAAAATTCTGGTTGAGAAAATGGAGAGCCGAATATCTGATTGGCGTAATAAATCACTTTCGTTTACTGGGGCGGGGGGGGGGGGGGGGGGGGGGGGGGGGGGGGGGGGGGGGGGGGGGGGGGGGGGGGGGGGGGGGGGGGGGGGGGGGGGGGGGGGGGGGGGGGGGGGGGGGGGGGGGGGGGGGGGGGGGGGGGGGGGGGGGGGGGGGGGGGGGGGGGGGGGGGGGGGGGGGGGGGGGGGGGGGGGGGGGGGGGGGGGGGGGGGGGGGGGGGGGGGGGGGGGGGGGGGGGGGGGGGGGGGGGGGGGGGGGGGGGGGGGGGGGGGGGGGGGGGGGGGGGGGGGGGGGGGGGGGGGGGGGGGGGGGGGGGGGGGGGGGGGGGGGGGGGGGGGGGGGGGGGGGGGGGGGGGGGGGGGGGGGGGGGGGGGGGGGGGGGGGGGGGGGGGGGGGGGGGGGGGGGGGGGGGGGGGGGGGGGGGGGGGGGGGGGGGGGGGGGGGGGGGGGGGGGGGGGGGGGGGGGGGGGGGGGGGGGGGGGGGGGGGGGGGGGGGGGGGGGGGGGGGGGGGGGGGGGGGGGGGGGGGGGGGGGGGGGGGGGGGGGGGGGGGGGGGGGGGGGGGGGGGGGGGGGGGGGGGGGGGGGGGGGGGGGGGGGGGGGGGGGGGGGGGGGGGGGGGGGGGGGGGGGGGGGGGGGGGGGGGGGGGGGGGGGGGGGGGGGGGGGGGGGGGGGGGGGGGGGGGGGGGGGGGGGGGGGGGGGGGGGGGGGGGGGGGGGGGGGGGGGGGGGGGGGGGGGGGGGGGGGGGGGGGGGGGGGGGGGGGGGGGGGGGGGGGGGGGGGGGGGGGGGGGGGGGGGGGGGGGGGGGGGGGGGGGGGGGGGGGGGGGGGGGGGGGGGGGGGGGGGGGGGGGGGGGGGGGGGGGGGGGGGGGGGGGGGGGGGGGGGGGGGGGGGGGGGGGGGGGGGGGGGGGGGGGGGGGGGGGGGGGGGGGGGGGGGGGGGGGGGGGGGGGGGGGGGGGGGGGGGGGGGGGGGGGGGGGGGGGGGGGGGGGGGGGGGGGGGGGGGGGGGGGGGGGGGGGGGGGGGGGGGGGGGGGGGGGGGGGGGGGGGGGGGGGGGGGGGGGGGGGGGGGGGGGGGGGGGGGGGGGGGGGGGGGGGGGGGGGGGGGGGGGGGGGGGGGGGGGGGGGGGGGGGGGGGGGGGGGGGGGGGGGGGGGGGGGGGGGGGGGGGGGGGGGGGGGGGGGGGGGGGGGGGGGGGGGGGGGGGGGGGGGGGGGGGGGGGGGGGGGGGGGGGGGGGGGGGGGGGGGGGGGGGGGGGGGGGGGGGGGGGGGGGGGGGGGGGGGGGGGGGGGGGGGGGGGGGGGGGGGGGGGGGGGGGGGGGGGGGGGGGGGGGGTGTTTTCGGTGGGTTGGGGGGGGGGGTTTTTTTTTCTTCCTGGGGGGGTGGGGCCCCCGTTGGGGGGGGGTTTTTATGGTGCCAAGGACCTATGAAAAATGGTAAGGCTAAAGTTGCATGGAAAACCGTTTGTTTACCTAAAGAGGAGGGAGGTCTAGGCATTAAAAGATTGAAAATTCAGAATAAAGCGCTTCTGACCACCCATCTATGGAGTATTTTGACTCATAGGGAATCTCTTTGGGTGAAATGGGTTCACTCTTACAGGTTAAAGGGTAGAAGTATATGGGATGTCAAAGTTCATTCTGGTTCTAGCTGGGGATGGAGAAAGCTTATGCAATTGCGAGATCAGATACGGCCATTTATTTGGTCAGTTGTTGGTAATGGTTTAAACACGTCAGCTTGGTATGATAATTGGGCTAGTTGCGGTCCTCTCATCAAATTTATCTCACCAAGAGCTATCTATTCAGCTGGTTTTTCTTTGTCTACATGTGTTGCTGATTTATGGTGTGATGGTAATTGGACTTGGCCTACTGCTTGGTATGATTTATATCCGGTTCTGATTCAGCTTATGCCTTTACAATTAAAGCAATATCCGGATGAAGTTGCTTGGAAAGATCAACGAGGTGACGTTGTGCCGTTCACCACAAGGACAGTTTGGGATACCATTCGAATACGATCAGCTCTTGTCCAGGCATAGGCTGATTTGGTACTCGCAATGCATCCCACGCCATTCATTTCACATGTGGCTGATTTTACAAAGAAAACTTAAAACGCAGGATCTTTTGAAATCTTGGGATGTGGGTGGCAATATGAATCTAAACCTTCAATGCTGTGCATTATGTCAGAGGGGCATGGATTCACATAACAGGTTTGGAGGCGCATTAAAGACTTAGCAGGAATGCATAATATCTTTACTAAACTCGAAGATGCACTTGAGTGGCTTTTGCCAAGAGGTAACTCGAGATCGGCCAGAAGTGTTATTGGCAGAATTACCATTGCAGCTACAGCTTATTTCATATGGCAAGAACGTAATAACAGGTTATTCTCAAACAAGTCGAGATCGGCTGAAGTTGTTTACAATTTGGTTAAATCAACGATTAGATGGAGGCTTGCATCGCTCAAATTCAAGAACTCTACAAATGTTGATAGAATGCTGGAAGCTTGGAACTTGCCGCGAGGCAATATTGTTCAACAGATCTAATGGCGAGGCTCTACTAGTTATCTTCTTGTTCCCTTGATTGAAGTGTTTTTTGTTCCTTGTAAATGTGTCCCTCTCACTGTTTTTGGGCTAGATGATGTGCATGTTTGAGGCTGCTTGGCTCGTCTAGGTGCCTTGTAAATGTGTCCCTCTCTCTGGCCTGAATGGTTGATGTGCATGTTTGAGGATTCGGATTCACTTCTTTTAGGGGTAACTTGATCCTTCCACTGATCTTGCTGTTTAGCTTGTTCTACACATATTTGGCATGTCAAATATCTGAACTGATTTGGTACTTTGCCATCTCACTTGTACTTAATTTTGATGTGATATAATATACTCATCGGGGTAACCCTTTACCCAAGTGTCTCTCGTCCATCTGCAAAATGATACAAACAACAACAAACAAATATGTTAGCAACAACAATTAAAGTTGAATTTTAAAGCTCTTAACATTTTTTTTTGGTTAATGGGATATCCCTGTAAATTTTATACCATCACCAAAAAACATTACAAATCAAGTAGTATGGTTGAAATACCATACTAGTTCATATGCACGACATGCCGAGCATATGTAATCTAAATAATAACAAGCATACTAGCCAATAATGGCATTCTACACACTAGAAATTACAATGCATAACTAATGTGACAAAAAGAAATCACTCTTATCTTCGCGCCTGTTATCTGAGATGAACCACAATATCACGTGGTAATTTCCAAGCTTCAAGCAAGCAATCCACACTTGTAGTGTTTTTAAACTTCAAAGTGACCAACTTGAATCTAATTGTGGAGACAATAAGCTCCACAATGGTGTCTGGGGGACGAGTCTGATTAGAAAATAACCGATTGTTTCTTTCCTGCCACACGAAATAAGCCGTAGCTGCAACTAATAGTCTTCCAATAACGTTCTTCAATTTCCTCTTAACGATAAGCCAAACCAAAAATGCATGTCTTGGAATACAATGAGAAAACCAAATTGCCTTCGCCCAACAATGTCAAATCTCGTCTGTAAGAACGTTATTTACAATGCATAATCATTAAATCTTGACCCGATATGTCATTATTTAATGAACTTACAAAGTACGATTGTTAAGTATTTGACAAAAACAACCTCTGTACTTAACAGTCGCTGTTTAATCTTTTAAATTTGCTCCGATCCTACAAAAAACACTTAAAGCATAGAATATTGAACAAAAATACATAAAATTAAAATATAATGAAAATAAAGAAATAAATTTATAAAAGGATAGACAAACTCTTAATCTTCATTTTCATCTCCGATTGAATTTTGGTGAGTTTTGGGTAAAGGGATACCCCGATCAACTTTTATAACAACATTAAGGGTTCAGTACAAGTAATATGGCAGAGAACCATATTAATTCATATACATGACATGCCATGTATATGTAAACTAGGCAATAGCCGATCAACTATCAACTATCCTACATTGACATTTCATATCGTTCTCAAACTAGGGAAATGCCAACATACAAGCCAAATAACATACTACGAAAAGATATAAACACTAAACAAGTAGTAGCTCCTTTGGTAGTCTCCATTGTTCCAGCAAGCTTCCAACTTCACTAGTATGTTTAAACTTAAGAGAAGCAACCTTAAGTCGAACATTATAAACGATCAGCTCCCGAATCTGTTGAACAGTTCTTGCTTTATTGGTAAATAGACGTGCATTCCGCTCTTGCCATATGAAATAGGACGATGCAGCAACAACAAGCCTTCCTAGAACACTTCGAGCAGAATTAACTTTGGAGAGAGGCGTCAGACAAGCAACAATATCGTCCCATTTCGCTGATACATGGTGTAATCCAGCCAGAACTTTTATATCATTCCAAACCTGAAACGAAAAAGTACATTCAAAGAAAAGATGGTTATGAGAGTCCTGGCCATGTTGACACAAAGGGCAACACGTCAGGTTAAGGTTATAAGCACCCCCAGCTTCCCATGGCTTCAATCGATCTTGAGTCTTAAGCTTTTGGCGAAAAACCAGCCATAAATGAAAGGAATAGCGTGGAACACACTGGGAGAACCAAACAATGTCGACCCATGTAACCTCAGGTTGACGTGACCTGAAAGCTTCCCAAACATTTTTAGATGAAAAATGTGCTTCTTGATTATTAGTTCCATACCATCTTAGAGTATCCTGCTGATCATGTAGTATGGGCGGTTGGACATTAATCAAAACTGGAAAAAGATCCAGCCATGCGGTAGGCCATTTCCAAGCACCATTAGCCAAGACATCAGCTACTTTAGCGTTAAGAGAAAAACCTGCTGTGGTGATAGTCCTCGGGCTAAGAACAGTAGAGAGAGGGCCAATCGAATTCCAATGATCATGCCAAGCATAAGTCTTCATTCCATTACCAATACAGTTCTTGATATGAGGTCGAGCCAACTCTCTAATTGCCAAAATCTTCCTCCAACTCCAGGTCATGCTTCCATGAGGCTTCACATCCCAAAAACTTCTTCCTTTTAGTTTATAAAGATGAATCCAATTAACCCAAATAGAGTCACGATGGTTCAAAATGCTCCAAATGTGACTAACCAACAGAGCATTATTAACTTCCCCAATTCTTTTAATCCCAAGACCCCCTTCATATTTAGGGAGACAAATAGACTTCCAAGCTGCTTTAGATTTCCCCTTTTTGGGCTCACCTTGCGACCACAAGAATCCCCGCATTCTTTTTTCAAGGTCACTGATAATACGCGCAGGAAGAGTAAATACCGAGGCCCAATATATGTGCATAGAAGATAGGACTGAATTAATCAGCTGGAGTCTTCCAGCAAAGGACAGTGACTTATTACGCCAATCACTAATACGCTTGTCAAGCTTTTCAATAAGTATCTTGCAATCTTTATATAATAATCTTGATGAAATAAGAGGAATACCAAGGTACCTGACAGGAAGTTTACCCTCATCAAAAGGAAGCATAGAACGAATGGCCTGCTTAGTAAGGTCAGGAATATTGCTAAAGAATGTCGTGCTCTTCATTACACTAGGAACTAAACCAGAGGTTCTTGTAAAAGTATTCAAGGATTCCTTTATTATTTTAACTGAGTTTGTGTCGCCTCTTGAAAAGAGGAACAAGTCATCAGCAAAACAAACATTGATGATCTTCTGTTTATCACAACCTTTGTGGAACCTGAAAGAGGAGGAAGATGTAGCATTTTTCCGTAGCAGTAGAGTAAGAACCTCCATCACTAGAGCGAACAGATAGGGCGACATAGGATCACCTTGCCTTAGGCCTCGGCGTCCTTTAAAGTAGCCATGTATGTTCCCATTGATACTAAGCGAATAGGAGACTGTAGTGACACACACCATAATCCATTTCACCATCTTTGCATTGAACCCGAAACCAAGTAATGTTGCTCTTAGAAATCGCCAATCCACCTTTTAATTTTGGTGAGTTGTCGGTGTGTAAGTGTACTCTGCTTGAACAAGCTTGAGCTTTCTCCATTCCGGACTGGATAGACTCAATTTTCATACACTTAAGAGATCCTTTATCTTCATGGTTGACACACATCCTGTTAAGATAAATAACCTGCACACTCAAACAAACTCGTGAGATCTACACAACACATGCATTAATCTCAAAGATAGATAATGAATTCAAAAACACTTAAATAGATAAATAACAGATAACAAACAATAAATTCTCACACTTAAGATTAGAATCTAAGCAATTATCATGTTAACATACAAAATAAGCATTTTTCTATTTTACCAAAGTAAGACCAATTTAAGGCTTACACAACACACAAAAATATTGTTTTAAACAACACTGCATCCCTATTGATGCGTAAATCACGCAACAAACGACAGCGGAAGACTATTTTTGGTATTTTATGAGTTTTTTTTGAAACAAAACAACAAAACAAGACAATAAAATAACAAGGATAGATAAAGAATCCACCACCAAGATTCGTAAAGGCTAAGCCACCGGAATCAAGGATAAAGGAAACACTCCAACCCACCACTATGTTTGATAAAGGTCTAGCCACCACAAACACAGATAAAGGAATCGAAGATTTTGGATCTCACCACTATATTTGATAAAGGACGAACCACCACAAATATAGATAAAGGGATCACTTCAAACCACCAAGATCAAAGATCCATAAAGGTAAATGAAGATTTTGGATAAGAAATAGAGGCTGCTCTATTAATTTCATTCAATCAATCAAGTCTCCTTTACAATGAGAAAATAAGCCTCTATTTATAGCCACTCATGCTATTTTCTAGGAATAAAGAAATACAAATGTTAAATAAATAAAAGGCTGTCATGTTGGTGCGTAAATCACGCGACAAACGACAGCGGAAGACTATTTTTGGTATTTTCTGGATTTTATATGAAACAAACAATAAAACAAGACAATAAAATTAGAATGATAGATAAAAGAATCCACCACCAAGATTCGTAAAGGCTAAGCCACCGGAATCAAGGATAAAGGAAACACTCCGCCCACCACTACAATCGATAAAGGTCTAGCCACCACGACTATAGATAAAGGAAACCGAAGATTTAAAAGACCTCACCACAATATTTGATAAAGAATAAATCACCACAAATATTGATAAAGGGTCACTCCTAACCACCAAGATCAAAGATCTATAAAGGTAAAAGAAGATTTGTAAGAAATAAAAAACTCTCACTATAAAGATATAAAAATATAGTGAAGATTGGAAAACTCTCTCTAGGAGGCGATTCATGGAAAACGAAGATAGCAAACGAAGATAGCAAAACGAAGATAGCAAAACGAAGATATCAAAACGAAGATAGCAAAACGAAGTTAGCAAAACGAAGATAGCAAAACGAAGATAGAAAATTATCTTATTTTCGTTTTGAAGCTTACGAACTTAAGCTATCTTCGTTCAGTTGGAGGAAAACGAAGATAGCAAACGAAGATAGCAAAACGAAGATAGCAAAACGAAGATAGCAAAACAAAGATAGCAAAACGAAGATGCGGGCTTTTTTATGGACTCAAGGTCCCATGAGCAAAGGTAAAGCTAAGGTGGCATGGAAGGATTGTTGCCTCCCTAAGTATGAGGGAGGAATTGGAATTAAAAGAATTTGTGATGTTAACAAAGCTCTTATGACTTCTCATGTATGGAGTATCTTGAATAATCGTAAGTCTCTTTGGGTACAGTGGATTAATGTGCATAAACTCAAGGGAAGAAATTTCTGGGATGTCCCTTTGAAAGCTGGCTCAACATGGGGATGGTGTAAGCTTCTTCAATTGCGAGAAGTAATCCGACCACATATTAAGTATCTGATAGGGGATGGGTGTACTACTTCAGCTTGGTTTGATAATTGGGCTTCTATTGGCCCTTTATGTAAGTTTATTACATATAGAGAGATGACTAGAGCGGGTTTCGTCTTGATGCAACTGTTAATGATATTCTAACTAATGGACGCTGGAAATGGCCAATTGCCTGGTTTGATCTATTTCCAGTGCTTATAAATGTTACTCCTCCTGTTCTTCGTCCTGCTGTTTCTGATAATTACTTGGTATGATAATAATGGGAAGGAAACTGATTTTTCAGCCTCCTCTACATGGGAAACCATCCGAGTTAGAAGACCAGTTGTTCCTTGGGTTGATCTTGTTTGGTTTGCACACAGTATTCCAAGGCACTCATTTCATGTCTGGCTTATTATGAGAGAAAAACTAAAGACTCATGATAAGATGAAGCAATGGGATGTTAGTAGTTCTACTAACTTAAATCTACTTTGCTGTTCCCTCTGCAAGCGTGGACCTGATTCGCATCAACATTTATTTTTTGAATGTAATTACTCATTGCAGATTTGGAATTTGGTTCGCCCCTTAATGGGATTTCAAGCGGTTCCAAACCGATGGACTGATATCACTTCAATGCTATTGTTGACATCAAAGCCTAATCTTGCTAAGACGGTTATTGCTAAGCTTTTGATTGCTGCTTCGGCCTATTACTTATGGCAAGAGAGAAACTCCAGATTATTTTCTCCTAAAGAAAGATCGGTTGCTCAATTGCGTGATGTTATTGTGTCTACCGTTCGGATGAAGTTAGCCACTATGAAGTTCAAGAAAAAGATTCAAGGAAGAAGCATCCTAGAAGAATGGAAGTTGGATACCACGTAAACTTATATTAAACATCACTTTTATTGTTTGCCATTAAGAAGTCAACCTGTCTTCTAAATGTGTCCCTCTGACAGGCCTTTGGATTTATCTAAGGGTAGGAGTCTCCATTTGGTTAGCCATTTTGAGCTCTTCACTGTGATGTGCATGTTTGAGATTTGGTTTCGATTTGGTAGAATGATAGAGGTTGATGTTTGATATTGGTTACTTACATATTAAGAGGTGTATTATTAATGCTTTTGATGTTTTTAGCCTTTTTTATGTATTGTTCAGCAAGGTCGCTTGTGACGTTATTGTTTCACATACATATGGCATGTCATATGTATGAATTAGTTTGGTTCTTTGCCAAGCTACTTGTATAACCTTCTCTTTGGGTGATTTATAAAAGCTTACCGGGGTTTAAATTCCCCTTTACCCAAAAAAAAAAAAAGATAGCAAAACGAAGATAGCAAAACGAAGATAGCAAAACGAAGATAGAAAATTATCTTATTTTTGTTTTGAAGCTTACGAACTTAAGCTATCTTCGTTCAGTTGGAGGAATACCTAGTTTCGACGCGATTGAGCAAAACGAAGATAGCAAAACGAAGATAGCAAAACGAAGATAGAAAATTATCTTATTTTTGTTTTGAAGCTTACGAACTTAAGCTATCTTCGTTCAGTTTTTTCACCTTACGAACTTGCATGGGATCATGAATTCAAAAGAGAGATCGACTAACTCCGGGGGTAATCCGCCTGGTATTGCTTCAAAGATTAAGAATATTGATGGGAAGGTGAGACCACCTGTGAGGTTAATCGTGAAAAACCCTAATAAGGGTTCTAATGAGAAGAAAGCTGCTGAAGCTCGAAAAAAGCTGAATTAAAAGACCCAACAGGTGAAAGTTCAAATGTTAATTCTGAGACATCTGCATCAAATCCCAAGGTAGAAGAATATGGTAACCCTTTGTATGATGCGGAGGGGAAAGCTGAGGGTCCAAAAAACAATTCTACCAGTTCTAATACTGATAATGTGGAACGTGGTGAAGATGGGGAAGTGGATGGTAGCATGGATGATAATTCTGAATTTGTTAAACAGCATGTGAATGATGGGAATTTAGGTGGTGGTTTTAATACTACCAATGAAACTCCTAGTTTTTCCGTGAATGGCGATGGTGTTGGTGATGGGATTCATCAATCTGTACCACAAGTTGCAAAGGAGGTGCAGCCTGAAAGGGTGAACCAGTCTGATCCTCCGGTTGTTAATATCCCTTTTTCGTATGCAAAAGTGGTGCGATCTGATGTGAATAATAAACCAAAAGTTAATTTCCGTTCTCTGAATGTGGAATTTAGTGTTGAAGGCATTGATTTGATTATTCCAAAAGAAGCTATTATGTCAGCAAATAGCAAATATGCTAATACTTTGGTTGGATATTTTCTTGGAAAAAGACTTGCTTTCCCCGTTGTTGAAAACTACGTGAAGAATGCTTGGGCTAAATATGGGTTTCAGCGTCTTATGATGAATGCATCCGGTTTCTTTTTCTTCAAATTTGAGGAGAAATCTGGTATGGAGAAAGTGTTAGAACAAGGACCATGGTTAATTCGCCCAGTTCCTCTTTTCCTTAATAATTGGACTCCTGATTTTAGTATGTCCGACATTAAGAAGGTCCCGGTTTGGGTAAAGATGCATAATGTACCTTTGGTTATATTTAATGAAGATGGTCTAAGCATGCTTGCGACCAAGCTTGGAAGACCAGTTGCTTTGGATGATTATACGAATTCCATGTGCATTAATACATGGGGTCGTAGTAGTTATGCTCAGGCTCTTATTGAATTGGATGCAGATAATGAGCTAAAATCTGAGTTGACTGTTGGAATTCCTAATATGGTTGGTGATGGTTTTTCGAAACACGTTATTAACATTGAGTACCAATGGAAACCTCCTCATTGTTCGGCTTGCAAAGTGTTTAATCATGCAAGCGACCAATGCCCTAAATTGCCTAAAAAGGTCATACCAATTCCTAAAAAGGTTATATCAGAGGTGCACAGTGATGGTTTCCAGCTAGTTGGCAAAAAGAATGGTTCAAGGCAAGGATTTCCGGTCCAAAATCAGAAGAATAAGGTCGTATATCGGCCCGTGGTGAAACCAAAAATGAGTACTGATCAAGCAAGCACCTCTAAAGGGCAGATTCCAACCAAGAATTCGTTTGGAGTCCTGGTAAATGAAGATGGACAAAAAGGAGATGACCCGTTATATGATTATGGGACTAAACAAAGTGTACCTGTACTTCGGGAAGCCACAGAAAGTGAAATGGCTGAGTAAAAGGTTGGGAATAAAGTGTGAATTGTCACATCAACAACTTTCACACTTAAACTTAAAAGTACGCATGTTAAGGAATTGACTTTAATTCCTTAAATGCTCTCAACCATATTTGTACGGCCTGGTCCACATCAGCATGAACCTTGCCTATAAATATAAAGGCTTCTCACAACTTGCAAAGGACTTGAAACTTTAGCATTGCAACTTGTGAGATATACTCTAAGTAAACTTACGAGTATTTCCAAGTTATTGATCACTTGTATTTCTAGGTTGTTTAGATATTTACACTTGGGTGTTTATCTTTGTTCCGCAACAACCTTTGTATTTGTTATATATCAATAAATCAAATACATTGAAAAGTACATCGTGTCTCAATGCTACATACTTGATCTATACATATTATCTATATAGTTTCAGCCCTTCTTGTTTCTTGCATTTACTTTCAGTACCTTTACCTTATTGTTTATCCATATCTGGATCGTATTCTGAACTGGTCAGCTTCCAGTTAGAATTACTTGCCAGTCGGGTTTTAACCATCTATATTTGGGACTCACAGAAAGAAATTCATTTCACCCATTGTGCTCATTTCAAATTTGCTCTTCATGATTTCTTCAAACTCTTTGCACATGTTCTCGTCCGATGCACCAAATATGATGTCATCTACGTAAACTTGTACCAGTAAGAAGTCATCACCTTTCCATTTTGTAAACAATGTGCTATCAATCTGACCTCTTACGAACCCATTCTCCACTAGATGTGTGGATAATGTATCGTACCAGGCTCTGGGTGCTTGATGAAGACCATATAGAGCCTTATCCAATTTATATGCTCTATCAGGATAGTCAGGATCAGTAAACCCAGGAGGCTGAGACACATAGACCAACTCCTGTACCTTACCGTAGAGAAATGCACTCTTTACATCCAATTGGTATACCTTAAAACCTTTAAAGGATGCAAATGCTAGAAAAAGCCTGATTGCTTCTATTCTGGACTGGTGCAAAATACTTCGTGTAGTCTAATCCATCTTGTTGTGCAAATCCTTGAACAACTAGCCGAGCCTTGTTCCTAGTAACAATCCCTTTTGCATCTGAACTCCCATCTTGTTCCAAAAGGGTTGATATCAGCAGACACATCTACCAATTCCCAAACCTTTAATTTTCTGAATTGGTCTAACTCTTCTTGCATGGCATCCACCCAAGATGGCTCCTTTAGTGCCATTTGCACATTCTTGGGTTCCACTTGAGAGATAAAGCAACTGTACTTACATGTTTCCAGTATACCTGTATCTTTGATGCTAGCAAAAAGACTTGTGCTCTCCTGAAGACTGCTCCTAGTTCTAACACCAACGCTAGGATCTCCCAAGATATTTTCTACGGGATGAGCCTTTGTAATGTTTTTTTGTGTGAGACGATCAACATCAAGATTTCCTCCAAAATTGGTAGAGATCTCTTCCCCAATTTGAACTGAGGGATGCTCCTCTGTCACAACATGTCCAGAAGTATTCTCAACCGAAGTATCTGGACCCATTGGTTCATCAGATCTTCTTGAGATAACTTCTTGTTCAGAGTCCTGATGTCCTCTTCTATCCTCAGAGACTGCACTAGATATAGGTCCTCCGTAAGATGGTGATGCAAAGATATCATCATCACGGACCACCATAATATCGTCTGAGTTATGCAACTCTATCAAAGATGGATTAAGAGAGTTGAAAATATCCTCATAATTGAACATTTTCTCAGGACCTAAATGAATGCCGGGTGAGCAACTTGTAATCTCAACATTGTATGCAATGTCGACCTTACCGGTTACTTTGTTATAAACACGATGATTTGGTGTTCCTGGAACATATCCAAGAAAATATCCTTCATACACTTTTTCATCAAACTTTGCTAAGTTTGGCTGAACCTTTAGGAAGGTACATGGTACACCAAATGGTTGCAAGTGACTCAAACTAGGTTTTCTGTTGTGTAACAGCTCATAACACGTCTTGTTAAACCGTTTCACTGTCAGAACTCTGTTGAGTACATAGCAGGCAGTGTTTATAGCTTCACCCCAGAATATGGTGGGGAGTTTAGAGTCAGCCAACATTGTTCTTGCAGCTTCAATTAGTGTTCTATTCTTCCGCTCAGCAACTCCATTTTGTTGAGGTTGATATGGAGCACTAAATTGTTGTTCAATGCCTTTGCTGAGGCAGTAAAACTCCATCATCCTATTCTTGAACTCTGTTCCATTGTCACTACGAATTTTCTTAATTCTAGTGTTGTAGACATTTTCCACTTTTGCAAAGAAATGCACAAGTATTTGATATGTCTCATCCTTAGAGGTAAGGAAAAACACCCATGAGAATCTTGAAAAATCATCCGTGACAACTAAACAGTAATACATTCCTCCGATACTTCTCACATTCACTGGTCCAAATAAGTCCATGTGAAGAAGCTCAAAAAGAGTGACAATAGAATTCAGAGACTTGGACTTATGATTAATCTTGTGTTGTTTGCCCTTCTTGCATGGAACACATTTATCCTCATTCCCATATCTCTTCAATGGAACACCTTCTACCAACCCATTTTTGGTAATGAAATTCATTTTTCGAAAATGAAGATGAGCCATTTTTCTATGCCAAAGTAAAGATTCTGATTCAGAGGCCTGAGACAAAAGACATGTAGTCTCAATCTCTGGATTGGAGATACCCAATGCCATTGCATATATATCTCTTTTCCTTGGAGCCCTCAAGAGAATCCACTCTTCAGGAATCACATATCCTGGTTTTAGGATAAGTGCTTCCTCCTTGGTGAAGTGAACAGGATTCCCTTTATCACAAATTTGAGATATACTCATCAAATTGTGATTTAACTGTTCAACATAATTCACCTTCTCAAGCTTGATTTTCCCATGGTCAGGTTGTCTTTTTGCCCAAAACACATTTTGTCTGAACTTCAAACTTTTTGAAAAAATTTTAAATAAATGATATCAGGAGATTTGTATGCACTATATACAGACTTTTGCAACATCTGGCTTCTTTCCCTTTCAACCATTTTCCCCTGTTTAAGTTTAACATATAGGATCTCTTAGAGATATATCATAAACCCATGTCGACTATTTATTAGTAAACGGGTCCCCTCTGGAAAGATTATGCTTTTGCCTGAAGACGATCCAAATGCCACTCACATTATGATTGCTACAGGAACGGGTGTGGCTCCATATAGAGGCTATCTTCGTCGAATGTTCATGGAATCTGTTCCTAAAAAGTTCAATCGTCTTGCTTGGTTGTTCCTGGGGGTGGCTAATAGTGACAGTCTTTTATATGACCAAGAATTCAGCAAGTATCTTGCAGTATATCCTGATAACTTCAGGTAAAAGTGGCAAAATGGTGGGTTGGCTACAGGTCAAAATACCCCGCGTTAACTTGAAGCACTTTTGTCCCAAATTCTTTCATAAATAAGTGGTTTGTCAAATATGATTACAAAATTTATACCGTTTCAATAATCATCTAGGTGTTTGAATAAAATGATTTAGCACGTTTTTACAGATTAAAATTTTTTAACACTCTTGGTAGTATTTTGACTGGTTTGACTCGTTCCTTTAAGCTAATTTTATTCCTTACCATCTGGAATAGAACAGGATCTGAATAGCCTCATTCGTAATTAGGTTGACCGACATTGCCTACCTTTTAACGTTCAGGTATGACCTAGCGCTTAGCAGAGAACAAAAGAGCAAGAATGGAGGCAAGATGTATGTGCAGGATAAAATAGAAGAATACAGTGATGAGATATTTAAATTTTTGGATAATGGTGCTCATATTTATTTTTGTGGGCTTAAAGGAATGATGCCAGGGATCCAAGAGACGTTGAAGAGGGTTGCAGTGGAAAGAGGGGAGAGCTGGGAGGATAAACTGTCGCAGCTGAAGAAGAACAAGCAATGGCATGTTGAAGTTTATTGATCAAATAGGTGAGTTAAGAGATGGGTCATTTCATGATTTGTTGTTTTGCAGGTTTTAGAAATTTGAGAAACTTGTAATCTTATTTGAATAGGTTCGTCGGGTTATCCATTTCATATACAAAATAAAGTGTGATAAGTCAATATTTATGGATTTCCTTTGCATTCAACCTGTTGCATATGATAAGTTCCCAGTCAATAGGTATTACTTCTTCTGTGACAGTCAGGCACTAGATAAGATTACCTTCCCAGTCTTTTGTTAAACCCATCTGTGTAGTTATTGAGATTTATTGATAATTAGGCAAATGCGATTGTGTCAATGTGTAAAACAAGTCGAAAGTTTTCAAAGTGTATTTTACTCTATGAAATTATGTTATTGTTTGAGTAGTGCATTTTAACTAATATTTAGTAGATCTAATTTTACTGAATCTACAGAAAAACAAAACAAAGATATAAGAAAAGCCTAAGACAAATTGTTAGATGGGCAACCCAACATGTTTTTGATATAAACGAAAATGAGCTCAATTGAGATTTAATGGTGGAAATATGGTTAGTGTGTGTAATGTGTGTTTGTGTGTGAAAGGGAGGTTGAAGATGATAGGGAGGAGAGAGAAAGTAATTAAGTGTGTTTATTATGGCAAGGGTTATTACATAATGAGGTGGTTAGGGGTTTATATACAAATCACCCTATTTATACTAAAACCCCTTCCACAATAACTAATTTACAATTTAACACCATTTTATATTTCTAACAATCTCCCCCTTGGTGTTGAATTGTAAATGTTGCATCGTCTTCGGTCTTTAAATAACATGATGAGCCCATTTGTTGAAAATCTTCAATGTTGATTGGACTTTGAAGCTTTCTCATTGTCTTCAACGTCTTGTATCAACCTTGACTTTGAATCTTCTCAACAAACAAATATTCTTGACGATGACTTTCTACAGCTTGATCTTCTCTTGCAACTTAGAATACTTTGGAAGCATCTTTGAAATCTTTGTAGCATTTGAGCTTTCACAA
>CM067169.1:162142125-162207487 GCA_034093135.1 Erigeron breviscapus | reverse complement strand
TGGCATTTTGGAATCAACAAAACTGGAGAGATTCTAACTGAACACTTCTACTAGCCAAGTCTACTGAAGGACGTCCAGAGTATTATCAATCGCTGTCCAACTTGTCACCAGGCAAAGACAACTTTTCACAAAGGTTTGTACACTCCTCTTCCAGTTCTAAACCAACCTTGGGAAGATCTCAGTATGGACTTTATTGTTGCACTGCCCAGAACCCAGAGGGGAAAAGATTCTATAATACAGGTTGTTGATAGATTCTCAAAAATGGCTCATTTTGTTGCTTGTAATACAACAAATGATGCTTCAGCTGTGGCGAATTTGTTCTTTAAAGAGATTGTCAGATTACATGGAATTCCTAAATCCATTGTTTCTGATCGAGATGTGAAGTTTTTAAGCTATTTCTGGAAGACTCTATGGAGACTGATGGGTACCAGATTGTTGTTCAGTACGTCTCACCATCCCAGACTGATGGACAGACTGAAGTCACGAACACTGGTGAAGAAGACGCTGAAGGATTGGGATCTGAAGATTGCTCACGCTGAGTTTGCCTTCAATAGAGCTCCAAATTATTCAACCAGTAAATCCCCATTTGAAGTTTGTTATGGTGTCAATCCACTAACTCCTATTGATTTGATTCCTTTTTCGATTGAGCCAAAGGCAAGTGCTGAAGCAGAGACCAGAGCAAAAGAAATCAAGAAGATTCATGAACAAGTGAAAACCAGAATTGAGAAAGCAAATGCCAGTTACAAGGCCAAGGCAAACAAGAACAAGAAGCAGCCCAGTTTTTCACCAGGTGATCTTGTTTGGGTGCATCTCAGAAAGGAAAGATTTCCAGCCAAGAGAAAAAGCAAACTGATGCCCAGAGCTGACGGTCCATTCAAGATTCTGGAGAGATATGGAGAAAATGCTTACAAAGTTGAACTTCCTGGAGATATGTCAGTCTCTAGTACATTCAATGTTGGTGATCTGATGCCCTACCTGGAGGATGAGTATCTCGAAGACTTGAGGACAAGTCTCTTTTTAGAAGGGGAGAATGATGCGGGAATGTCCAGATTCAATGAACCAAGTTTGACTGAAGCTGAACTGGAGGAATCTGGAGAAAAGCAGTTGACTAAACTGAAGAAGGAATCTGAGCGAACCATGCAGTCTGAACAAGCAATGTTAATTTTGCCAGCTGTATCACATTTTAACCATCTTTTCACTGAACAACTCAGTCTCCAGTAGTGACCTTGCTCCAGTGGGAATTATCACCAGTGGCATCTGACGAGCTCCAGTGAAAATGAACTCTGAAGGTCCTCCAGATGACGTGCTCCAGTTTTTGTCTCCAGTTCCAGATGAATGCTCCAGTTGTCTATAATAAAGTTTGTTTTAACTGAAGGTTGTGTGGGGTCAATAAGGACGTGGGAGTGGATGCGTGGCAGCTTTTTAGTGGATCCAAAAGGAGCGTGCAAAAGCATTAACATTCCTAACGGTATGGTGGGCCACTTGAAGAGGATTGTTTCTAGAAGCCTTATGTGTCTATTTCCTATTGGTCCAAAATAATTAGTGGCTTGCACATGACAGCTTTTGTATTATTTTATTATTTTGTCGTTGATTCCTAGGTAAGAGTATGTGGCTATAAATACAACCTTTGTTTCTCATTGTAAAGTTAGTTGATGTTGAATGAAAATTAATAGAGCAGCCTCTATTTCTTACAAATCTTCTTTTACCTTTATAGATCTTTGATCTTGGTGGTTAGGAGTGACCCCTTTATCAATATTTGTGGTGACTCGTTCTTTATCAAATATTGTGGTGAGGTCTTTTAAATCTTCGGTTTCCTTTATCTATAGTCGTGGTGGCTAGACCTTTATCGATTGTAGTGGTGGGGCGGAGTGTTTCCTTTATCCTTGATTCCGGTGGCTTAGCCTTTACGAGTCTTGGTGGTGGATTCTCTATCGATCATTTTACTTTTATTATCTCGTTTGTTATTTAATTCATATATAATCCAGAAAATATCAAAAATAGTCTTCCGCTGTAGTTTGTCGCGTGATTTACGCATCATTATGTCTCCTTCGCCTTTCTCTGGGTTGTGGAACATCAGAATCACTAGAGTTTCTGGGCGTACTATCAGATCCCTCACTAGGACCTTAAGATTCAGAATCTCTTTCACTAGTAACAATATTTTCTCGATTAAATCTTAAACCACCATCTTCTAACATATGAACAACTCTACCAAGTGCCTCTTGTAGATCTTCAATCTGCTTATCTCTCCTAGCATTATGAGCTTCTTCTAATTTCATGTTTCTTCTAAAAGCCATTTATATTCAACAAACAATAGATCTATACCAACCAACAAACAGATCGGACTAAATCGAAATGCGATCTAAACAAACAATACCCCAACGGACAAAAAGATTAAGAAACCTTTTTAAAACCTGTCTCTGATACCAAATTGATGTGAAATTTCCAAAACACAGCGGAATGTAATAATTTTTTTTATGAGGATTTTCTGGTTTATAAGACAACAAAAACGAACAAGACAATAAAAAGCAAAGATTTGGCAAGAAAGAAATAATCGTAACATCAATAGTTTTTACCCTAACTCTCTCTCTAGCATGGACGAATTTCCCTCTTCTTCCTCTACCCTAATCTGATCGATTTCTTTGGATCTTTCTTCATGATTTCATGATTATGTTTGAAGGATTCTAGTTATCTGATCGACTAGGGTTTTATTTTTCTTTACTTTCGTTCGTCTAGATTAGGGTTTTTACTTACATCTGTTTTTCTTTTTGCCGTCCCTCCCTCTAGAACTAGCGATTGCTTACTTCTGATCCATTAGCAACACACCTGATCGCGGCCATTTTTATGGTTTAGCTTGATCGCTGGTAGGTTTCTAACGGATTTAGGGTTTTCGATTTGCTTTGCTTCCTAGGGTTAGGGTTTCGGTTCTCTTGGTTTGTTGCTTGTGTGGCTGATCTGGATTACTTGTTGTTCTACTTGTTTGATGATTGATTTCGAGAGAGGTGTATGACGGATTCATATGATAATTCTGATATTCATAGTTTTCGTGCAAAGTTAGATACTTTGAAGAAATTGTTTGAAAATCCTGCCCATAATACCGATATGAAAAAGAATAAAAAACACAAGAATGGGTCTCCATCGCCAAGCAAAGCTACTGGTGGTGGTGGGAATCAAAATACTGGTCCTCCATCGCCAAACAAAACTCCAGTAGTTAATAGTCCTGATGGAAAGATGAATGTTGGTTCTGGTTCGACGGGTGATTTACCTCCCATGCCTGATGTTCCTAAATTCCCTCCTGCTCATTCGAGTAATGTTAGCAATAACTTAGGTGCATTGGAGGGTACAAATATGTCTTCATCGACTTGTGAAGGTCTTGATGAATCGGCTAAAGGTGATCAGAGTTCGTTTAAGGAGGGTAATAATAATGATAAAGAATATCTCAATCATGGATACCCTTCTTTAATACCACTGGCAACTTCCAATAAGGATAATAAGCTTGCTGAACCGATTGAACATGAAATGGTTGCTGAATCACTGGCAACTTCCAATGAGGAAAATAAGGTAGAAAGGGAGGGTAAAACACCTTCTGGTAGTGAACATGTTCCTTGAAATAATCCATTGCCAACAAAACGTGTGTAATTTGCGGATATTGTGAATGATAACAATAATAAACCAACTGTGAAGCGAAAAATCAATTTAAGAAAGATGGACACTGTTGTGCATGTGGAGGGTGTTGACGTGCTATTGCCAAAGGAATCAATTAAGGATGTTTGTTCACGTTATGAGAACACCTTATACGGGTATTTCCTGGGAAAGAGAACTGCTTATCCGGTGGTAGACAATTTTGTGAAAAATGCTTGGGTTAAACATGGTCTCACCCGAATGATGATGAATGCTAATGGGTTTTATTTTTTCAAATTTAAAACTAAAGCGGAAATGGACTATGTTTTGGAAAATGGCCCTTGGCTTATTAGAGGTGCTCCTATCTTTTTGAATGTATGGAACCCTAATGTGAATCTCACTAAGACTGATTTAAAAAAGGTCCCGGTGTGGGTCAAATTACATGATGTTCCAATGGTAGCTTATACAGATGATGGCCTTAGCTTGTTACTCTCAAAAATCGGTGAACCAAAACAGCTGGACTCATATACAACTGATATGTGTATTGAGTCATGGGGAAGGAATAGCTATGCTAGAGCTTTGGTGGAATTAAATGCTGATGAAGCTGTCAAAGAGACATTAGTTGTTGCGATCCCTAAATTTGAAGAAGAAGGTTTCACCAAGACGGATATTAAGGTTGAACTTGAATGGAAACCACCAAGGTGTTCGGTATGTAAGGTGTTTGGACATGAGGACTCGACATGCCCTATGAGAGTTAAAACTGTTCAGAACCTTAATAAGGTTGATAGTGATGGATTTCAGCAAGTTGGGGAAAAAAAGAAAGCTCGAAATCAAGGATTTGTTATTGGCAACCAGAAGCAAAAGCAAAAAGTTGTCTATAGACCGGTTGTTAAGACAATTGCTACTTGATGCGAATATGATCCCACTCGCTGAACTGACTAATTCTAGTCAGCTAGAAAGGGTCGCTGAAGGGGTCGCTGAAATACCTGGGAGCAATCAACTGGCAGCGAGCATTGGACTGAAGATCCCTCCAGAACAAGCCATGCTCATCTTTCCAGCCATAGCCCATTATGGACAAGCCTTCGCTGACAAACAACCTCCAATTGTTACTTTAATCAAGTGGCAAGTCCCTCCCTGATCAAATGAAAGTCATCAGCGAATAGCATCAGCGAGCAACTCCAGTCAGCATACTTCAGCAGAGTTTTGTTCAGTCAAGAAGTTGCTTTATTCAATAAAAGGCTGCCACGTCACCAGTTCTATAAGGTCTTGGATAAGGATGTGTGCATGAGAATAAAGTGTCCACTGAAGTCCCATGTTTGTTGGCCAAATAAAGAAGAATGACAGCTGTAAAGGAAGGCGCGTGTGACAATGACATTTCTAACGGTATTGTGGGACCACTTGCAGGGAATGTTTCTAGAAGCCCACGATGTCCATTTCCTATTGGCCAAATTCAATTAGTGGCTAGCATTTGACAGCTTTTATGTATTATTTTATTATTTTGTCGTTAATTCCTAGGTAGAGCATGTGGCTATAAATAGAGGTTTTATCTCTCATTGTAGAGGCAGTTGATGTTGAATGAAAATTAATATAGCAGCCTCTATTTCTTAAAATCTTCTTTTACCTTTATAGATCTTTTGATCTTGGTGGTTAGGAGTGACCCCTTTATCAATATTTGTGGTGGTTCGTCCTTTATCAAATATTGTGGTGAGGTCTAAATCTTCGGTTTCCTTTATCTGTAATCATGGTGGCTAGACCTTTATCGATTATAGTGGTGGGGCGGAGTGTTTCCTTTATCCTTGATTCCGGTGGCTTAGCCTTTACGAGTCTTGGTGGTGGATTCTTTATCTATCATTTTTATTTCATTGTCTTGTTTGATTGTTTATTTCATATAAAATCCAGAAAATACCAAAAATAGTCTTCCGCTGTCGTTTGTCGCGTGATTTACGCATCAATTGGTATCAGAGACAGGTTTTTAAAAAAAGGTTTCTTAATCTTTTTGTCCGTTGGGGTATTGTTTGTTTAGATCTCATTTCGATTTAGTCAGATCTGTTTGTTGGTTGTTTAGATCTAGTTGTTGCTGTATAGATCTATTGTTTGTTGAATATAAATGGCTTTTAGAAGAAACATGACATTAGAAGAAGCTCATAATGCTAGGAGAGATATGCAGATTGAAGATCTACAAGAGGCACTTGGTAGAGTTGTTCATATGTTAGAAGATGGTGGTTTAAGATTTAATCGAGAAAATATTGTTACTAGTGAAAGAGATTCTGAATCTCAAGATCCTAGTGAGAGATCTGATAGTACGCCCAGAAACTCTAATGATTCTGATGTTCCACAACCCAGAGAAAGGCGAAGGAGACATAAGGTCGATGATACTAAGGATATTAAGATAGATCCACCAGATTTTGTTGGTTCATCAAACCCAGAAGAATATTTTGAATGGGTTCAGGTTATAGAATTATGGAAATAAAAGGTTATGATGATAAAAAGAGTTTTAAGGTTGCCATTATTAAGCTTAAAAAGTATGCTTCATCTTAGTATGATAATATGAAATCTGAAAGGGAATATAAGGGTAAGAGTAAAATCAAGACCTGGTCTAAACTGAAGGAAGTTATGCAGAAGAGATTTGTTCCTCAGACGTACAAGCAAGATCAGTATCTACTGATGAATAATCTGAAGCAAGGTGCTAAAGAAGTGGTAGAGTATATCAGGGAGTTTGAGCAGCTGAAGACAAGAACTGGTGTCAAAGAAACTGAAGAGCATACTATCGCCAGATTCCTTGGGGGGTTGAATGCTATCATTGCTGAGAAGATGGAATTACAGCCCATCTGGACTTATGAAGGTGCATGCAAACTGACCCTCCAGATTGAAAAGCAGCTGAAGAAGAAGGTTCAGTACAAACCTTTCACTAAGATTACTTCTAGCTCCAGTCAACCAGCTACCAGGCCCGGTGAAACTGTTCAGAAACCCTTCAGAGGAAAGGAGAAAGAAACTGGAGGATCAAAAGAGCTAGTAGGAAAGAAATGTTTCAAGTGCCATGGATTTGGTCATTTCCAGTCCCAGTGTCCCAATCAGCGAGCACTGACTATCAGGGAGATAGAAAATTTACCAGAAGCTGAAACTGAGGAAGAAGAACCAGTGTACGATGATGATGATGGCGCTGAAGAAACATATGTAGGTGCTGATATTGGGGAAATGCTGGTGGTCAGAAGAATGATGCACGCTGATGAAGTCACTGCTGACAAGGCTCAGCGAGAGAATATCTTCCACTCAAGATGTACTATCAAAGGAAAGGTATGCAGTCTTATCATTGATGGCGGCAGCTGTGCTAATGCTGCTTCAACTTACATGGTTGATAAACTGGGATTACCTACACTGAAGCATCCCCGTCCTTACAAGCTTCAATGGCTCAGCGAGGGAATAGAGGTAAAGGTTACTCAACAAGTTACTATTCCATTTTCTATTGGTCTTATTTATCAGGATGAGATTGTTTGTGATGTTGTCCCTATGGATGCGTGTCATTTATTGTTGGGAAGGCCATGGTTGTTTGATAAGCATGTATTCCACAATGGTCGTTTAAACTCTTATTCATTATTTGTAAATGGGAAAAAGATCACCCTAACTTCTTTGAAACCCGATGAGCACTCAAAAACCAAGGTGATGGATCAGCGAGACAAGGCTTTGTTCATGACCCAAACCGAAGTGGAGAAAGAACTCGCTTATGGCACCTCAGTAATGATGTTGCTGATGGTTGAACTTGCTGATAAGAAGGGGCTCGCTGACATTTCCAGTTTAGTCAAACCCTTGCTGAAAGAATATGCTGACGTATTTCCTGAAGAAATGCCTTCTGGTTTGCATCCTATCAGGGGTATTGAACACCAGATTGATCTAATTCCAGGATCAATCCTTCCTAACAAAGCTGCTTATAGGTGTTCACCCACTGAAGCTAAAGAATTGCAAAGGCAAGTCGATGAACTGATTGCTAAGGGTTATGTGAGAGCAAGTATGAGTCCATGTTCTGTACCAGCTCTCTTAGTTCCAAAGAAAGATGGCTCAATGCGTATGTGTGTTGATAGTAGAGCCATCAATAATATCACTATCAAGTATCGATATCCTATCCCCAGGTTGGATGATATGCTTGATGAATTACATGGTTCCTGTATATTTTCCAAAATCAATCTGAGAAGTGGCTATCACCAGATTCGAATGAAGGATGGAGATGAATGGAAAACTGCATTCAAGATTAAAGGGGGTCTATTTAAATGGCTAGCAATGCCTTTTGGCTTATCGAATGCCCCAAGTACTTTCATGAGGCTGATGAATGAAGTCCTCAGACCACTCATTGGTCATTTTGTGGTAGTTTATTTTGATGATATTCTAGTATATTCGAAGAATGAAGCTGAGCATGTTAATCATCTGAGAGAAGTATTTATGTTGCTGAGGAAACACCAGTTGTATGGGAAGCTGGAGAAATGTGATTTCTTGGTGGAAAGTGTGATATTTCTTGGATACGTTGTATCTAAAAATGGAATTTCAATGGATCCTTCGAAGGTTGAAGCAATTAAGTCCTGGCCAGCTCCTACAACGATTACAGAGGCAAGAAGTTTTCACGGTCTGGCATCATTTTATAGAAGATTCATCAGAAATTTCTCAACTGTTGTAGCTCCCATTACTGATTGCCTAAAGAAAGGTGTGTTTGAATGGCCTAAGTCAGCTCAGAGTGCCTTTGAATTACTGAAAGAAAAGCTCAGCTCAGCACCAGTCCTGTCCTTACCAATTTTTGAGTTATTATTCGAATTGGAGTGTGACGCCAGTGGAGTTGGTATTGGTGCAGTCCTTGTTCAAGAAAAGAGACCAGTCGCATACTTCAGTGAAAAGTTGAATGGTTCGAAGCTGAAGTACAGTACGTATGACAAAGAATTCTATGCTATCATCAGGGCTGTCAATCACTGGTCACACTATCTGAAGTCCAAGCAGTTTGTTTTATATTCTGATCATGAAGCTCTGAAGTACATCAATGGTCAGCATAAGTTAAATTCAAGGCATGCAAAATGGGTGGAATTTTTGCAGTCTTATTCATTTGTGTCTAAACATAAAGCTGGGGTAGAGAATGTTGTTGCTGATGCACTCTCAAGAAGATATTCATTGCTTTCCATTTTGGAAGCAAGGATTCTTGGGTTCTCTTTTATCAAAGATTTGTATGCTGCTGATACAGATTTTGCTGGTCACTTCACTGATGGTCCCTTCAAAGAATCATATTTAGTGCAAGATGGGTTTTTATTTAAAAATGGAAGGTTGTGTATCCCTAAGGGCTCAATTCGAGACTTGCTGATAAGAGAAGCTCATGGCGGAGGACTCGCTGGTCATTTTGGTATTACTAAGACTGCTGACATCCCTCAGCGAACATTTCTATTGGCCATGTCTGCTGAAAGACGTCCAGAATATCATCAGCAGATGCTCAACTTGTCATCAGGCCAAGGCAATTTTTCACAAAGGTTTGTACACTCCTCTTCCAGTTCCAAGTCAACCATGGGAAGATCTGAGCATGGATTTCATTGTTGCTTTACCCAAAACCCAGAAAGGAAAAGATTCTATCATGGTGGTGGTTGAAAGATTCTCAAAAATGGCCCATTTCATTCCTTGTAACACCACTAATGATGCCTCAGCAGTAGCAAATTTATTCTTCAAAGAAATTGTCCGTTTTCATGGAATTCCCAAAACCATTGTTTCTGACAGGGATACGAAATTTCTGAGTTATTTCTGGAAAACTTTGTGGAGATTGATGGGAACTAAGCTCCTGTTCAGCACTTCTCATCACCCCCAAACTGATGGCCAGACTAAAGTTACTAATAGGACCATTGGCATGTTATTAAGGACGCTGGTGAACAAGACGCTGAAAGATTGGGATCTAAAGCTTGCTCATGCTGAGTTTGCTTTTAATAGAGCCCCCAACCACTCAACCAGCAAGACTCCATTTGAAGTTTGTTATGGTACCAATCCTTTAACTCCCATTGATTTAATTCCTTTTTCAATTGAGCCAAGAGTAAGTGTTGATGCTGAAGAGAAAGCTAAGGAAATCAAAAAAATACACCAGCAAGTAAAGGCAAAAATTGTGAAAGCAAATGAAGAATACAAGGCCAGAGCTAATAAGCATCGTCAGCAGCCTAGTTTTGCACCTGGCGATCTTGTTTGGGTGCATCTCAGAAAAGAAAGATTTCCTTCCAAGAGAAAGAACAAACTAATGCCAAGAGCTGAAGGACCATTCAGAATACTGGAAAAGTTCGGTGACAGCGCTTACAAGGTTGAATTACCAGGAAGCATGTCGGTTTCAAGCACTTTTAATGTTGGAGATTTGATGCCTTACCTTGAAGATGAATTTCTCGAGGGGTCGCTGAAATACCTGGCAGCAATCAACTGGCAGCGAGCATTGGACTGAAGATGCCTCCAGAACAAGCCATGCTCATCTTGCCAGCCATAGCCCATTATGGACAAGCCTTCGCTGACAAACAACCTCCAATTGTTACTTTAATCCAGTGGCAAGTCCCTCCCTGATCAAATGAAAGTCATCAGCGAATAGCATCAGCGAGCAACTCCAGTCAGCATACTTCAGCAGAGTTTTGTTCAGTCAAGAAGTTGCTTTATTCAATAAAAGGCTGCCACGTCACCAGTTCTATAAGGTCTTGGATAAGGATGTGTGCATGAGAATAAAGTGTCCACTGAAGTCCCATGTTTGTGGGCCAAATAAAGAAGAATGACAGCTGTAAAGGAAGGCGCGTGTGACAATGACATTTCTAACGGTATTGGGACCACTTGCAGGGGAATGTTTCTAGAAGCCCACGATGTCCATTTCCTATTGGCCAAATTCAATTAGTGGCTAGCATTTGACAGCTTTTATGTATTATTTTATTATTTTGTCGTTAATTCCTAGGTAGAGCATGTGGCTATAAATAGAGGTTTTATCTCTCATTGTAGAGGCAGTTGATGTTGAATGAAAATTAATATAGCAGCCTCTATTTCTTAAAATCTTCTTTTACCTTTATAGATCTTTTGATCTTGGTGGTTAGGAGTGACCCCTTTATCAATATTTGTGGTGGTTCGTACTTTATCAAATATTGTGGTGAGGTCTAAATCTTCGGTTTCCTTTATCTGTAATCGTGGTGGCTAGACCTTTATCGATTATAGTGGTGGGGCGGAGTGTTTCCTTTATCCTTGATTCCGGTGGCTTAGCCTTTACGAGTCTTGGTGGTGGATTCTTTATCTATCATTTTTATTTCATTGTCTTGTTTGATTGTTTATTTCATATAAAATCCAGAAAATACCAAAAATAGTCTTCCGCTGTCGTTTGTCGCGTGATTTACGCATCACTACTGATGCTTCGACCTTAGCCCCTTCTACTTCTACTCATAACCCATTTAAAGTATTGCAAGATCATGGTGAAAGTGGGAATGTACAGAATCAAGGAGGTGGCCAATCAGTGGAAAAACAAGGTAATATTGTTGATGGAGATTCAGAGGAGGATGATACAATGGAAGCCTACAATAAATATAATGATTTCCTTAAAAATCAGAATTTCCCATTTAAAACTTCTGAGGGGGCAAGCACTCCCGGTGTAGATGGTTTAAATGGGTAGTATCGCCTCTTGGAATATTAGGGGGTTGAACCGCCCCCTAAAACAAAAAGAGGTTCGATATGTAGTACAGGAGAATCATTTGAATCTTTGTGCTATTATGGAAACACATGTAGATGTAAGTAAGCTTTTTAATACGTGTAAAAAAGTATGCAGGACTTGGAATTGGATTTCCAATGGTGATCTTTGTTCGAAGGGTACAAGGATTGCGGTTGGCTGGGATGTGGAGGTTATGGACGTAATGGTGTTATCACAAACTGATCAAGTAATCCACACTCAGGTAATTTTCAAAGAAGATCAAAAATCGTTGTTTTGTTCTTTTGTTTATGCTGATAACTACTATAAGCTGAGACGAAATCTTTGGTATGAACTTGGAAAGCACAAACTGTTTGTTCGTGACCACCCATGGATTATTTTGGGAGATTTTAATTCTTCGCTTAACTTGGAAGATAGCCTTTCTGGCTCATCTACAATCAGCATAGGAATGCGAGAATTTAAGGAATGTGTTGATAACATTGATGTATTTGATATTAATAGCTCTGGTTTACATTTCACTTGGAACCAGAAACCTAAGAAAGGGGTTGGCATTTTTAAGAAAATAGACCGTATAGAGTCTCTGATCATTCTATATGTATCTTAAAGCTTCCTTCGGTTACAAGATCAAGGCCTAAATCTTTTAAGTTTACTAATATTCTGGTACAAAAACCGGGATTTGAAGAAGCTGTAAAGAAAGAATGGGATGAAAGTATTACTGGGCATTACATGTTTCGGGTTGTCAAGCGATTAAAGAATCTAAAATCTCCTATGCGCAAGCTTCTACGCAACCAAGGAAATCTGCATGCTCGTGTGGATATATTAAGGGAGGAGTTAGATATGATTCAATTGGCTATTGATCAAAACCCAATGGATTTGCAATTGCGTGATAAGGAAGCTACTGTTTTAAACGACTTTAAGGAAGCTCAGCTGGATGAAGAGAATTTTCTTAAACAAAAGTCTAAAGTTGAATGGCTCCAAGTGGGTGATGCAAATTCTGCCTTTTTTTCATAAGTCATTAAAATGCAAGAACCACCGGTCTCGTATTGAAATAATTAAGGACATGCATGGTATTACCTATGAAGGTGGAGATGCACCTAAAGCTTTTGTAACCCATTATATAAATTTTTTGGGAATGGAAGGTGAAAAAACGGGTAGTCCCTCTCCGGTTCTATTCACCAAGACGTTGGATCATGAAAAGGCTTTAAATATGGTTAGGGCTGTCACGGATGAGGAAATCAAGCAAGCCATCTTCAATATTGGAGAAAATAAAGCACCTGGTCCTGATGGTTATACTTCAGCATTCTTCAAAAGTGCATGGAAGGTAGTTGGTGATGAGGTGTGTCTTGCAGTGCATGAATTCTTTCGTAATGGGAAAATTCTCGAGCAAATCAATCACACTATCATTGCTTTGGTCCCGAAGGTATCTACACCATCCTTTATAAATGATTATAGGCCTATCTCTTGTTGTAACACTATTTATAAGTGTATTAGCAAGATCATTACTAATAGAATAAAGGAAGGGCTCCATGATATTGTTAGTATCAACCAATCTGCTTTTGTGCCTGGGAGACTCATTTCTGATAATATCCTCCTGACCCAAGAGTTAATGCACAATTATCACCGTAATTTTGGCCCTCCAAGATGTGCATTCAAGATTGACATTCAGAAGGCTTACTGATGCGTAAATCACGCGACAAACGACAACGGAAGACTATTTTTGGTATTTTCTGGATTTTATATGAAACAAACAATAAAACAAGACAATAAAACTAGAATGATAGATAAAAGAATCCACCACCAAGACTCGTAAAGGCCAAGCCACCGGAATCAAGGATAAAGGAAACACTCCGCCCCACCACTACAATCGATAAAGGTCTAGCCACCACGATTATAGATAAAGGAAACCGAAGATTTAAAAGACCTCACCACAATATTTGATAAAGAAGAAGTCACCACAAATATTGATAAAGGGGTCACTCCTAACCACCAAGATCAAAGATCTCTAAAGGTAAAGAAGATTTTTGTAAGAAATAGAGGCTGCTCTATTAATTTTTATTCAACATCAACTACTTTACAATGAGAGATAAAACCTCTATTTATAGCCACATGCTCTACCTAGGAATTAACAACATAATAATAAAATAATACATAAAGCTGTCATGTGCAACCACTAATTATCTTGGACCAATAAAATATGGACACGTGAGCTTCTAGAAACATTCCCCTGCAAGTGGTCCCATAATATTGTTAGAAACGTTTTGTCACACGCGCCTTCCTTAACGGCTGTCATTCTTCTTTATTCTTGGGCCCACAAACGACGTCAGTGGAGACTTTATTAGTTGGCAACTGGAAACGTAAATCTGGGCTACTACTGGAGACAAAAACTGGAGCACGTCATCTGGAGGGCCTTCAGTAGTGGTCACTGGAACATTCATCTGGAGCAGTCATCTGGAGCCTGCCACTGGAGAAATGTTACGACTGGTGACTGCACTGGTTCAGAAAAGACTTGTCTGAAATGGGCCACTGCTGGCAGAATTAACATGGCCTGTTCAGATGGCATGATCAGTTCGGTTTCCTCCAGTTCAGTTAGCTTCTTCAGTTTACTGGATTTCTCCAGTTTAGTGAATCTGGACATCTCCGCATCATTCTCACCCTCTGAAAAGAGACTTGTCCTCAAGTCTTCGAGGTACTCATCCTCCAGATAAGGCATCAGATCTCCCACATTAAAAGTACTTGAAACTGCCATGTCTCCAGGTAACTCAACCTTGTAAGCATTATCACCATATCTCTCCAGAATCTTGAATGGACCTTCAGCTCTGGGCATCAGTTTACTCTTTCTCTTTGTTGGAAACCTTTCTTTTCTCAGATGCACCCACACAAGATCACCTGGTGAAAAACTGGGCTGCTTTCTATTCTTGTTTGCTCTGGCTTTGTAACTGGCATTTGCCTTCTCTATCCTGGCCTTCACTTCTCCATGAATTTTCTTTATTTCTTTTGCTCTGGTCTCAGCTTCAATGCTTGCTTTTGGTTCAATCGAGAATGGAATCAAATCAATAGGGGTCAGTGGATTGATACCATAACAAACTTCAAATGGGGATTTACTGGTAGAATAGTTAGGAGCTCTGTTGAAAGCAAACTCAGCATGAGCAAGCTTCAGATCCCAATCTTTCAATGTCTTCTTCACCAGTGTTCTTAATAACATACCAATTGTTCTGTTCGTAACTTCAGTCTGTCCATCAGTCTGAGGATGGTGAGACGTACTGAACAACAATCTGGTACCCATTAATCTCCATAGAGTCTTCCAGAAATAACTCAAGAACTTCACATCTCAATCTGATACAATCGTCTAGGGAATTCCATGTAACCTGACAATCTCCTTAAAGAACAAATTTGCCACTGCTGAAGCATCATTGGTTGTGTTACAAGCAATAAAATGTGCCATCTTTGAAAACCTATCAACAACCACCATTATTAAATCTTTCCCCCTCTGTGTTCTGGGCAGTGCAACAATGAAGTTCATACTGAGATCTTCCCATGGCTGGTTTGGAACTGGAAGAGGAGTATACAAACCCTTGTGAAAAGTAGTCTTCGCTTGGTGACAAGTTGGACAGCGACTGATAAGACTCTGGACATCCTTCAGTAGACTTGGCCAGTAAAAGTGTTCAGTGAGGATCTCTCCAGTCTTGTTAATGCCAAAATGGCCAGCTAAACCTCCTCCATGTGCTTCTCTTATCAGTAAATCTCTTATCGAACCTCTGGGAATGCACAACTTTCCATTTTTATACAAGAAACCATCTTGAACAACAAATGGCCCTTTCTGGTGAACTTCAGTGAGGTGATTAGCAAAGTCTGGATTAGTAGCATACAAATCTTTAATGAAAGAAAATCCAGAATTGATAACAAGGAATATCTTCGTGACAAAGCATCAGCAACAACATTACAAACTCCAGCCTTATGTTTCGAAACAAACGAATAAGATTGTAAGAATTCTACCCATTTGGCATGCCTGGCATTAAGCTTGTGTTGGCCGTTTATAAACTTCAGGGCTTCATGATCAGAGAATAAGACAAACTGCTTCGGCTTCAGATAATGTGACCAGTGAGTGATAGCACGAATAATTGCATAAAATTCCTTGTCATAAGTGTAGGAATCCGTCTGCCCAAGACACATATTAAATTGACGTGGCTAGTACGTGATGATCCAAGTCGGGTCATACCCAATAACAAGCTAAACAAACACTTATGATATTTATTTATATGATACGATCTTTAATTAAATATCAATACTTGAAATATTTAGAAAGTGAGTTTCTAAATAATTGCACTTGAGAAATATAAATAAATTATATGGATGATTTATTTTGAGAGAAATGTGAATATGTTTATTTGGTAAAATAAACACTTATGTGTGTTGTATATAATATGTAACATGTTACATAAGATATGTAACAAGTTATGTTACAATTTTATCTATAAAATGTTCAAGTAAGTGGTTTTATAAAATTTGCAACAAAATGTTTGTTACAACCACTAGTGGCCGTCCCCCCCCCCCCCCCCCCCCCCCATGTGATTTTAAGTAGACTTGATCTACTTATAACACATGGACTTGCATTATGAAGACAACACAACACATAGTTTGTATCAATTTTCTTACATGCATTTGTAAGACTTTTTCTCTCATTCTCAAGTAGAAAAACTTCCTCTTTTTCTTCTCATTATTTTCGGCCCAAAGGAGATAGAGAAGAAAGTTTTTACAAGTTTAAATCCTAGCATATTATGGGTGTTTGTTGGAAGCTTGGGGTATACTAGCTTGAGGTTCTTCTACATTGAAGACTTGTTTCTTGAAGAACATCATCCTTTTCATCTCTACTTCATTACTAGCTTGGAAGAAAGGTAGTCTTCTAAAACACCCTATGGTTGTTGTTTTGTATGTATGTCATTCATATACATGGATCCTTATTGTTTGGGTTTTCTTTTATAAGTTAAACTTTGGTTTTTAACTACATACAACATCTTGAAAGGTTCAATTTTTCCGCTGCGTTTTAATATTATAAGGATAATATTGCTTTGATAAAACCCAACAAAACCCAACAATGGCATCTAGAGCCGGTTATATGGATGCATACATCAAAAGTTGATATTTTGTTTGGACAAAATCCAATGTTTTGGCCATTTTTCTTGGCCGAAATCTATACACCAAAAAAAGATGGTTCTTTTTTTTCTTGTGTATTTTAGTGTCACAACTTAGCCAAAAGACCTTGTGATTGTTTGTGATGTATGGATATGTTTGTATCTTATTTAATTATTAAATGGTTGTAATAGTTAAATAGGATATTCTTCATTCTTTTGGTTATGTAATTTATTTATTCCATTTGGTATGTAATAAGTAGATTAGTTGCATTTTTTTTTGTAAAATGTAATCTCCATGAAAGCATCAAGAAGGTTTGGGGCTGAAGTTGGAGGCCAAAAGAAAGGATGAAGAAAGGTGTTCAAAACACATCACAAAAGATTACTTGAAGCATTTGGATGCAAGATCAAGTGGGAGTTCACCGACACAAATTTTGTGTCACTTTGTCCCTTAGGTTGAGACCTTTTGACACACTTGTTTCGGCTAACAAGTGTGGTCAAATTAGTTGGCTAATGTTGTGCACTTATTATGATGTTTGTCATGTTTGTATGGTTGTTTGTTATTTTGTCATGTGGATGCTCAAAACTTACAACTAGATGACATACATAAAGATTAAAAAAATTGGTTCTAAAATTGACATTAACTTGGTAAATTAAAATGGGTTTTATTAAAAGTTAATGGTTATAATTATAAAAATGGATTTTATAAAGAACCTTGAAATATGGATTTCAAAATTCATTATGGTACCATGCACTTGAATACTTACAAGATTGTATGGTACATAGTTTTTGATTAGAATATAAAAACTCAAACGACCCTTTAAAAACAAGTTAACACGCCATCTTTTGTACAACACTTAATTATTTGGGAACTCTTTGTAGGATAAAGGTCACCTAACTACCTTGAGGGAACTTATAAGTTAAGGTAAATTTAATATACTTATGGGATAAAGGTCACCTAACCACTTGTGTATATAAATTTACATGTGTGTGTAAGTAGGACAACTTGATTTGGAAGCCATGTGATTAGGGTCACCGAAGCATGGTAACCAAAGGCGTTGATGGGATTAAACATGCGACTTAATATAAGATATTAAACCAGTCCCATACCACTAGAAATTGTAAAGTGTTGCAATTGTCAAACGTTGACTACCTTGTTAATTTAGATCATGGGATAAAGATCACCTAACCATCATTTAAATGTAACATTGGATTCTAGATTTTAATTATTAATTGTCCATGAGACATAAAAGGGTATTAACAATTAAAATTTATATTTGATATCGAAAATACTAATAAAGGACTTTGTTAATCTTGTAGATGGCCGCTAACAATGCAATTAACCCCCACCAAAACGTCCATAATTTTTCACTAAGATCCATTCTCGAAAAGGATCGTCTTAACCAAAACAACTTTGTGGATTGGTTTCGTAACTTGAGAATTGTTCTCAAGCATGAAAAGAAATCCTATGTGTTAGACGATCCTATTCCCGATGAGCCCGAAGAGGGAGATGTTGAAGTCTTTAATGATTGGGTTAAATATACTGAGGACTCCGTGCAAGTTAGTTGCCTCATGTTAGCGAGTATGACTCCTGAACTCCAAAAGGAGTTCGAACACCATGGGGCATACGACATGATTACCCAACTTAAGGAAATGTTCCAACAAAAGGCAAGGGTAGAGCGTTTCGAAACGGTTCGAGCGCTTCATGCATGTCGCATGGATGATTCACAATCCGTCTCAACTTATGTTCTTAAAATGAAAAGCTACATTGATCGCCTCGAAAGGCTAAATTGTCCCGTTTCAACAGAGTTGGCTACGGATTTGATCCTCAACTCCTTATCCAAGAGTTTTGAAACTTTTGTGTTAAATTATAACATGAACGGATGGGACAAGACCGTTTCCGAGCTCCATGGGATGCTCAAAACGGCCGAGGCTAGCATGGGAAGAAAAGTTCAACCCGTTCTCATGATCAATGAAGGCGGAAAGAAAAGGCCCAACCCTGGACCAAAGGCAAATGTTGCTAAGGGAAAAGGATTCAACAAAAAGAACTACAAAGGAAAGGGAAAGGCAAAAATGGAAACTCAAAAACCGAAGAAGCAAAAGGTTGCTATTAATGACCCATGCTTTGAGTGTGGGGAGATAGGACATTGGAAGAGAAATTGTCCAACCTATCTCAAAGAGTTGAAAGCTAAGAGGGATGCAGGGCATACCTCAGGTATAATATTTATGATATATATTGAGCTTAATACTATTTTTTCTTTCACATGGGTATTGGATACCGGATGTGGAACTCATATTTGTAATATGTTACAGGGGTTCAAAAGAAGGAGGTACATCAAGAAGGGAGACATTAGTCTCTTTATGGGCAATGGTGCAAGAGTACAAGTTGAAGCCCAAGGAGACTATCTTTTGAAACTTCCAAGTGGTTTGGAAATTATATTAAACGATGTTTTGTATGCCCCTAGTTTGACTAGGAGTATTATTTCTGTTTCCCATTTAAGACACGTTGGATATGATTTTAAGTTTGTTAACAATGATATCCATATTTCTATGAATGATGTATTTTATGTTAAAGCCATGCCTTTAAATGGTATTTATGAATTGGTTCATGAAAACACAACATATGATAACTCAATGTACCAAGCTACCACCAAGAAACTTAAATTAGATTTAAGTGAAACCTATATTTGGCATTGTCGTCTTGGCCATATAAATAAAAATCGCATACTAACACTTCAAAAGAATGGTCTTTTGAAAACAAAAACGGATGATTCATTCGATGTATGTGAATCTTGTTTACAAGGCAAGATGACTAAAGCACCTTTCAATGGCACTAATGAAAGGGCAAAGATTTATTAGGTATCATACATTCGGATGTATGTGGTCCTTTTAAGCCAATGACTAGGAATGGTGAAAGATACTTCATTACATTCACCGATGACTATAGTCGTTACGGTTTTGTATACTTATTAAAACACAAGTATGAAGCTTTTGAAATGTTCAAAACTTTCAAGAATGAAGTAGAAAACCAACTCAGCAAGTCAATAAAAATTCTTCGTTCTGATAGAGGAGGTGAATACCTAAGTGGTGCTTTTCAAGATCATCTTAGAAGTTGTGGGATTATCTCACAACTAACTCCACCTGGAGCACCACAACATAATGGTGTGTCTGAAAGGAGGAATCGAACCCTATTAGATATGGTTCGTTCCATGATGAGCAAAAGCTCACTACCTCTATCATTTTGGGGTTATGCCATAATCTCTGCTGCCCGAATTTTAAATATGGCTCCCACCAAGAAAGTGGAGAAAACACCTTTTGAAATATGGCATGGAAGAGTTCCATCTTTGTCATACTTAAAGGTATGGGGTTGTGAGGCTTATGTAAGACATGATGCCTCAAACAAATTAGAGCCCCGATCCACTAAATGTATCTTTGTAGGATATCCTAAAGATAATTTGGGATATTATTTCTACAATCCTAATGAGCAAAATGTATTTGTTGCTTGAAAGGCTGAGTTCTTGGAAACTAAATTCCTTATGGAAGGAACTAGTTCTAGAACAGTGGAACTAGAAGAAGATCAAGAACCACAAACAGATACACGCTTGGTTGACACTAGCATTCAACAAAAGGATGTTGAAGATGATCAAAGGTTTGATCAAAACACACAAAACGTTCGTAGATCTGGTAGAGCTACTTATCAACCTGAGAGATATGGATTTCTCATAGATGAATGCTATATGGTGGTTTCTGATGAACCTACCACCTACCATGATGCAATGTCCAAATCAGATTCGGACAAATGGCTAGAAGCCATGAACTCTGAGATGCAATCCATGTATGACAACCAAGTTTGGGAATTGGTTGTTGCACCTCCTAATTCCAAAGTAGTTGGAAGTAAATGGGTGTTCAAATTGAAACACGACATGCATGGAAACTTGGTTACTTACAAAGCTAGACTTGTAGCAAAAGGTTTCACTCAAACTCGAGGGGTCGATTATGATGAAACTTTTTCGCCTGTGGCAATGCTAAAGTCTATTAGGATATTATTTGCCATAGCCGCACATTATGACTATGAGATATGGCAAATGGATGTCAAAAACCGCTTTTCTAAATGGATATCTTGAGGAAGATGTCTATATGGATCAGCCTGAAGGTTTTATCGATCCTAAACATCCTAATAAAGTATGCAAGTTAAAGAAATCGATCTATGGATTGAAACAAGCATCAAGAAGTTGGAATCGTCGTTTTGATGAAGAAGTCAAGAAATTTGGCTTCATCAAAAACGCTGATGAAGCTTGTGTATATAAGAAGGCTAGTGGGAGCATAATTACTTTTCTAGTATTATATGTCGATGACATTCTACTGTTTGGAAATGATATTCCAACCTTGGAAGGTGTAAAAACCTGGCTTGGAAGTTGCTTTTCCATTAAGGATCTTGGTGAAGCCGCCTATATTTTGGGAATAAGGATCTATAGGGATAGATCAAGGCGTTTAATAGGTTTGAATCAGAGTGCATACATAGACAAAATCTTGAAAAGGTTCAAGATGGAAAACTCTAAGAAAGGTTTGGTACCTATTCAAAGAGGAACTATATTGAGCACTTCTCAATCTCCTAGCTCAAAAGCTGAGCAAGAGAGAATGAGTGGAATCCCATATGCATCTGCTATAGGATCCATCATGTATGCTATGATATGCACGAGACCGGACGTGTCATGCGCTTTAAGCATGACAAGTAGATACCAGCAAAATCCAGGAGATAGTCATTGGATGGCTGTCAAGAATATATTGAAATATCTTAGAAACACTAAAGATATGTTTTTAATATATGGATCTGGTGAGGAGGAACTCGTTGTAAAAGGTTACACGGATGCGAGTTTCCAAACTGATCGAGATGATTCTCGATCACAATCGGGGTACATCTTCATTCTAAACGGAGGAGCTGTTTCTTGGAAAAGCTCGAAGCAAGATGTGGTTGCGTTGTCCACTACAGAATCGGAATACATCGCCGCTTCTTTGGCAGCACAAGAAGCTGCATGGTTGAAGAAATTCATTGCCGATCTAGGGGTTGTTCCTTCCATTCAAGAACCCCTAGAAATTCTTTGTGATAACGAGGGTGCGATTGCTCAAATCAAGGAACCTCGTGCGCATCAGAAGACTAGACACATTGAGCGGAGATTCAACTACATAAGGGATGAAGTTGAAAAGGGAAAGATATGTATTTGCAAAGTTCACACCGATCAAAATGTTGCGGATCCACTCACGAAGCTCCTTGAAAGGCCCAAGCATGAGAGTCATACTTGTGCCATGGGACTTCGACATTCTAGTGATTGGATTTGATCTATTTTATGTATTTGGATATCGGAACACTTGTTTTTGTTAACACTTTATATGAATATTGATAAAAAAAAAAAAAAAAAAAAAAAAAAAAAAAAAAAAAAAAAAAAAAAAAAAAAAAAAAAAAAAAAAACAAAAAAAAAAAAAAAAAAAAAAAAAAAAAAAAAAAAAAACAAAAAAAAAAAAAAAAAAAAAAAAAAAAAAAAAACAAAAAAAAAAAAAAAAAAAAAAAACAGAAACTAAAAAAAAAAAAAAACAAACACAAACACACAAAACACATACCCCACACCCACACCCCCCAACGTTAGCCACACCACCCCAGCCCCACCCCCCCAAAACCAACCACCCGCCCACCCCCCCCCCCCCACACTCCCCCCCCCCCCCCCCCCCCCCCCCCCCCCCCCCCCCCCCCCCCCCCCCCCCCCCACCACCCCCCCCCCCCCCCCCCCCACCCCCCCCCCCCCCCCCCCCCCCCCCCCCCCCCCCCCCCCCCCCCCCCCCCCCCCCCCCAAAAAAAAAAAAAAAAAAAAAAAAAAATCAAATTTATATGAATATTGATATTCTACTTTAAATTGTGTTATGTTCCAATTTTGCATGTTTAAATCCATGAATAAGTTAATTATTCTAAATATCCGTAGTCGATCATATTTGTGGGAACAAATATGAATGTAAGATTATTATGAACTTGGATTGGTAGATATTCAAAAGGTTTTTGAATATAGAGCAAAATGTTGCTACCAAGGTTCATAGATATTTGTGGGATACAAATATTGGACTGACCTGCTCTCAAGCATTACTACATGGAATCTTTGTGATTGATCATAAGTAATCTTGAGCTAAAAGGCGAATATCATTGTATCCTCAGACCTGAGATACATATTGGGTCTTGAAATTCACTGAATATTAAACTTTGACTTAGTTCTTCGCTGTTCTGAAACATGGCAGTACATAAGACTAAGCTCAGGTATGATATAAGGTGATTGTGAAAGACATATGTAGTCGAGATGGAATTTGTCCCTCTTATTCGTTGAGAGTTAGATGTCTAAGGCCTGTTACAAAGTTAAATCAATAGAGAATGATCACTCTGTGTCTCTAGGATTTAACATGACATCTGTGACAAAAGGATAAATGATCGATTCACCTAAATCATTTCAAGAAAGGGTCTTGAAGAGGATGATGTTATTGAATGGCACTTCGTCATACGTATTAGGGGTAGCAAACCGTTGTTAGGCGGTATTTGCTGCTTGCGTCAATCTTCTATGAATCTTGTGCAAGTGGGAGATTGTAGGAATCCGTCTGCCCAAGACACATATTAAATTGACGTGGCTAGTACGTGATGATCCAAGTCGGGTCATACCCAATAACAAGCTAGACAAACACCTATGATATTTATTTATATGATACGATCTTTAATTAAATATCAATACTTGAAATATTTAGAAAGTGAGTTTCTAAATAATTGCACTTGAGAAATATAAATAAATTATATGGATGATTTATTTTGAGAGAAATGTGAATATGTTTATTTGGTAAAATAAACACTTATGTGTGTTGTATATAATATGTAACATGTTACATAAGATATGTAACAAGTTATGTTACAATTTTATCTATAAAATGTTCAAGTAAGTGGTTTTATAAAATTTGCAACAAAATGTTTGTTACAACCACTAGTGGCCGTCCCCCCCCCCCCCCCCAATGTGATTTTAAGTAGACTTGATCTACTTATAACACATGGACTTGCATTATGAAGACAACACAACACATAGTTTGTATCAATTTTCTTACATGCATTTGTAAGACTTTTTCTCTCATTCTCAAGTAGAAAAACTTCCTCTTTTTCTTCTCATTATTTTCGGCCCAAAGGAGATAGAGAAGAAAGTTTTTACAAGTTTAAATCCTAGCATATTATGGGTGTTTGTTGGAAGCTTGGGGTATACTAGCTTGAGGTTCTTCTACATTGAAGACTTGTTTCTTGAAGAACATCATCCTTTTCATCTCTACTTCATTACTAGCTTGGAAGAAAGGTAGTCTTCTAAAACACCCTATGGTTGTTGTTTTGTATGTATGTCATTCATATACATGGATCCTTATTGTTTGGGTTTTCTTTTATAAGTTAAACTTTGGTTTTTAACTACATACAACATCTTGAAAGGTTCAATTTTTCCGCTGCGTTTTAATATTATAAGGATAATATTGCTTTGATAAAACCCAACAAAACCCAACAATAAGTGCTATACTTCAGTTTAGAGCCGTTGAGCTTTTCACTGAAATATGCAACTGGACGCCCGGCTTGTACTAACACTACACCAATACCTACTCCACTGGCGTCACACTCTAACTCGAACAACTGATCAAAATCTGGTAAAGATAGAACTGGAGCTGAACTGAGTTTTTCCTTCAGTGACTCAAACGCCAGTTGGGCTGAACTCGGCCAGTTGAACACACCTTTTTTCAGGCAGTCAGTAATTGGAGCTACAACTGAAGAGAAATTCTTGATAAATCTTCTATAAAAAGAAGCCAGTCCATGAAAACTTCTTACTTCAGTGATTGTAGTTGGAACTGGCCATGATCTGATGGCATCAACCTTAGAAGGATCCATAGAAATACCATTCTTAGACACAACATATCCTAAGAATATTACACTTTCCACCATAAAATCACATTTCTCCAGTTTTCCATACAACTGGTGTCTTCTCAACAGTTCAAATACCCTCTTCAGATGGCTAACATGTTCAGCTTCAGATTTCGAGTATACCAGAATATCATCAAAATATACAACAACAAACTGGCCAATGAGTGGCCTAAGAACTTCGTTCATCAGTCTCATGAAAGTACTGGGAGCATTAGATAAGCAAAAGGCATAACCAACCATTCATACAACCCCCCCTTGATCTTGAAAGCAGTTTTCCACTCATCTCCATCCTTCATTCTTATCTGGTGATAGCCACTTCTGAGATCAATCTTGGAAAATACTCTGGAGCCATGTAACTCATCAAGCATATCATCCAATCTGGGAATGGGATACCTATACTTAATGGTTATATTGTTGATGGCCCTGCTATCAACACACATTCTCATAGTACCATCTTTCTTTGGGACCAGGAGAGCTGGTACTGAACAAGGACTCATACTTGCTCTCACATAACCCTTCTCAACCAATTCATCGACTTGTCTTTGCAACTCTTTAGCTTCATTAGGTGAACATCTGTAAGCAGCTTTGTTTGGAAGAACTGAACCTGGAACCAAGTCAATCTGGTGCTCAATTCCTCTCACTGGTGGCAAACCTTCAGGTAGGTCTTCTGGGAAAACATCAGTGAATTCCTTCAGTAAAGTCTTCAGGAGACTGGGGACACCAGTGAACTCCTTCTCTTCAGACTTTTCTACGACCAGTAACATCATAACTGGAGAGCCTTCAGATAATTCTTCTTCGACTTCAGCTTGAGATAAAAACAAAGGCTTACTGGGCTGGTCTTTCTTGACTTTCATCAGTTCATTAGGCTTCAAAGAAGTCAGTGTGACTTTCTTTCCACTTATATTCAAAGAATACGAGTTCATTCGACCATTATGAAGAACATAATTATCAAATAACCATGGTCGACCCAATAAGATATGACAAGCATCCATAGGTACAACATCACAAACAATTTTGTCTTGATAAACTAACCCAATTGAAAATGGGAGATGGTAACTTGACAATTAACCTTTACCTCTAACCCTTCACTGAGCCATTGCAACTTGTAAGGTCTAGGGTGCTTAACTGTAGGTAGCGCCAGTTTCTCTACCATGTAAGTTGAAGCAGCATTTGCACAACTCCCACCATCAATGATTAGATCACAAACTTTCCCTTTGACTGTGCATCTGGAGTGAAAAATGTTCTCCCTCTGGGCAGTATCAGTGGTAACTTCATCAGCATGCATCACCCTTCTGACAACCAACATTTCTCCAATATCTGCACCAACATAAGCTTCTTCATCTTCTTCATCTTCATCATACACTGGCTCGCCTTCTTCAGTGTCAACATCTGGCAAACATTCAATTTCCCTGGCAGTCAAGGCTCTTTGATTAGGACACTGGGCCTGGAAGTGACCAAAGCCATGGCACTTGAAACATTTTCTTCCAACTGGTTCTTTCGTTCCTCCAGTTTCCTTTTCTTTGCCTCTGAAGGCTTTCTGGACAGTTTCAGTAAATCTGGGAACTGGTTGACTGGCAACTGGTTGACTTGTACTGGCAAGGAACCTTACTGAATGACTTGTACGGAACCTTCTTCTTCAGTTGTCTCTCAATCTGGATAGCCATCTTGCATGCACCTTCATACGTCCAGATAGGCTGCAACTCAATCTTCTCAGTAATGGCAGCGTTCAGACCACCAAGAAATCTGGCAATGGTGTGCTCTTCAGTCTCATTCACACCAGTTCTGGTCTTCAGATGCTCAAACTCTCTAATGTATTCCACAACTTCCTTGGCTCTTGCTTCAGATTGTTCATCAGTATAACCTCCTTCAGTTTGGACCAGGTCTTGATTTTACTTTTGCCCTTGTATTCCCTTTCAGATTTCATGTTATCATACCAAGATGAAGCATATTTCTTCAGTTTAATAATGGCAACTTTGAAGCTTTTCCTATCATCATAACCTTTTATCTCCATAATCCTGTCCATCACCTGGACCCATTCGAAATACTCTTCTGGGTTAGAAGATCCATTAAAATCTGGTGGATCTATCTTAATATCCCTAGTATCATCACTTATGCCTCCTACGCCTTTCTCTAGGATGTGGTTCATCAGAATCACTAGAGTGCCTAGGATTACTATCTGATCTTTCACTGGGGCCTTGAGATTCAGAATCTCTTTCATTGGCAACAACATTTTCTCGATTAAATCGTAAACCACCATCTTCTAACATATGAACAACTCTACCAAGTGCTTCTTGTAGATCTTCAAACTGTCTATCTCTCCTAGCATTATTAGCTTCGTCTAAAGTCATATTTCTTCTAAACGCCATTTATAACCAATAAATAACTCACAATCAATAGATCTAAGCAAATAACTAATAGATCTAAACAATCAATCAACAGATCTTAAACAAACAATACCCCAACGGACAAAAAGATTAAGAAACCTTTTTAAACCTGTCTCTGATACCAAATTGATGCGTAAATCACGCGACAAACGACAGCGGAAGACTATTTTTGGTATTTTCTGGATTTTATATGAAACAAACAATAAAACAAGACAATAAAACTAGAATGATAGATAAAAGAATCCACCACCAAGACTCGTAAAGGCCAAGCCACCGGAATCAAGGATAAAGGAAACACTCCGCCCCACCACTACAATCGATAAAGGTCTAGTGATGTGATAATCACGCGATTCCAAGCACAACGGAACTAGACAACGAAACTAGCACAGCGGAAATAAATATTTTTGGTATTTTCTGGATTTTAATGAAACAAAACAACAAGACAATAACAACGAAGATAGATAAAGAATCTAATACTTGATTCGTAAAGGAAACGAGCCACCGGAATCAAATAATAGAAACACTCCAACCCACCACTATAATCGATAAAGGACGAACCACCACGATTAAAGATAAAGGAATCGAAGATTTAAGATCTCACCACTTTAATTGATAAAGGACGAACCACCACAATTAAAGATAAAGGGATCACTCCAAACACCCAAATAAATAACAATTTATGAAAGGTAATATGAAGATTTAATAAGGAAAAGAAAGTGTTCTTTTCATTCAATTCGATAACCAAAAACTCCCCTTAATGAAAAATAAAGCCCCTATTTATAGCCAAATGCTATTTCCTAGGAATTAACGACAATAATAAAATAATACAATAAAAGTTGTCATGTGCAAGCCACTAATTAATTTGGACCACTAAGAAATGGACACGTAAGCTTCCAGAAATATTCCCCTGCAAGTGGTCCCTTAATACCGTTAGAAAAGTCATTGTCACACGCGCACACATCCTTATCCAAGACCTTCTAGAACTGGTGACGTGGCAGCCTTTTATTGAATAAAACAACTTCTTGACTGAACAAAGCTCTGCTGAAGTATGCTCGCTGCCAGCTGCTCGCTGATGCTATTCGCTGATGACTTTCATTGCTCGCTGATGCTATTCGCTGATGACTTTCATTGCTCGCTGATCCTTATTCAAGACCTTCAGCGACCCCTTCTAGCTGACTGGAATTAGTCAGTTCAGCGACCCCCTTTCAGCGACTCCTTCAGCGACCCCTTATAGCTGACTGGAATTAGTCAGTTCAGCGATCCCTTTCAGCGACTCCTTCAGCGACCCCTTCTAGCTGACTGGAATTAGTCAGTTCAGCGACCCCCTTTCAGCGACTCCTTCAGCGACCCCTTCTAGCTGACTGGAATTAGTCAGTTCAGCGACCCCCTTTCAGCGACTCCTTCAGCGACCCCTTCTAGCTGACTGGAATTAGTCAGTTCAGCGACCCTTTCAGCGACTCCTTCAGCGACCCCTTCTAGCTGACTGGAATTAGTCAGTTCAGCGACCCTTTCAGCGACTCCTTCAGCGACCCCTTCTAGCTGCTGGAATTAGTCAGTTCAGCGACCCCTTCTAGCTGACTGGAATTAGTCAGTTCAGCGACTTCAGCACTCCTTTCAGCGACCCCTTCTAGCTGACTGGAATTAGTCAGTTCAGCGACCCCTTTCAGCGACTCCTTCAGCGACCCCTTCTAGCTGACTGGAATTAGTCAGTTCAGCGACCCCTTTCAGCGACTCCTTCAGCGACCCCTTCTAGCTGACTGGAATTAGTCAGTTCAGCGACCCCCTTTCAGCGACTCCTTCAGCGACCCCTTATAGTCTTCAATGGATTGCAACTGAAGCATAGCTGATAAGTTCACTGGTGGATGCTCGCTGAAGTATAATTTAAGTAAGGTGTTGAACACCCATCTCTGGTCAGTGTTACTGATGGATACTTGTTGAGGAACGACTTGCTGATGTAACCTTCTCACTGAAGTGTTACTAGCTGTTCTGGACACTCGCTGATCACATCTGGTGTTGTCCAGTTCAGTGATCGTGATCAGTTGAAGTTGTCTCAGCGAGAGTTGTTGATCAATACTTGTTTTGTCACTGATGAACTCTAAGACCAGCAACACTTGATTTAGTTGCATAACTTCAGTGCTCGACTTAGCATTAAGATCAATATACACCAGTAGTTTAATTCCAATAAAGGATATCCAAGGGTAATTTGTTGCTTGCTGATCTTTATTTATCAAATACAGGAACCAACCTTTTATGTGGAAATGACTCGGGGTCATTTCCGCATCATTCTCTCCCTCTTTTTGAGGACTTGCCCTCAAGTCCTTAAAGTAAGGTCTTAGGTTTTCTTCCTTGAACATTTCCAGCACATCAACTTCTGTTGCCAACACCCACCTGGCGGTGACACTTGAATCTTCAGATTGTAACAAGTGAATGACATTTTCAATCTTCGCAACATCAGCAGGGACCAGATAACAATCAGCATGGATCATAGCTTTTGCTTCAGTACTTCCAAGAACTATAAGCTCATGTATCATGAGATTAAATTGCTCAAACCACACACACAAATCACGTTCTTTCAACTCAAGAAGGACCAGAATTACAAAGCTCAAATATGTTTCAACACACATATCGACCAGATTGTATTTCATCTTACAATTGATCTTACAATGAAGCCTATACTCATTCTCGACCTGCTGTTCACTATCTCTTATCATACCAGGTACATATCTCTTCATTTTTACCTTGTACTTAACCTTCCGATCAGCTATAAGATCAAATAAGAAGTGTTGCTGATTGATTTTAAGATCAGCCAACAAATCAGATTTCAGACGCCTTAATGGGTATAACAATCCAGCAATCCTTTTCATAAAATGAGAATAAACAAAAGTATCTTCTTCTAAACCCTCTCCATACCCAACTAGACTAACAAATATTTCATCTTCGACCTTATCCTTCATTTTAACTCTTGACTCCATTCGAATTTGTTTCTGATTAACCACATCTATCTTGAAAAACGCATCAATATCATGCAGCTCATCAGTTTGAGTAACAAAACTGGAAATTTTAACATGCTTCCTTAATTCACAAAGATCAAACACATAAGAAACTGTTTGTAACCCTTCTCTAAACTCACATTTCAATTCATTTCGGGACTTAACAAGATCAGTTTTTATCGGTGAATAGTCATCATGGGTTTCACCAGTTAGAGTATATAGACCAGTTTTCTGAAGTGTTAACAAACTGGACACTTCAGCCCACACCATGGCCTTATCATACTTAAACATATCATCATGAACAAATAATTGAGTAACTTCAGCCTTATCCTTCATTTTAACTCTTGACTCCATTCGAATTTGTTTCTGATTAACCACATCTATCTTGAAAAACGCATCAATATCATGCAGCTCATCAGTTTGAGTAACAAAACTGGAAATTTTAACATGCTTCCTTAATTCACAAAGATCAAACACATAAGAAACTGTTTGTAACCCTTCTCTAAACTCACATTTCAATTCATTTCGGGACTTAACAAGATCAGTTTTTATCGGTGAATAGTCATCATGGGTTTCACCAGTTAGAGTATATAGACCAGTTTTCTGAAGTGTTAACAAACTGGACACTTCAGCCCACACCATGGCCTTATCATACTTAAACATATCATCATGAACAAATAATTGAGTAACTTCAGCCTTATCCTTCATTTTAACTCTTGACTCCATTCGAATTTGTTTCTGATTAACCACATCTATCTTGAAAAACGCATCAATATCATGCAGCTCATCAGTTTGAGTAACAAAACTGGAAATTTTAACATGCTTCCTTAATTCACAAAGATCAAACACATAAGAAACTGTTTGTAACCCTTCTCTAAACTCACATTTCAATTCATTTCGGGACTTAACAAGATCAGTTTTTATCGGTGAATAGTCATCATGGGTTTCACCAGTTAGAGTATATAGACCAGTTTTCTGAAGTGTTAACAAACTGGACACTTCAGCCCACACCATGGCCTTATCATACTTAAACATATCATCATGAACAAATAATTGAGTAACTTCAGCCTTAATCACTTCACCAAGACATAAACGATCAGGATTGACTTGCCTCTTTCGACCACACAATGAACTAGTGTTCAAGTGGCCATTATGACAATCATTATCAAACATCGAAATTCGAGCATTCACAGGAATAACACAAAAACCCATACCATAATCGAATTTGAAAATAAACACAAGTGTTCGGTTAGTATTTGTTACCCCTATGCCTTCTTTAAACCATTGAGTTGTAACTGGTAGTGACTGAGTAGGCACATAGTTCTTTATTAGGCATATAGACAATTCTTGTTGAACTGCAACTGATGGATCTTCAGTTGAATCTTCAGTTGGCTCTTCAGTTGGCTCTTCAGTTGGAGCTTCAGTTGGAGCTTCAGTTGGCTCTTCAGTTGGAGATTCAGTTGGAGCTTCAGTTGGCTCTTCAGTTGAGCTTCAGTTGGAGCTTCAGTTGGAGCTTCAGTTGGAGCTTCAGTTGGAGCTTCAGTTGGAGCTTCAGTTGGAGCTTCAGTTGGAGCTTCAGTTGGAGCTTCAGTTGGAGCTTCAGTTGGCCCTTCAGTTGGCTCTTCAGTTGGCTCTTCAGTTGGAGCTTCAGTTGGAGCTTCAGTTGGATCTTCTCGCTGAGCTTCATCAGTTGAATAATGTACTGCTCGCTGAACTTCTTTGATCAGCGATGATTCATCATCAGTAGCTTCGATAGACTCCTTTTCACCAGTAACATGACAGAAACAAGTCTGGTGAACACTTCGCTGGGATTCATCAATACTAACTTCATGAGAATGATTCAGCAAGAAATCATCAAGATCAGCTTCAATTACTTCTTCACCATCGTCATCATAAACACATGGCTGAAAGAAATCTTCTCGCTGAATTTCATCAGCTTCAAGTGATTGATTAGGCTTCTCGAAAAGCAATAAGTCATCAACATCATCAAAAATCTTCTACATCACAAATAGGCTCTTGTTCAATATCGACTTCAACTTTTAACTTTTTAAAAGAATTAGGGACTGGTCTAATTTCCATGAAATTTGGATGGCAATCAGTGAGTTTCTTACGAGAATTCTTCTTTTTTTCTCTCACATGATTTTCTAACACATCTAAGATTATCCCCATTTGTTTTTCAAGAGACTTAAGCTGCCTATCTCTTCGAAGATTCTTTAAAGCAAGATTTCTGTTATAACCCATTCCTATCATCTAAATGAAAGATAATCGAAAATAGATCTACACAAAACAAACTCAGATCTGACTAAATTGAAACGAGATCTAAACAAACAACAAGACCCAAAAGATTAAGAAACCTTTTGTAAACCTAAGGACAAAAAGTCATGAAAACTTTTTTTGAACCTGGCTCTGATACCAAATTGATGTGATAATCACGCGATTCCAAGCACAACGGAACTAGACAACGAAACTAGCACAGCGGAAATAAATATTTTTGGTATTTTCTGGATTTTAATGAAACAAAACAACAAGACAATAACAACGAAGATAGATAAAGAATCTAATACTTGATTCGTAAAGGAAACGAGCCATCGGAATCAAATAATAGAAACACTCCAACCCACCACTATAATCGATAAAGGACGAACCACCACGATTAAAGATAAAGGAATCGAAGATTTAAGATCTCACCACTTTAATTGATAAAGGACGAACCACCACAATTAAAGATAAAGGGATCACTCCAAACACCCAAATAAATAACAATTTATGAAAGGTAATATGAAGATTTAATAAGGAAAAGAAAGTGTTCTTTTCATTCAATTCGATAACCAAAAACTCCCCTTAATGAAAAATAAAGCCCCTATTTATAGCCAAATGCTATTTCCTAGGAATTAACGACAATAATAAAATAATACAATAAAAGTTGTCATGTGCAAGCCACTAATTAATTTGGACCACTAAGAAATGGACACGTAAGCTTCCAGAAATATTCCCCTGCAAGTGGTCCCTTAATACCGTTAGAAAAGTCATTGTCACACGCGCACACATCCTTATCCAAGACCTTCTAGAACTGGTGACGTGGCAGCCTTTTATTGAATAAAACAACTTCTTGACTGAACAAAGCTCTGCTGAAGTATGCTCGCTGCCAGCTGCTCGCTGATGCTATTCGCTGATGACTTTCATTGCTCGCTGATCCTTATTCAAGACCTTCAGCGACCCCTTCTAGCTGACTGGAATTAGTCAGTTCAGCGACTCCTTCAGCGACCCCTTATAGTCTTCAATGGATTGCAACTGAAGCATAGCTGATAAGTTCACTGGTGGATGCTCGCTGAAGTATAATTTAAGTAAGGTGTTGAACACCCATCTCTGGTCAGTGTCACTGATGGATACTTGTTGAGGAACGACTTGCTGATGTAACCTTCTCACTGAAGTGTTACTAGCTGTTCTGGACACTCGCTGATCACATCTGGTGTTGTCCAGTTCAGTGATCGTGATCAGTTGAAGTTGTCTCAACGAGAGTTGTTGATCAATACTTGTTTTGTCACTGATGAACTCTAAGACCAGCAACACTTGATTTAGTTGCATAACTTCAGTGCTCGACTTAGCATTAAGATCAATATACACCAGTAGTTTAATTCCAATAAAGGATATCCAAGGGTAATTTGTTGCTTGCTGATCTTTATTTATCAAATACAGGAACCAACCTTTTATGTGGAAATGACTCGGGGTCATTTCCGCATCATCTAGCCACCACGATTATAGATAAAGGAAACCGAAGATTTAAAAGACCTCACCACAATATTTGATAAAGAAGAAGTCACCACAAATATTGATAAAGGGGTCACTCCTAACCACCAAGATCAAAGATCTCTAAAGGTAAAGAAGATTTTTGTAAGAAATAGAGGCTGCTCTATTAATTTTCATTCAACATCAACTACTTTACAATGATAGATAAAACCTCTATTTATAGCCACATGCTCTACCTAGGAATTAACGACATAATAATAAAATAATACATAAAGCTGTCATGTGCAACCACTAATTATCTTGGACCAATAAAATATGGACACGTGAGCTTCTAGAAACATTCCCCTGCAAGTGGTCCCATAATATTGTTAGAAACGTTTTGTCACACGCGCCTTCCTTAACGGCTGTCATTCTTCTTTATTCTTGGGCCCACAAACGACGTCAGTGGAGACTTTATTAGTTGGCAACTGGAAACGTAAATCTGGGCTACTACTGGAGACAAAAACTGGAGCACGTCATCTGGAGGGCCTTCAGTAGTGGTCACTGGAACATTCATCTGGAGCAGTCATCTGGAGCCTGCCACTGGAGAAATGTTACGACTGGTGACTGCACTGGTTCAGAAAAGACTTGTCTGAAATGGGCCACTGCTGGCAGAATTAACATGGCCTGTTCAGATGGCATGATCAGTTCGGTTTCCTCCAGTTCAGTTAGCTTCTTCAGTTCACTGGATTTCTCCAGTTTAGTGAATCTGGACATCTCCGCATCACTTACGATACGGTGGATTGGAGGTTTTTAAAGGAGATTCTTTGTGGTTTTGGGTTCCATCCTGTTATGATTAAATGGATTATGATTTGTGTCTCTACTGCATCGTTTTCTCTAAGTATCAATGGCAATCTCCACGGGTATTTCAAAGGGAAGCGAGGATTGAGACAAGGAGACCCTATGTCACCATATTTATTTACCTTAGTTATGGAAGTACTAACGTTAATTTTGAATAATTCTATGTCTTTGTCTTCCAACTTCAGGTTGCATAACAAGTGTGAGAAACAAAGCATCATTAATCTATGTTTTGCTGATGATTTATTCATCTTCTCTCGTGGTGATACAAGATCTGCCAGAAGCATTATGGACTCCATCAATACTTTCAGTAGCATGTCGGGTCTTTTACCAAGTCTGCCTAAAAGTACCATTTTCTTTTGCAATGTGTCGAATAAGGTAAAGCAATCTATCTTGGATATTATGCCATTTGAAGAAGGGTTACTGCCTGTCAAATACCTTGGAGTCCCACTTGTTTCTACTCGATTATTGTATAAGGACTGCAAGGTTTTAGTTGAACGCATGGAAAAATGGATAACTGACTGGAAGAATAAGTCTCTGTCTTTTGCTGGGAGGCTCCAACTTATAAGATCGGTCCTGTCTTCATTACATGTCTACTGGGCTTCGGTCTTTATTCTGCCAAAAAGAATTATTGAGGACCTAGAGATGAAAATGAGGGCTTTCTTATGGAATCAAGGGAATTCGATCAAAGGAAAAGCCAAAGTTGCATGGAAATCCCTATGTACTCCGAAGGCTGAGGGAGGGCTAGGCATTCGACGAATTGTAGATGTGAATAGAGCTCTTATGGTAAAACATATATGGAGCCTTCTAAGTAATAGGGACTCTCTATGGGTTAAGTGGATTCAGTCATATAGATTGAAGGGTCGAAGCTTTTGGGATGTCCCAATTCCACAGAATTGTTCTTGGGGTTGGCGTAAGTTGTTACAATTACGAGAGTATATTCGACCTTTTTTGTGGAAACAAATCGGTGATGGCAAGACTACATCTATGTGGTTTGATAAATGGAATGAGATTTGCCCCATTCGGAATTATATCACTCCGCGTGAGATAGCTAATGCAGGTTTTAATCTTAATGATACAGTTGCTGATTTATCTGATGAGGGTTGCTGGAAGTTTCCAATTGCTTGGTATGACCTTTTTCCTGTGTTAATTAACCTGCCCCCATGTAATCTTGCAGCTCACTCTACTGATCTCTTAATTTGGAAGGACGATAAGGGGAATGAACAGAATTTTTCTTCTTCCGTTGTTTGGGAAACTACTCGGGTCAAACGTGATGTTGTACCTTGGTGTAATGTTGTTTGGTTCCCTCAAATGATACCAAGGCATGCTTTCTTAATGTGGCTTATTATGCAAGATAAATTGTCGACCCAAGTTAGGATGATTAAATGGTCTAAAGGCAGGAATATGAACTATAATCTGACTTGCTGTCCATTATGCCAACATGGACCCGATTCGTGTAATCACCTTTTCTTTGAGTGTTTGTTTTCCAGCCAGGTTTGGAATCAAGTTCGACACTTAGCTCAAATGGCTTCTGTGAGTGCTTCTTGGGATGATATTACAAATTGGCTTATTCAGCGTGCCAAGTCGAAATCTGTAAAGACGGTTATTGGCAAGCTGCTGGTCGCTGCAACTGCTTACTACATCTGGCAAGAGCGGAACAACAGGTTATTCTCTAACACGTCAAGGAAGATGGAGCAGGTTAGGGATCTTGTGGCAACTAATGTACGTCTGAAACTTGTCACTTTGCGGTTCAAAAATACGTCACAAGTTGAGCGCTTTGTCAAAGCTTGGAGGTTACCACATTCTCTTGTGGTCTATGATGTTTGAAGCTGCAATCGTCTTGTTTGATACATATTAGTTTTTTTGTATAGCTAGTATGTCTCTTGTTTCTTTAATAGGTAGCGTTTTCGCTTGTTAACATAGCATCAATGTTTCATGCTCATGAACTAGTATGGTATTTAACCATGCTACTTGCTTTGTAATGTTTTTGGTGATGGTATAAAATTCACAGGGATATACCCATTAACCAAAAAAAAAGCAAAGATAGATAAGAATCTAATAATAGAAACACTCCGCCCCACCACTACAACCGATAAAGGTCTAGCCACCACGATTATAGATAAAGGAAACCGAAGATTTAAGAGACCTCACCACAATATTTGATAAAGGACGAACCACCACAAATATTGATAAAGGGGTCACTCCTAAACACCAAGATCAAAGATCTATAAAGGTAAAAGAAGATTTGTAAGAAATAGAGGCTGCTCTATTAATTTTCATTCAATATCAACCAACTTTACAATGAGAGATAAAACCTCTATTTATAGCCACATGCTCTACCTAGGAATTAACGACAAAATAATAAAATAATACATAAAAGCTGTCAAATGCTAGCCACTAATTGAATTTGGCCAATAGGAAATGGACAGCGTGGGCTTCTAGAAACATTCCCCTGCAAGTGATCCCACAATACCGTTAGAAATGTCATTGTCACACGCGCCTTCCTTTACAGCTGTCATTCTTCTTTATTTGGCCCACAAACATGGGACTTCAGTGGACACTTTATTCTCATGCACACATCCTTATCCAAGATCTTATAGAACTGGTGACGTGGCAGCCTTTTATTGAATAAAGCAACTTCTTGACTGAACAAAACTCTGCTGAAGTATGCTAACTAGAGTTGCTCGCTGATGCTATTCGCTGATGACTTTCATTGATCAGGGAGGGACTTGCCACTGGAGTAAAGTAACAATTGGAGGTTGTTTGTCATCGAAGGCTTGTCCATAATGGGCTATGGCTGGCAAGATGAGCATGGCTTGTTCTGGAGGCATCTTCAGTCCAATGCTCGCTGCCAGTTGATTGCTGCCAGGTATTTCAGCGACCCCTTCAGCAACCCCTTCTAGCTGACTGGAATTAGTCAGTTCAGCGAGTGGGATCATATTCGCATCAGACGGCCAATTCCAAACGCTATGTGTAACTAAATCTGGGACTGAAGCACCTAACTCATAACCCGCATTTGCAATAACTCTTGGAGTTAGAAAATTACACAAGGGGCTCACTTCACACCAGTTATCAAACCAAGCAGAAGCTTTTTTGCCATCACCCAGCTTGAACCAGAAAATATGTCTTAAAAAAGGACGAATTTGTAGCATCTTCCTCCAGCTCCAAGCCATACTGCCCCGATATTGTAAATCCCAGAAATTTCTGTTTCTCAATTTATACATATGAATCCATCTAACCCACAGTGACTCCTTATGTGTTAAAAAATTCCAGATATGCACTAACATGAGTGCCACATTGAAACTTTGTAATCGACGGATACCAAGTCCTCCTTCTGTTTTGGGTAAGCAAACAACTTCCCAAGCTACCTTTGACTGTCCTTTTTTTAACGTTCCTTGAGACCACAAGAATCCCCTTAAAATCTGCTCAATCTCATGAATGACTCTATTAGGAAGCATAAACATTGTAGACCAATACACATGCATAGAAGACAAAACAGATTGAACCAATTGAAGTCTACCCGCGAATGATAGAAATTTGTTTTTCCAGTCCGACACTCTATTTTGCACTTTTTCAATCAGTTCTCGACAATCGCTATAGATGAGTCTGGTCAAAACTAGAGGAACTCAAAGGTATTTAATGGGCAGTTTACCTTTTTCAAATGAAAGCACATTCAAGATACCAAGCCTTACATGATTAAGAACATTACAAAAGAAGGCTGTACTTTTTGGTAAACTTGGCGCCAAACCAGATGCATCTTTGAATTCTTCAAGTACCTTTACAATAACTTGTGCAGATCTAACATCGGCATGCATAAATAAAATCAAATCATCTGCAATAATATCCAGTTTATCACATCGAGGATGAAATTTGAAATCCCTTGACTCACGAACCTCCCGTCTCAACATAAGTGTGAAGACCTCCATAACGAGTGTAAAAAGATAGGGAGACAAAGGGTCTCCTTGTCGTAGTCTCCTCTTCCCAGAAAAGAAACCATGGAGAGATCCATTTATGCTCAGCGAATAAGAAGAGGTAGCAACACAAGTAATTATCCAATGCACCATTTTTGGATGAAAACCAAATTACTTGAAAATTTTCTTAAAAAAACACCAATCAACAGTGTCATAGGCTTTCTGGATATCCACCTTAAAAGCACATCTAGCAATACCCCCTATCTAGATGATAAATATGCATTAATTCCTGTGTCATAAGAATATTATCTGAAATTCGTCTTCCAGGAACAAAAGCTGATTGGTTATGGCTAACCAAATCCGAAAGACACCCTTTAATTCGGTTTGCAATGACTTTTGTAATGCATTTAAATAATACATTGCATAACGATATGGGTCTATAATCAGTGATAGGAGTAGGAGAGGCAACCTTGGGTAATAAAGAGATTATAGTGTGATTCACTTCTTTCAATAGCTTTCCAGACATAAAAAAATCGCGAACCGCCTGAATGACACCAGGACCAACAATGTCCCAAGAATGCTTGAAAAAAGCTGTCGAATATCCATCAGGACCAGGTGCTTTGTCATCCCCCATATGGAAGATAGCTTGATTTATTTCATCATCTGTAACCGTTTCCACCATACTAGTTTGATCAAGGGTTATCCTCTTAACAAAAAGATCATGAGTATTTAAAGGAGTAACCTGTCCCGGTATGCCAATGAAAGCCTTGTAATGATCGACAAAAGCCATAGACACTTCATCACCATTAACACGAGTGCCCGAAGAATCAACAACCGAATAAATACGGTTTCTAGCTTTCCTAGCTTTAACAACCTTGTGGAAATAATCAGAATTCGAATCACCAACTTTAAGCCAATTTACTTTAGCTTTCTGTTTCAGGAAACGTTCTTCATCCATAACCGCATCATTAAAAGCTTGTAAATAAGCAGCTTCATCCTCCCGTAAATGAGCATGCAATGGGTCTTTGTCAATTGCTTTCTGAACTTCATCTAGCTCAAACCGCAACTTGGTCACCTTTTCATGGATATGACCCTTTATATATAACAACTGTCGCATAATAGGTTTGAGAGCTTTTAGTCTTTTAACCACCCTCCACATCCTTGTTCCAAACAGAAGAAACAGATTGTTTGAATTCATCATGATGAACCAAAACGTTATAAAATTTGAAAGGTTTAGGCCTGAACTTCGACTTCAAAGAAATACACAGGATAGCAGAAAAATAGCTTTCCAGACATAAAAAAATCTCGAACCGCCTGAATGACACCAGGACCAACAATGTCCCAAGAATGCTTGAAAAAAGCTGTCGAATATCCATCAGGACCAGGTGCTTTGTCATCCCCCATATGGAAGATAGCTTGATTTATTTCATCATCTGTAACCGTTTCCACCATACTAGTTTGATCAAGGGTTATCCTCTTAACAAAAAGATCATGAGTATTTAAAGGAGTAACCTGTCCCGGTGTGCCAATGAAAGCCTTGTAATGATCGACAAAAGCCATAGACACTTCATCACCATTAACACGAGTGCCCGAAGAATCAACAACCGAATAAATACGGTTTCTAGCTTTCCTAGCTTTAACAACCTTGTGGAAATAATCAGAATTCGAATCACCAACTTTAAGCCAATTTACTTTAGCTTTCTGTTTCAGGAAACGTTCTTCATCCATAACTGCATCATTAAAAGCTTGTAAATAAGCAGCTTCATCCTCCCGTAAATGAGCATGCAATGGGTCTTTGTCAATTGCTTTCTGAACTTCATCTAGCTCAAACCGCAACTTGGTCACCTTTTCATGGATATGACCCTTTATATATAACAACTGTCGCATAATAGGTTTGAGAGCTTTTAGTCTTTTAACCACCCTCCACATCCTTGTTCCAAACAGAAGAAACAGATTGTTTGAATTCATCATGATGAACCAAAACGTTATAAAATTTGAAAGGTTTAGGCCTGAACTTCGACTTCAAAGAAATACACAGGATAGCAGGGGCATGATCTGACAACCTGAATGGCTGAAAAATAGCATATGCACCTACAAAATCTGAAAGAAAAAACATGGTTAGCCATAATCCTGTCGAGCTTCTTTAAAATCCCATCTTTCCCTTTTGGTTTTTGGTTCCATGTAAAATGCAAACCTAAACTCTTAATATCCGAAACCTCCAGCTCATCAACACATTCTTTAAATTCTCTCATTGCAATATCAAATTTTGACGAACTAACCACTTTATCTTCAAGGAAAAGAGCTGCATTGAAATCTCCCATTAAAACCCATGGCTTGTCACCTACGAAAGCCTTATGTACTAATAAGTTATGCCAAAAAATCTCCTATCAGCATAAGCATTATGCGCATATATGCATGGCATGTCATGCATATGAACTAGTATGGTAATCAACCATACTACTTGTTTTGTAATGTTTTGGTTATGGTATAAAATTCACAGGGATAATCCCATTAACCAAAAAAAAAAAAAACAAAGCATAACCTTTTTATCAGTTTTAAAGAAAACTTGCATATGCATGACTTGATCCGTTTGAGAAATCACCATAATGTCAACAGCATCAGGATTCCACCCCAGAATTAGTCGTGAACCTTTATTACAAAGGTGAGCATTAGAAGTCCAATGCCACTGTCTAAAAACTCTAAAACAAAGCTTATCTAAATGCAAAATAGACACATGAGACTCAAGAATTCAACAAACAGAAAGTTTATTCTCGTTTATCACCTGCCGAATCTCATTTTGTTTAGGAATTTTGTTCAAACCCCTAATATTCCAAGCGACAACACTATACATTGGAAACAGTGTGACCGGGAGTGCTTGCCCCCTCAGAACTTGCCATATAAACTGCTGTTTCATCATACACGTTTTCAACTGGTAAATTCGGTGGCTTGGAAGTCTATTTGCCTTCCAAAATATGAGGGTGGGTTGGGCATTAAGCATATTTTAGATGTTAATAAATCTCTGATGTGTTACATCATTTGGTGGCTAATTAATGACCGGCACTCCTTATGGGTTAAGTGGGTTCATTCGTATAAGTTAAAGGGACGTAGTTTTTGGGAAGATCCATCGCGGGCTGGTATTTCATGGGGTTGGGGGAAAATTTTGCAATTAAGACAGTTTATGCATCCATTTATTATTTTTCAAGAGATTTAAGCTGTCTATCTCTTCGAATATTTTTTAAAGCAAGATTTCGATTATAATCCATTTCTATTATCCAAATGAAAAATAATCAAAAATGGATCTAAACAAGAAAAATCAGATCTGAGATTGGAAACCAGATTTTCAAGAATAAATACATTCAGATCTATGAGACAACTTTATCCAAACAGATTTTCAACAAAGAAACAAACACCAAAAGACTAAAAAGATTATGATAACCTCTTTTGAATCTGAACCAAACGAACAAACAACAAAAACCCACGGATTAAAAGATTAAGAAACCTTTTAAAGAAGCTGTTCGAAGAAAATGCTTTAAATGCCATGGTTTTGGTCACTTCCAGGCGCAGTGTCCCAACCAGCGATCACTCACTGCTAAGGAGATTGAAAGCTTACCAGATGTTGATACTGAAGAAGGTGAACCAGTGTATGATGAAGATGAAAGTTAAAAGGCATATGTAGGTGCAGATGTTGGGGAGATGCTAGTAGTAAGAAGAGTGATGCACACTGATGAAGTTGCAACTGATACTGCCCAGAGAGAAAATATCTTCCATTCCAGATGTACCAGAATAATGTCACCAGTTTTGTTCAGTTCAGTTTATTTCGGTGACATGGCAGTGGTCCCAATAAAGCAGGAATATACCAAGTTTATGCTAGGCAGCTATGGAAATGGATAAGGATGGACAACTAGATGTAACACCTTTCCTAACGGTTTGCATGTGCCAATTGTGGACGACTCCAGTGAACGACTCTAGTCCATTTTTAAGGGAATAACTCTAGAAGCTTCACATGCCCTTTTTCTATTGGTTGTCTAAAAGTAGTGGTGGTCCTTGTTGTTTGTGACAACCTTTTTTATTTCTTTTATTATTGTATTTTCTTTAATTCTAGAAAATAGCATTAGTGGCTATAAATAGAGGCTCATTTCTCATTGTAAGAGACTTGATTGATTGAATGAAATTAATAGAGCAGCCTCTATTTCTTATCCAAAAATCTTCATTTACCTTTATGGATCTTTGATCTTGGTGGTTTGAAGGGATCCCTTTATCTATATTTGTGGTGGTTCGTCCTTTATCAAATATAGTGGTGAGATCTTAAATCTTCGATTCCTTTATCTGTGTTTCTGGTGGCTAGACCTTTATCAAACATAGTGGTGGGTTGGAGTGTTTCCTTTATCCTAGATTCCGGTGGCTCGTCCTTTACGAATCTTGGTGGTGGATTCTTTTATCTATCCTTTTATTTTATTGTCTTGTTTATCTATTTTGTTTCATATAAATTAGAAAATACCAAAAATATCTTCCCATTCCAGATGTACCAGAATAATGTCACCAGTTTTGTTCAGTTCAGTTTATTTCGGTGACATGGCAGTGGTCCCAATAAAGCAGGAATATACCAAGTTTATGCTAGGCAGCTATGGAAATGGATAAGGATGGACAACTAGATGTAACACCTTTCCTAACGGTTTGCATGTGCCAATTGTGGACGACTCCAGTGAACGACTCTAGTCCATTTTTAAGGGAATAACTCTAGAAGCTTCACATGCCCTTTTTCTATTGGTTGTCTAAAAGTAGTGGTGGTCCTTGTTGTTTGTGACAACCTTTTTTATTTCTTTTATTATTGTATTTTCTTTAATTCTAGAAAATAGCATTAGTGGCTATAAATAGAGGCTCATTTCTCATTGTAAGAGACACTTGAATGATTGAATGAAATTAATAGAGCGGCCTCTATTTCTTATCCAAAAATCTTCATTTACCTTTATGGATCTTTGATCTTGGTGGTTTGAAGGGATCCCTTTATCTATATTTGTGGTGGTTCGTCCTTTATCAAATATAGTGGTGAGATCTTAAATCTTCGATTCCTTTATCTGTGTTTCTGGTGGCTAGACCTTTATCAAACATAGTGGTGGGTTGGAGTGTTTCCTTTATCCTAGATTCCGGTGGCTCGTCCTTTACGAATCTTGGTGGTGGATTCTTTTATCTATCCTTTTATTTTATTGTCTTGTTTATCTATTTTGTTTCATATAAATTAGAAAATACCAAAAATAGTCTTCCGCTGTCGTTTGTCGCGTGATTTACGCATCAAATTGGTATCGGAGCCTGGTTTGAAAAAGGTTTCTTAATATTTTTATCCGTGGGTTTTGTTGTTTGTTGGGTCAGATTCAAAAGGGTTGTTCTAATCTTTTGATCTGTTGGAGTTTTTGTTTAGATCTGTTATTATTGATATTATTTGTTGGGTATTAATGGCTTTTAGAAGAAATATGACATTAGAAGAAGCTCATAATGCTAGGAGGGATAGACAAATAGAAGATCTACAAGAAGCACTGGGTAGGGTTGTTCATATGTTAGAAGATGGTGGTTTAAGGTTTAATAGAGACCATGTTGTCAGTGAAAGAGATTCTGAATCTCAAGGTCCTAGTGAAAGATCAGATAGTACACCCAGAAACTCTAGTGATTCTGATAACCCACATCCTAGAGAAAGACGAAGGAGACATAAGGTTGATGATACTAAAGATATTAAGATAGATCCACCAGATTTTGTTGGTTCTTATAACCCAGAAGAATATTTTGAATGGGTTCAGGTGATGGATAGGATTATGGAAATAAAAGGTATGATGATAAAAAAGGTTTTAAGGTTGCCATTATTAAGCTAAAAAAATATGCTTCATCGTGGTATGACAATATGAAATCTGAAAGGGAGTTTAAAGGTAAGAGTAAAATCAAGACCTGGTCCAAATTGAAAGAAGTTATGTTATAAAGATTCGTTCCTCAGTCGTACAAGCAAGATCAGTACCTTCTGATGAATAATCTGAAGCAAGGCGCTAAAGAAGTTGTGGAGTATATTAGGGAGTTTGAGCAACTGAAGACGAGAACTGGTGTCAAAGAAACTGAAGAGCATACTATCGCCAGATTCCTTGGTGGGTTGAATGCTACCATTACTGAGAAGATAGAACTGCAGCCCATCTGGACTTATGAAGGTGCTTGCAAACTGGCCCTCCAGATTGAAAAGCAACTGAAGAAGAAGGTCCAGTACAAACCTTTCACTAAGGTTACTTCCAGTTCCAGTCAACCAGTTACCAGGCCCAGTGAAACTGTTCAGAAATCCTTCAGAGGAAAGGAGAAAGAAACTGGAGGATCCAAAGAACTAGTTGGAAGAAAATGCTTTAAATGTCGTGGTTTTGGTCACTTCCAGGCGCAGTGTCCCAACCAGCGATCACTCACTGCTAAGGAGATTGAAAGCTTACCAAATGTTGATACTGAAGAAGGTGAACCAGTGTATGATGAAGATGAAAGTGAAGAGGTATATGTAGGTGCAGATGTTGGGGAGATGCTAGTAGTAAGAAGAGTGATGCACACTGATGAAGTTGCAACTGATACTGCCCAGAGAGAAAATATCTTCCATTCCAGATGTACCAGAATAATGTCACCAGTTTTGTTCAGTTCAGTTTATTTCGGTGACATGGCAGTGGACCCAATAAAGAAGAAATATACCAAGTTTATGCTAGGCAGCTATGGAAATGGATAAGGATGGACAACTAGATGTAACACCTTTCCTAACGGTTTGCATGTGCCAATTGTGGACGACTCCAGTGAACGACTCCAGTCCATTTTTAAGGGAATAATTCTAGAAGCTTCACATGCCCTTTTTCTATTGGTTGTCTAAAAGTAGTGGTGGTCCTTGTTGTTTGTGACAGCCTTTTTTATTTCTTTTATTATTGTATTTTCTTTAATTCTAGAAAATAGCATTAGTGGCTATAAATAGAGGCTCATTTCTCATTGTAAGAAAGACTTGAATGATTGAATAAAATTAATAGAGCAGCCTCTATTTCTTATCCAAAAATCTTCATTTACCTTTATGGATCTTTGATCTTGGTGGTTTGAAGGGATCCCTTTATCTATATTTGTGGTGGTTCGTCCTTTATCAAACATAGTGGTGAGATCTTAAATCTTCGATTCCTTTATCTGTGTTTGTGGTGGCTAGACCTTTATCAAACATAGTGGTGAGATCTTAAATCTTCGATTCCTTTATCTGTGTTTGTGGTGGCTAGACCTTTATCAAACATAGTGGTGGGTTGGAGTGTTTCGTTTATCCTAGATTCCGGTGGCTCGTCCTTTACGAATCTTGGTGGTGAATTCTTTTATCTATCCTTTTATTTTATTGTCTTGTTTATCTATTTTGTTTCATATAAATTAGAAAATACCAAAAATAGTCTTCCGCTGTCGTTTGTCGCGTGATTTACGCATCACCAAGCTTCTAACAGATTCTTCAACTTTTCTCCACCTTTAAACTTTATAGTCACTAAACGTAACCGAACTGTGTCAACAATAGCTTTGATAAGTTTCTCAGGAGAACGCATATTGTTGTTGAACATGCGGTTGTTCCTCTCTTGCCAAATGAAATAGACTGTTGCTGCCAATACAAGCCTAGCAATTACGCTAGTAGCCGAATTGCTTTTAGAAAGAGGAAGCAAATTCACCACTATATCATCCCATAGTTGAGACGTATTCACCAAGTTTGCCAAGTGCTTAATACCTGTCCAAACTTGAGCTGAATAAAGGCACTCGAAAAACAAATGAGAATGAGAATCCGGACCTGTTTTGCACAAAGAACAACAAACAAGGTTAAGATTAGTAGCTCCCCCCACATCCCAAGGTTTCAACCTGTCATGCGTCTTTAGCTTTTTCTTCATCACTAGCCATAACAAAAAGGAGTGCCTAGGTATACAATTTGAAAACCACACAAGCTTAACCCAATCAACTTCAGGCCCCTTAACACGAATCGAGTTCCACACAGAAGAAGCCGAAAATGAAACCTCCTTTCCCGAATCATCACACCAAATCAGCTATCATGAGCCTCATTATTAATAACAGGAACCGTGCAATTGATAAGAACTGGAAATAAATCATACCACGCAGCCGGCCATTTCCAAGCACCCTCATCAACAATATCAGCAACCTTATCTTGCAAAGAAAAACCAGCCCTAGCAATCTCCCTAGGCGAAATAAACCTGATCAAAGGACCGACTTGGTCCCATTTATCATGCCAAGCCGAAGTAGTCTTACCATCACCAATCTTTGAGCTAATAAATGGATGCATAAACTGTCTTAATTGCAAAATTTTCCCCCAACCCCATGAAATACCAGCCCGCGATGGATCTTCCCAAAAACTACGTCCCTTTAACTTATACGAATGAACCCACTTAACCCATAAGGAGTGCCGGTCATTAATTAGCCACCAAATGATGTAACACATCAGAGATTTATTAACATCTAAAATATGCTTAATGCCCAACCCACCCTCATATTTTGGAAGGCAAATAGACTTCCAAGCCACCGAATTTACCAGTTGAAGTCTCCCCGCAAAGGACAAGGTTTTATTCCTCCACTTATTAATTCGTTTCTCCATCCTTTCAACAAGAACAACACAATCTTGATAAACTAATCTGGTAGAGATCAATGGGACTCCAAGATAACGAATTGGCAAAGTCCCAACCTCAAATTGCATCAGTTCCATAATAGACTGTTTGACATGCGTAGCAACATTACAGAAAAAGACTGTACTTTTCTGAACACTTGGAACTAACCCAGAAATGTCCTTAAATGAGTTCAGTACGTCCAGAATCATCTTCGCTGAATTGTAATCACCATGAGCAAAAAGAAGCAAGTCATCTGCAAAACAAACACTAATAATCTGCTCCTTTTCACATCTATAATGAAACTTATACTGGGAATCCCTTACCGCCCTTTGTAACAATAAGGATAAGACTTCCATAACTAGTGTAAACAAATAAGGTGACATCGGGTATCCCTGTCTTAAACCCCGTTTTCCCCGAAAAAAACCATGCAAATTCCCATTAATAGCAATAGAGAACGAAGGTGAGGCAACACACTCCATAATCCAAGCTACCATTTTCGGGTGAAAACCGAACCCAAGTAAAGCCATCCTCAAAAATCTCCAATCAACAGTATCATAAGCTTTTTGGATATCTACTTTAAAGGCACACCTGGGAGGACCCCTATCTAGATGATAACTGTTTCGGTCAAAAATTACCTAAGATAATTTTATAAAGGATTTTAGACAACTCAAGAACCGAAGATTTGTAAGTGGGGTTTGGTGTTCAAGGATCTTCATTTAAAAGTAAAGTTTTCTTAACAATAACGATTAAAATTAAGAGTTTTAACTAAAAAGAGTTTTAAGAAAGCCTTTGAGACAGAAATACTTTGAGTAATTAAGAAAACTGTTGAAGATAAAAGTAAAGCACTGCGAATTAAAGCTAGGATCTTAAAGAAAAACAGAAAAACACAACGACACCAGAATTTTGTTGACGAGGAAAAACCCTTGATCCAGTTAAGTGATCTTAGGTAAAAAAAACCCGGGAGGATTCAATCGATCCTACCTGCTGTTCTTTTATTATTATTCTTGTTTGTGAATGATTACAATGAAATGAATGAATGAACGAATGAATAAGAAAACTATCAATAGCTAAGTAACTAATTTGTTGTTGTTGAGTGAGTGAATGCTTGTATGATGATTGCTTGTGTGTGTAAAGTATGCGATCTCTGTCATGTGTGTGATGTGTCCCCCCTCTGAACGAGATCTTCTTCTATTTATAGAGCTAGACGTTGAACCATATCTCCGAAATATCTGGGATCTTCCTGGACTTGCTCTTTACGCTGAAGAAGTGGCATAGATGACCGTTGAGTGTTATTCTTCACATGGTAAATCTGTTATCAATCCCGATTCTTGTGGTTGAAGTGGTAAACTATCCGTTGAAACAAGTTTTCTTTATGTAACACGCTTTTACTTCGATCCTGCATATAATATACTATACTAGACATATATTCGTTAGTAAAATCATAGATCCTGAAGATATCAAGATCCTGTTATATTAGGATAATAACATAACATAGTCTGAACTAATAAACTAACCGGGATCAAGGATCCTTTAAGACTACACATTATTAAGTGTTTATTACTGAAGGACTAAAGTGTAAATTCTATTCAGGATCCTAGTAGCGAAAATTCTACCCCAAACAATTGTCCCCAAAACTTATATTTCATTGCAAATAAATATAAGTTTTATAATTCATGGTTAATTTTAGCAGTCAAAGGAAAGTCAAGGGGTGAAATCTGCATTGATGGGACTTTTACAACTACCCACATTTATCTCCACATATATCGACAATTTTCTTTATCAGTTTTTATCTTAAGCCAACATCTCTTTAAACCCTAAAGGTTAGTTTTTCTTTTTTCTTCAATCTTTCAAGTTTTTCTTTGTTTTATTTTTGTTTATTAAGTTATGCCTCGAATATCTTCTTCCCGTTCCTCAATCAAAGTGAGCGAAGGCTTCAGTCCTACTTACATCGCTAAAAACCCTAGTAAATGTTTGTTTGTTGATAGTGATATTGATAGGATTAAGGATTACTTTTCTAAAGGTACTGAATTTAGGGCTTTTGATCATACTCTTATTTCTGACATGCAATCAGATCTATGGGTTTGTTTTCCCGGGTTTCCTTTTGAAAACCTAAAACTATCATTCCCCTTTCCCAAATTGTACGAACAGTTCTTTAAGTTTTCAAAATTAGCATATCCTCAAGCTATGCCTATGCTATGGAGAACCCTATATGTTTTAGACAACCTGGTTAAGGAGAAAAAGATTGAATTTAAGTTATCAGATCTTCCCTTAGCATACAATTTGCAAACTTTTGGTCCTGGTTACTACATGCTTAAGGCTCCTAAGAAGGATGAGAAGTTGGCTTTGGGTGTTACTCAAAATGACCCATTATGGAAAAGTAGATTTTTCTATGTCTCAAAAAAGTCTCTTCCTAAGGGATCCTATCCTCCTACTGCTTGGACGGAGAAGGGTAGGGACTCATTTTTCTCTTTATATTATCTGTTCAATTTAATGGTTATTTGCTTCTAATCAATTTTTTTACAGCTAATCTCGAAGGATTTCCTACTAGTGAAGATTCAGGACCAAGCAGGGTGAAAAACATATTGTCTCTTCCAGCAGAAATCAGGACTTTTCAAGCTCTACCAGAATCTCCTAATACCTCTAATTCCAACAAACTTGTTGTCATGGCCGGTATGCTTCTATAAAACTATTGTCTCAAATTTTAAATATTATACTAACACATTTTTAACTTCCGCAGACTCTGGAGTGTTCAATCTAGATATTGTTAATCAACGTATTGGGGATATTAAGTCAGAATCTACTGGTAAAGGCAAAACTACTTCTGGAACCACCACTAAGGCATCTAAGCGTCCTAAGATTACTCATTCAGGTTCAAACCGTGAGTTTGATAACCCTTGAATCCCATTCCTATTAATCAAATTTCTCCTAATATGACTCTCAACACTGCTTTGGATCAAGCTGCAATGGTAAGTCACTCTCTAGTATCTACCTTACTTATCTCCTAGGAAACTTGCTTAATTATTTCTCTTCCTCTAGTTGTTGAAAACAGCTCAAGACAGAACCATGGAAGAGAACCAAAGGATGACCAGCTTACTAGAAGAAAAGAAGTTAATGGCGGATGAGATTAAGGTTTTGAAGACTGAATCAAAGAAACTAAAAGAGGTTAAGGCTAATTTAACCAAGAAGAGTGATTATTATATGGCGAGGGCAAAGGAAGCTGAAAAGGGCAATGATGAGAAGATGAAGAAAGCGCTGCATGCTCAAAAGGAGATGTGTATCAATAGTGCTTCTTGTAGTGTTCTTAAGTCTAAGATCGAGATGGCTTCTGAAGCAAAAGCAGAAGGTTTTGAAACTGACAAGTGGAATGTAGCGGACTGGGAGGAGAAATTGGCTTTGTTTTCTCAAAAGAACTCTGAACCAGCTGAATCTAAAGATGAAGGATCTGAGAAAGACACAGCCCTGAGCGAAGGAGGTGACCAATCCAAACCAGTAGATGTCTCGGAGGACGATGAAGAGAAAAAGGAGGAGGAAGTTGCTGAGGATCAGGGCGTTGAACAGATAGGTGACGCTTGATCTTATGTTTTTAAGTCATGAACAATATATTAGTTTTCTTAGGGCAAGTGGTTTGTACCTTAAACAATTTCTGTGGGGGTTAACTAACCTGGAATGGTTAGTTTCGGTGGTGTATTAAAAATGGTTTATGTTGGCCATTTTGAACTTATGCTACTATAACTTTATATTTTCCTAATTTAGCTAACTGTCCCCAGTATTAAGGAGTTTTTGAAATGTGGTTGAGATAATCCTGGGATCTTGGCTTATATATATACCTACATCCCATTAGCATCTATCATCAATCACTTTCTAGTCATGAATAATTCTAAGGCTATCGATACTCCCAACACTGATCCTCTAGCCAAACAGACTAATCGTAGACGGTTTGAAGATGATGTCTTCCATCAAAGGCTCAGCGAAGTTAAGGAAGAATTCGATTCAGTAAGTGTAGTTCCTTTATTTTTCTAATCACCTTACTTCTAATGTCTTGACAAATCTATTATTTTTTTTATTTTAGAAACTAAAACAAATGATTGACTGTTTTTTTTTTCGGTAAAAGGCCGTCACCCCTTGTTAACTTTATAGAATCAAATAAAAGTTCTGGCGAAATTAGCTGAGTGCTAATTCGACAATTACAGACTCTGAGGAATCAGAATACTACCACAAGAACTAGCACAGTGTGTTCATAACATACACACGTGCTTTACAAATAAAATAAACTAGCAACAACTAGTAAAATCCTAGAAGCCATTACAATGGATTAATTAAAGAATCCGGCAGTTTCCACCTTCTCACAATTGTTTCAGAACGTCCATTCCGCTTTAACTTGAGTGACATCAACTTCAAGCGCACAGTAGACCAAATAAGTTCCACAAGCTGATGCCCCGACCTCCGTTTATCATTGAAGAGCCTATTATTCCGTTCTTGCCAAATAAAATAAGAAGACGCAGCTAGCACAAGCTTAATAGCAATCATATCAATCGTCTTTTTCTTTGAGACAGGCGTTAAATCAGCCACAATAGCATCCCAATTGGAAGACGAGAGATCAATTCCTGCTTTCACACAAATCTCGTTCCAAACCTGCGAAGAATAAGCACAATCAAAAAACAAATGCTCGTGTGAGTCCATTTGCAACCCACATAAGGAACAAACAAGCTGAGTATTCGATGTTGAGTGTATATCCCAAGGTCTAAGCATATCTTGAGTTCTCAATTTTCTCTTCATAACCAGCCAAAGATGAAACGCATGTTTAGGAATACAGCAAGCAAACCATATGATGCAGAGACGTCCAGGTTCACTGAACTGAAGGAACCCAGCGAACTGAAGAAGTCAACCGAGCTGAAGGAAACTGAGCTGATAATTCCATCTGAACAAGCCATGTTGATTCTACCAGCAGTGGCCCATTTCAGACAAGTCTTTTCTGAACCAGTCCAGTCACCAGTAGTAACACTTCTCCAGTGGCAACATCCTCCAGTGACCAACTCTGATAATCCACCAGTGAAGATGTCCAGTAGCTTGCTCCAGATGACTGCTCCAGATGACTGCTCCAGATGAATGCTCCAGTGACCAACACTGAAGATCCACCAGTGGCAGTCCAGATTTATGTTCCATTGTCCAGATAATAGAGTCCCCACTGAAGGCCTATATCTGTGGGTCCAATAAAGAAGGAATGACAACTGTCAAGGAAGGAGCGTGTGACTAACGGTATTGTGGGACCACGTGCAGGGGGAGAATGTTTCTAGAAGCTTTACGTGTCCATTTTCCATTGGATAATTAATTAGTGGTGATCCGTAGCACATGACAGCTTTTTGAATATTTTATTGTATTTCGTTAATTCCTAGGTAGAGCATGTGGCTATAAATAGAGGTTTATTTTCCTTGTAAAAAGAGTTAGTTGATATTGAATGAAATTAATAGAGCAGCCTCTATTTCTTACAAAAATCTTCTTTTACCTTTAGAGATCTTTGATCTTGGTGGTTAGGAGTGACCCCTTTATCAATATTGTGGTGAGGTCTAAATCTTCGGTTTCCTTTATCTGTAATCATGGTGGCTAGACCTTTATCGATTATAGTGGTGGAGCGGAGTGTTTCCTTTATCCTTGATTCTGGTGGCTTGGCCTTTACGAGTCTTGGTGGTGGATTCTTTATCTATCATTCTATTTTAATTGTCTTGTTTTATTGTTTATCTCATATAAAGTCCAGAAAATACCAAAAATAGTCTTCCGCTGTCGTTTGTCGCGTGATTTACGCATCAAATTTGGTATCAGAGACAGGTTTGAAAAAGGTTTCTTAATCTTTTGTCCGTTGGGGTATTGTTTGTTTAGATCTCATTTTGATTTAGTCAGATCTGTTTGTTGGTCGCTTAGATCTAGTGGTTGTTTGCTTAGATCTATTGATTGTGAGTTGTTGTTGGTTATAAATGGCATATAGACGAGATATGACTATAGAAGAAGCTCATAATGTTAGAAGAGATAGGCAAATAGAAGATCTACAAGAAGCTCTTGGTAAAATAGTCCATATGTTAGAAGATGGTGGTTTACGATTTAATCGAGAAAATATTGTTACTAGTGAAAGAGATTCTGAATCTCACGGTCCTAGCGAAAGATCTGATAGTACACCTAGAAACTCTAGTGATTCTGATGAACCACATCCTAGAGAAAGGCGTAGGAGGCATAAGGGTAATGATACTAGGGATATTAAGATAGATCCACCAGATTTTAATGGATCTTCTAACCCCGAAGAGTATTTTGAATGGGTCCAGGTGATGGACAGAATAATGGAAATAAAGGGATATGATGATAGAAAAAGTTTCAAAGTTGCCATTATTAAACTTAAGAAATATGCTTCATCTTAGTATGATAACATGAAATCTGAAAGAGAATACAAGGGCAAAAGTAAAATCAAGACCTGGTCCAAACTGAAGGAGGTCATGTAGAAGAGGTTTGTTCCCCAGTCATACAAGCAAGATCAGTATCTACTGATGAACAATCTGAAGCAAGGAGCCAAGGAAGTTGTGGAGTATATTAGAGAGTTTGAGCATCTGAAGACCAGAATTGGTGTGAATGAGACTGAAGAGCACACTATTGCCAGATTTCTTGGTGGTCTGAACGCTGCCATTACTGAGAAGATTGAGTTGCAGCCAATCTGGACATATGAAGGTGCATGCAAGATGGCTATCCAGATTTAAAGACAACTGAAGAAGAAGGCTCCGTACAAGTCATTCAGTAAGGTTCCTGCCAGTGCAAGTCAACCAGTTGCCAGTCAACCAGTTCCCAGATTTACTGAAGCTGTTCAGAAATCCTTCAAAGGCAAAGAAAAAGAAACTGGAGGATCAAAAGAACCAGTGGGAAAGAAATGTTTTAAGTGTCATGGCTTTGGTCACTTCTAGGCCCAGTGTCCTAATCAAAGAGCCTTGACTACCAAAGAGATTGAATGTTTGCCAGTGTATGACACTGAAGAAGGTGAACCAGTGTATGATGAAGATGAAGGAGAAGATGAAGAGTCTTATGTTGGTGCAGATGTTGGAGAAATGTTGGTTGTCAGAAGAGTGATGCATGCTGATGAAGTTACCACTGATACTGCCCAGAGGGAGAACATTTTTCACTCCAGATGCACAGTCAAAGGAAAAGTTTGTGATCTGATCATTGACGGTGGGAGTTGTGCTAATGCTGCTTCAACTTACATGGTAGAGAAACTGGCGCTACCTACAGTTAAGCACCCTCGACCTTACAAGTTGCAATGGCTCAGTGAAGGATCAGAGGTAAAAGTTAATCGTCAAGTTACTATTCCGTTTTCAATTGGGTCAGTTTATCAAGACAAATTGTTTGTGATGTTGTACCTATGGATGCGTGTCATATTTTACTGGGTAGACCTTGGCTATTTGACAATAATGTATTTCATAATGGTCGTATGAATTCATATTCAATATTTGTAAGTGGGAAGAAGGTCACTCTGACTTCTTTAAAACCCAGTGAAATATTGAAAGTTAATAAGAAAGACCAGCCCAGTAAGCCTTTGTTTTTGTCTCAAGCTGAAGTCGAAGAAGAGTTATCTGAAGGCTCTCCAGTTATGATGTTACTGGTCGTGGAAAAATCTGAAGAGAAGGAGTTCACTGGTGTCCCCAGTCTCCTGAAGACTTTACTGAAGGAATTCACTGACATTTTCCCAGAAAACCTACCTGAAGGTTTGCCACCAGTAAGAGGAATTGAACACCAGATTGACCTGGTTCCTGGTTCTGTTCTTCCAAACAAAGCTACTTACAGATGTTCGCCTAATGAAGCTAAAGAATTGCAGAGGCAAGTCGATGAGTTGGTTGAGAAGGGTTATGTGAGAGCCAGTATGAGTCCTTGTTCAGTACCAGCTCTTCTGGTTCCAAAGAAAGATGGTACAATGAGAATGTGTGTTGATAGCAGAGCCATCAACAATATAACCATTAAGTATAGATATCCCATTCCCAGATTGGATGATATGCTTGATGAGTTACATGGCTCCAGAGTGTTTTCCAAGATTGATCTCAGAAGTGGATATCACCAGATAAGGATGAAAGATGGAGATGAGTGGAAAACTGCTTTCAAAATCAAGGGAGGTTTGTATGAATGGTTAGTTATGCCTTTTGGCTTATCTAATGCTCCCAGTACTTTCATGAGGCTGATGAACGAAGTTCTCAGACCACTTATTAGTCAGTTTGTTGTTGTATATTTTGATGATATTCTGGTATACTCAAAATCTGAAGCTGAACATGTTAATCATCTGAAGAGTGTATTTGAACTGGTGAGAAGACACCAGTTGTATGGCAAACTAGAGAAATGTGATTTTATGGTGGAAAGTGTGATATTTTTGGGATATGTTGTGTCTAAGAATGGAATTTCTATGGATCCCTCTAAGGTTGATGCCATCAGATCATGGCCAGTTCCAACTACAATCACTGAAGTAAGAAGTTTTCATGGACTGGCGTCATTTTATAGAAGATTTATCAAAAATTTCTCTACAGTTGTGGCTCCAATTACTGACTATCTGAAGAAAGGTGTGTTCAACTGGCCGAGTTCAGCCCAACTGGCGTTTGAAGCACTGAAGGACAAGCTCAGTTCAGCTCCAGTATTGTCCTTACCAGATTTTGACATGTTATTTGAGCTAGAATGTGATGCAAGTGGGGTAGGTATTGGTGCAGTTTTAGTGCAAGCAGGGAGACCAGTTGCATACTTCAGTGAGAAATTGAATGGATCTAAACTGAAGTACAACACTTATGATAAAGAATTTTATGCAATAATTCGTGCTATCACTCACTGGTCACATTATCTGAAGCCAAAGCAGTTTGTCTTATTTTCTGATCACGAAGCACTGAAGTTTATAAATGGTCAGCACAAGCTTAATGCCAGACTTGCAAAATGGGTGGAATTTTTGCAGTCTTATTCGTTTGTTTCTAAACACAAAGCTGGAGTAGCTAATGTTGTTGCTGATGCACTGTCCAGACGATATTCACTGTTATCAATTCTGGAAGTAAGAGTTCTTGGATTTTCTTTCATTAAAGAGTTGTATGCTACTGATCCAGACTTTGCTGATCACCTCACTGAAGCTAACCAGAAAGGACCATTTATTGTTCAAAATGGTTTCTTATTTAAAAATGGAAGGTTGTGCATTCCCAGGGGTTCAATAAGGGATTTGCTGATAAGAGAAGCACATGGAGGAGGTTTAGCTGGCCATTTTGGCATTAACAAGACTGGAGAGATCCTCACTGAACACTTCTACTGGCCAAGTCTACTGAAGGATGTCCAGAGTATTATCAGTCGCTGTCCAACTTGTCACCAGGCAAAGACTACTTTTCACAAAGGATTGTATACTCCTCTTCCAGTTCCAAACCAGCCATTATTCTGTCAATTTTCTTAAGTAACCCAGTAGTACCTTTTGGCTTCTGATAACATATGAACCTCAAACCAGTACTCTTTACATCCGTAACCTCCAATTCAGTAACACATTCATTAAATTCTCTCATTGCTATATCCATTTTCGATGACCCAACATCCTTATCATCGAGAAAAAGAGCTGCATTGAAATCACCCATCACTACCCATGGTTTATTCTTCACAAGATTATTATGCACAATTAAATTCTGCCACAATTCACGCCTTTGTGTATATAAATTATGAGCATACACAAAAGAGCAAAACAAAACTTTTTTATCAGCTTTACACACTAACTGAGTGTGTATAACTTGATCAGTTTGGGCAAGAATCATAATATCCACAACTTCTAGATTCCAGCCTATTATAATTCTTGACCCTTTATTACAAATACTTCCATTAGAAGACCAACTCCATCTTCTAAAAACTCTAGCACACAGACTATCTAACTTACCTACTGAAATATGCGATTCAAGAATTGCACAAACAGATACCTTATTTTCATTAATAACTTGGCGAACCTCACTTTGTTTAGGGGATTGGTTCATACCCTTATATTCCATGAAGCAATATTATACATGATGACCACTAGTATCAGGAGTGCTTGTCCCTGTATTTGCCATAAATTGAGCCGTTTCATCAAACACATTTTCCACATCGTCCTCATCACTTTCACCCCCTTTATCCACCTTTTCCAGCACGCCCCTCACCTCTGACTCATGTTCATTCAAATTTCCTAAATCATCCACTTCATTAAATATATGAAAAGCATTATTAAGAGGAACCTGATTAGTCCCACTTACACTTGGACCCGAGTTACCACCATGATCAGAAGCATTCTTTTTGGTTGTTCCATTACCACTAGAAGGTTTCTTGGCCCAATAAAAGTATGGTTTCGGTTTTGTAAATTTAATCCCTTCAATCTTTTGTTTCGAACCATCAACATTCTTACTTTTATTTCCTTTACGTTTCACAACTTCAAAACCATCAGCATCCTTTTGAACTTCCTTAATGACCTGAACTTGTTTTGGGCACATCTCATTCGAATGTCCAAAAACCTTACAACAAGCACATCTAGGTGGTTTCCATTCATATTCCACCTGAATGGGTTGCTTATGAATACCACCATCTAGTAAATTAGGAATACCAATTACAAGTTCATCACGTAAATCATTATTAGCATCCATCTCTATTAATGCTCTAGCAAATGAATTTCGCCCCCATGACTCTACACACATTTGGCTCGTATAAGCATCAAGCATTAAAGGCCTGCCTAACTTAGAGCCAATCATACTCAAACCATCCTCAGAAAACGCAACCAAAGGAATATTTTTCAATCTCACCCAAACCGGAACAGTGGTAACTTCATGCTTAGTTAAATTCACTGTAGGATTCCACACATTCAACAAAATTGGGTTCGACCTAATCATCCACGGACCCCTCTTCAAAACATTTTCCATTCCATCCTTAGTTTCAAATTTGAAGAAGAAAAATCCCAATGAATTCATCATCACCTTTTTTAGACCAAATTTAGCCCAAGTATTTTTAACATAATTTTGGTATTTTCTGGATTTTATATGAAATAAACAATCAAACAAGACAATAAAATAAAAATGATAGATAAGGAATCCACCACCAAGACTCGTAAAGGCTAAGCCACCGGAATCAAGGATAAAGGAAACACTCCGCCCCACCACTACAACCGATAAAGGTCTAGCCACCACGATTATAGATAAAGGAAACCGAAGATTTAAAAGACCTCACCACAATATTTGATAAAGAACAAGTCACCACAAATATTGATAAAGGGGTCACTCCTAACCACCAAGATCAAAGATCTATAAAGGTAAAGAAGATTTGTAAGAAATAGAGGCTGCTCTATTAATTTTCATTCAACATCAACTAACTGCCTTACAATGAGAAATTAAGCACTTATTTATAGCCACACACATGCTATTTCCTAGGAATAAAGAAATACAAATATTAAATAAATAAAAGGCTGTCATGTGCTAAGGACAACCACTAATTTATCCACCAATAGTAAAAGGACAGACAAAGCTTCTAGAAAGATTCCTCCTGCACAAGGGCCCACAAACCGTTAAAAATAACGTTGTCACACGTGCCTTCCTTATCCCTGTCAACAGCTGCCATTCCTTCTTTATTGGGTCCACTGCCATGTCAACGAAATAAACTGAACTGAACAAAACTGGTGACTTTATTCTGGTATTTCTGGACTGGAGTCGTTCACTGGTAAGCTTCACTGAAGGGTCTTGACTGGAGCCTGGAAACTGGAGACTGGAGCCTGGAGACTGGAGTCTGGAGATTGGAGGATCTTCACTGGAGCCTGGATCTGGAGCATATTCACTGGAGATTGCATCTGGAGGATCTTCACTGGAGAATGCATCTGGAGCATATTCACTGGAGATTGCATCTGGAGGATCTTCACTGGAGAATGCATCTGGAGGATCTTCACTGGAGAATGCATCTGGAGGATCTTCACTGGGAATGCATCTGGAGGATCTTCACTGGAGAATGCATCTGGAGGATCTTTACTAGAGAATGCATCTGGAGGATCTTCACTGGAGAATGCATCTGGAGAATCTTTACTGGAGAATGGATCTGGAGGATCTTCACTGGAGAATGCATCTGGAGAATCTTTACTGGAGAATGGATCTGGAGGATCTTCACTGGAGAATGCATCTGGAGGATCTTCACTGGAGAATGCATCTGGAGGATCTTCACTGGAGAATGCATCTGGAGGATCTTCACTGAGAATGCATCTGGAGGATCTTCACTGGAGAATGCATCTGGAGAATCTTTACTGGAGAATGGATCTGGAGGATCTTCACTGGAGAATGCATCTGGAGAATCTTTACTGGAGAATGGATCTGGAGGATCTTCACTGGAGAATGCATCTGGAGAATCTTTACTGGAGAATGGATCTGGAGGATCTTCACTGGAGAATGCATCTGGAGGATCTTTACTGAGAATGCATCTGGAGGATCTTCACTGGAGAATGCATCTGGAGGATCTTTACTGGAGAATGCATCTGGAGGATCTTCACTGGAGAATGCATCTGGAGAATCTTTACTGGAGAATGGATCTGGAGGATCTTCACTGGAGAATGCATCTGGAGAATCTTTACTGGAGAATGCATCTGGAGGATCTTTACTGGAGAATGCATCTGGAGGATCTTCACTGGAGAATGCATCTGGAGAATCTTTACTGGAGAATGGATCTGGAGGATCTTCACTGAGAATGCATCTGGAGGATCTTCACTGGAGAATGCATCTGGAGGATCTTCACTGGAGAATGCATCTGGAGGATCTTCACTGGAGAATGCATCTGGAGAATCTTTACTGGAGAATGCATCTGGAGGATCTTCACTGGAGAATGCATCTGGAGGATCTTTACTGGAGAATGCATCTGGAGGATCTTCACTGGAGAATGCATCTGGAGAATCTTTACTGGAGAATGGATCTGGAGGATCTTCACTGGAGAATGCATCTGGAGAATCTTTACTGGAGAATGGATCTGGAGGATCTTCACTGGAGAATGCATCTGGAGAATCTTTACTGGAGAATGGATCTGGAGGATCTTCACTGGAGAAGTAATCTGGAGAATCTTTACTGGAGAATGGATCTGGAGGATCTTCACTGAGAATGCATCTGGAGGATCTTCACTGGAGAATGCATCTGGAGGATCTTCACTGGAGAATGCATCTGGAGGATCTTCACTGGAGAATGCATCTGGAGGATCTTCACTGGAGAATGCATCTGGAGAATCTTCACTGGAGAATGATCTGGAGGATCTTTACTGGAGAATGCATCTGGAGGATCTTCACTGGAGAATGCATCTGGAGAATCTTTACTGGAGAATGGATCTGGAGGATCTTCACTGGAGAATGCATCTGGAGGATCTTTACTGGAGAATGCATCTGGAGGATCTTCACTGGAGAATGCATCTGGAGAATCTTTACTGGAGAATGGATCTGGAGGATCTTCACTGGAGAATGCATCTGGAGGATCTTTACTGGAGAATGCATCTGGAGGATCTTCACTGGAGAATGCATCTGGAGAATCTTTACTGGAGAATGGATCTGGAGGATCTTCACTGGAGAATGATCTGACGGATACTCGCTGAAGTGTCACTGGTCAGTAGCACTATTGAAATGAAGTTATTGAAGAGTTGTTGTTGATCAAGGCTTGTTTTGTCACTAATGAACTTTAAGACCAACGACTTTTGTCTTGGTTGCAAAACTTCAATACTCGAATTAGTATCAAGATCAACATACACCAGTAGTATAATGCCAATAAAGGATATCCAGGGGTACATGGTTGCTTTCTGATCTTTGATTAATAAATATACGAGCCAAGCCTTTTTGTGGAAATGACTCGGGGTCATTTCTGCATCAATCTCTCCCTCTTTTTTGGGACTTGCCCTTAAGTCCTTAAAGTGAGGCCTCGAGTTTTCATTTCTGAACATCTTCAGGTCACAAACGACTTCTGGTTATCCACACCCGGTAACAAAGCTTGAATTTTCAGATTTCTTGAATAAAAGAAATTCCAGCACATCAATTTCCAAGATTGCTGATAGAGAGTGAGAAATTTCGAGATCCATTAGGATTCAAGAACCAACAGATATGAAACTCGATCAAACTTGGAAATATCAACAAAGACCAGATTATTCTCTTCAATACTTGTTGTAACGATGAGCACGTTTATCATGAGATTACACTTCTCTACCCACACATACGAATCACGTTTCTTCAAAGTAACAAGGAATAGAACTTGGCCAGTACACATACCAACCAGATTGCTTTTCATTTCGACTCCTGGGCTACTAAGCAATTCATGATTCCCTAGAGTGACATAAATTTGTCTTGAGAGACCAGAACACACTTCCGAAAACACTACATACTGATTTCTTTTTTTCTTACAATTGACCCTATAATTAAGTCCATACTCAGTCTCGACTTGCTCTTCACTACCTCTTATAAGACCAGGTACATAACTCTTCATTTTCACCTTGTACTTAACCTTCCAATCAGCTCTAAGATCAAATAAGAAGTGTTGCTGACTGATTTTAAGATCAACCAACAAATCAGATTTAGCCTTAATCATTTCATCAGATCGTAAACGATTAAGAGGGACTTGCCTCTTTCAAACACACAATGAACTAGTGTTCAAGTGGCCATCATGACAATCATTATCAAACATCAAAATTCGAGCATTTATAGGAATAACACAAAAACCCATACCATAATAATCGAATCTGGAATTAAACACAAGTGCTCGGTTTGTAGTTGTTACCCCTATGCCTTCCTTAAGCCATTGAGTTGTGACTGGTAGTGACTGAGTAGGTATGGAGTTCTTCCTCAGGCATATAGACATTGCTTGTTGAACTTCAACTGATGGATCTCCAGTTGGATCTTCAGTTGGATCTTCAGCAGTAAAAGCTTCACTGGAGTACACTTTTCGCTGGACTTCATCAGTGAGAGTTCCAGTCGAATGTACTACTTGGTAGGCTTCTTGGATCAGCGATGATTTATCACCAGCAGCTCTTATGGACTCTTTTTCGCTAGTAACATAACAAAAACAAGTCTGGCTAACACTTCCTTGCTGGGATTCATCAACACTAACTTCACGAGAATGATTAGCATTCCGATTTAGCAAGAAATCATCAAGGTCAGCTTCAATTACTTCTTCACCATCGTCATCATAAACACATGGTTGGAAAAAATCATCTTCTTGCTGAACGTCATCCATATCAAGTGAATGATCAGTTCTCTTGAAGAGTAAAAAGTCATCAGCAACATCACTTATTTCTTCTTTATCATAAATAGGCTCTTGTTCAACATCGAATTCAACTTTTATCTTTTTGAAAGAATTAGGGACTGATCTAATCTCCATAAGATTTAAATTGCAATCAGTGAGTTTCTTACGAGAATTTTTCTTTTTTGTTTCTCTCACATGATTTTCTAACACATCTAAGATTATCCCCATTTGTTTTTCAAGAGATTTAAGCTGTCTATCTCTTCAAAAATTCTCTAAAGCAAGATTTCTATTATAACCCATTTCTATTATCTAAATGAAAAGATAATTAAAAATGGATCTAAACAAGAAAAATCAGATCTAAACAGATCTAGAACGGGTCTACAAACAAGACCCCAACGGACAAAAAAGATTAAGAAACCTTTTTCAAAACTGGCTAAAAAGTCATGAAAACTTTTTTTTATTTTGAACCTGTCTCTGATACCAAATTTGATGCGTAAATCACACGACAGACAACAGCGGAAGACTAATTTTGGTATTTTTTGGATTTTATATGAAATAAACAATCAAACAAGACAATAAAATAAAAATGATAGATAAGGAATCCACCACCAAGACTCGTAAAGGCTAAGCCACCGGAATCAAGGATAAAGGAAACACTCCGCCCCACCACTACAACCGATAAAGGTCTAGCCACCGCGATTATAGATAAAGGAAACCGAAGATTTAAAAGACCTCACCACAATATTTGATAAAGAACAAGTCACCACAAATATTGATAAAGGGGTCACTCCTAACCCCAAGATCAAAGATCTATAAAGGTAAAAGAAGATTTGTAAGAAATAGAGGCTGCTCTATTAATTTTCATTCAACATCAACTAACTTTTTACAATGAAAATAAGCACCTATTTATAGCCACACACATGCTATTTCCTAGGAATAAAGAAATACAAATATTAAATAAATAAAAGGCTGTCATGTGCTAAGGACAACCACTAATTTATCCACCAATAGGAAAAGGACAGACAAAGCTTCTAGAAAGATTCCTTCTGCACAAGGGCCCACAAACCGTTAAAAATAACGTTGTCACACGTGCCTTCCTTATCCCTGTCAACAGCTGTCATTCCTTCTTTATTGGGTCCACTGCCATGTCACCGAAATAAACTGAACTGAACAAAACTGGTGGCTTTATTCTGGTATTTCTGGACTAGAGTCGTTCACTGGTAAGCTTCACTGAAGGGACTTGACTAGAGGCTGGAAAGCTGGAGCCTGGAGCCTGGAGACTGGAGATTGGAGGATCTTCACTGGAGATGGATCTGGAGATATTCACTGGAGATTGCATCTGGAGGATCTTCACTGGAGAATAAATCTGGAGCATATTCACTGGAGATTGCATCTGGAGGATCTTCACTGGAGAATGCATCTGGAGGATCTTCACTGGAGAATGCATCTGGAGGATCTTCACTGGAGAATGCATCTGGAGGATCTTCACTGGAGAATGCATCTGAAGGATCTTTACTGGAGAATGCATCTGGAGGATCTTCACTGGAGAATGCATCTGGAGAATCTTTACTGGAGAATGCATCTGGAGGATCTTCACTGGAGAAGTAATCTGGAGAATCTTTACTGGAGAATGCATCTGGAGGATCTTCACTGGAGAATGCATCTGGAGGATCTTCACTGGAGAATGCATCTGGAGGATCTTCACTGGAGCCTTGAAACTGGAGCATCTCACAGGAGTGCAACTGACGGATACTCGCTGAAGTGTCACTGGTCAGTAGCACTATTGAAATGAAGTTACTGAAGAGTTGTTGTTGATCAAGGCGTCAAATGAACTTTAAGAAAGGGGTACAAGTAAGGAGAGTAAGGGAATATGGACTAATGGGGAAAATAAACTGAAAAAGGAGAACAGAGCAAGAGGAAAGATGGAAACGGAAAGGATGGGGAGAAGGGCGAAATGAGGAGAAAGGGATGAACAGGAAAATGAATGAACGGGAATAAGAAAAATGACAAAGATAGGATAAGAAAGGCGGCAGGCCAAAATTAAAATAACAAGAAACGAAGACGAAGAATCGACAACAAGACCAACGGATCAAATGGCAGAAAAAACAATAGAATCGGGATGAATAAAACATAAAGGAAGGGGAGGGTGAAATGACGGAAACTAGCAAGAAAAAGGACTACTGGAGAATGGATCTGGAGGGAGGATCCAACTGGAGCACTATTGAAATGAAGTTACTGAAGAGTTGTTGTTGATCAAGGCTTGTTTTGTCACTAATGAACTTTAAGACCAACGACTTTTGTCTTGGTTGCAAAACTTCAATACTCGAATTAGTATCAAGATCAACATACACCAGTAGTATAATGCCAATAAAGGATATCCAGGGGTACATGGTTGCTTGCTGATCTTTGATTAATAAATATACGAGCCAAGCCTTTTTGTGGAAATGACTCGGGGTCATTTCTGCATCATGTTAACAGGTAGAGTAGTTCATTATCTAATTTAGAAGAATCATTTGCTAAAGAGGCATTTGCTAGTAAATTAGATCAACATAGGAAATCTCTACAATTGTTTTAAATATTGTACCTTTGTTTTATTTCTTCTTGAGAATAACATTTGATCTTTAAACAAGGCATTCTTAATTTATTACCTTTTGAGGAAGGCTGTCTTCCTATCAGATATTTGGGTGTTCCCCTTATCTCCTCTAGACTCCTTTATAGAGATTGTAAAATCCTTGTTGAAAAAATGGAGAAAAGGATCACGGACTGGAGGAATAAAACGTTATCATTTGCTGGACGTCTCGAATTGGTTAAATCTGTCCTCGGGTCTTTACATCTTTATTGGGCATCGGTTTTTAGCTTGCCTGTACAGATTATAAAAGAGTTGGAACAGAAAATGCGTGAGTTTTTATGGTGTCAAGGCCCTATGAAGAAAGGTAAAGCTAGAGTTTCATGGAACACTGTTTGTCTCCCTAAAGAGGAAGGTGGTTTGGGAATAAAGCGGTTAGCAGCTCATAATAGAGCACTCTTAACGAATCATTTGTGGAGTATTTTAACTAATAGGGAGTCTGCTTGTAACTAATTTGAAGTATAATCAAACATCATTAACCATAAATAAACATAACCCAATCCACAAATTCGACCAAAACATCAAAATCACACCCAAAACCTTCAAACCCTAATTTAAACCCTAATTTGACCCAAACGAGATTTAAGCCGATTTAGGACTTGTAAATGTTCAAGATGACTAGAAATGCATAAACAAACAAAGT
>CM067169.1:162009625-162141125 GCA_034093135.1 Erigeron breviscapus | reverse complement strand
CGATCTAGAGGATCCATCTGGAGCCTTGAAACTGGAGCATCTCACAGGAGTGCAACTGACGGATACTCGCTGAAGTGTCACTGGTCAGTAGCACTATTGAAATGAAGTTACTGAAGAGTTGTTGTTGATCAAGGCTTGTTTTGTCACTAATGAACTTTAAGACCAACGACTTTTGTCTTGGTTGCAAAACTTCAATACTCGAATTAGTATCAAGATCAACATACACACAGTAATAAAGGATATCCAGGGGTACATGGTTGCTTGCTGATCTTTGATTAATAAATACGACAAGCCTTTTTGTGGAAATGACTCGGGGTCATTTCTGCATCAGGATGTTAACAGGTAGAGTAGTTCATTATCTAATTTAGAAGAATCATTTGCTAAAGAGGCATTTGCTAGTAAATTAGATCAACATAGGAAATCTCTACAATTTTTTTAAATATTGTACCTTTGTTTTATTTCTTCTTGAGAATAACATTTGATCTTTAAACAAGGCATTCTTAATTTATTACCTTTTGAGGAAGGCTGTCTTCCTATCAGATATTTGGGTGTTCCCCTTATCTCCTCTAGACTCCTTTATAGAGATTGTAAAATCCTTGTTGAAAAAATGGAGAAAAGGATCACGGACTGGAGGAATAAAACGTTATCATTTGCTGGACGTCTCGAATTGGTTAAATCTGTCCTCGGGTCTTTACATCTTTATTGGGCATCGGTTTTTAGCTTGCCTGTACAGATTATAAAAGAGTTGGAACAGAAAATGCGTGAGTTTTTATGGTGTCAAGGCCCTATGAAGAAAGGTAAAGCTAGAGTTTCATGGAACACTGTTTGTCTCCCTAAAGAGGAAGGTGGTTTGGGAATAAAGCGGTTAGCAGCTCATAATAGAGCACTCTTAACGAATCATTTGTGGAGTATTTTAACTAATAGGAGTCTGATGCGAATATGATCCCACTCGCTGATCTGACTAATTCCAGTCAGCTAGAAGTGGTCGCTGAAGGGAGTCAGCTAGAAGGGGTCGCTGAAGAGAGTCAGCTAGGAGGGGTCGCTGGCAACAATCTACTGGCAGCGAGCATTGGACTGAAGATGCCTCCAGAACAAGCCATGCTCATCTTACCAGCGATAGCCCATTATGGACAAGCCTTCGCTGACAAACAACCTCCAATTGTTACTTTACTCCAGTGGCAAGTCCCTCCTTGATCAATGAAAGTCATCAGCGAGCAACTCCAGTCAGCATACTTCAGCTGCCACGTCACCAGTTCTAGAAGGTCTGGATAAGGATGTGTGCGCGTGTGACAGTAACATCTCTAACGGTATTATGGGACCACTTGCAGGGGAATGTTTCTAAAAAGCCACGTTGTCCATTTCCTATTGGCCAAACCCAATTAGTGGCTAGCATTTGACAGCTTTTTTTTATTTTTATTGTATTTTCGTTAATTCCTAGGTAGAGCATGTGGCTATAAATAGGGGTTTATTTCCTTGTAAAAAGCTAGTTTTTGGTTATCAAATTAAATGAAAAGAACACTTTCTTTTCCTTATTAAATCTTCTTATTACCTTCATAAATCGTTGTTTTATTTGGGTGTTTGGAGTGATCCCTTTATCTTTAATTGTGGTGGTTCGTCCTTTATCATTTAAAGTGGTGAGATCTTAAATCTTCGATTCTTTTATCTTTAATCGTGGTGGTTCGTCCTTTATCGATTATAGTGGTGGGTTGGAGTGTTTCTATTATTTGATTCCGGTGGCTCGTTTCCTTTACGAATCAAGTATTAGATTCTTTATCTATCTTCATTCCTTTTGTTGTGTTGTTTCTTTAAAATCCAGAAAAGACTAAAAATATTTATTTCCGCTGTGCTAGTTTCGTTGTCTAGTTCCGTTGTGCTTGGAATCGCGTGATTATCACATCAATTTGGTATCAGAGACAGGTTTACAAAAGGTTTCTTAATCTTTTGGGTCTTGTTGTTTTGTTTAGATCTATTGATTGATTGAGTTATTGTTGATTATAAATGGCATATAGACGAGATATGACTTTAGAAGAAGCTCATAATGTTAGGAGAGATAAGCAGATTGAAGATCTACAAGAAACAATTGGTAGGGTTCTTAATCTATTAGAAGATGGTGGTTTAAGGATGAATAGGGAACGTGTTGTAAGAGATGATGCGTCTCAAGGTCCTAGTGAGAGATCTGATAATACACCCAGATCTTCTAGTGATTCTGAGGAGTCTAATCAATCTAGAAGAAGGCATAGGAGACATAAGGTTGACGATACTAAAGATATTAAGATAGATCCACCAGATTTTGTTGGTTCATCAAACCCAGAAGAATACTTTTGAATGGGTTCAGGTGATGGATAGGATTATGGAAATAAAAGGGTATGATGATAGAAAGAGTTTTAAGGTTGCCATTATTAAGCTTAAAAAGTATGCTTCATCTTGGTATGATAATATGAAATCTGAAAGGGAATATAGGGTAAGAGTAAAATCAAGACCTGGTCAAACTGAAGGAAGTTATGCAGAAGAGATTTGTTCCTCAAACTTACAAGCAAGATCAGTATCTACTGATGAATAATCTGAAGCAAGGTGCTAAAGAAGTGGTAGAGTATATCAGGGAGTTTGAGCAGCTGAAGACAAGAACTGGTGTCAAAGAAACTGAAGAGCATACTATCGCCAGATTCCTTGGTGGGTTGAATGCTACCATTGCTGAGAAGATGGAATTGCAAGCCATCTGGACTTATGAAGGTGCATGCAAACTGGCCCTCCAGATTGAAAAGCAACTGAAGAAAGAAGGTCCAGTACAAACCTTTCACTAAGGTTACTTCTAGCTCCAGTCAACCAGCTACCAGGCCTAGTGAAACTGTTCAGAAACCCTTCAGAGGAAAGGAGAAAGAAACTGGAGGATCAAAAGAACCAGTAGGGAAGAAATGTTTTAAGTGCCATGGATTTGGTCATTTCCAGGCCCAGTGTCCCAATCAGCGAGCACTGACTATCAGGGAGATAGAAAGTTTACCAGAGGCTGACACTGAGGAAGAAGAAACAGTGTACGATGATGATGATGGCGCTGAAGAAACATATGTAGGTGCTGATATTGGGGAGATGCTGGTGGTCAGAAGAATGATGCACGCTGATGAAGTCACTGCTGACAAAGCTCAGCGAGAGAATATTTTCCACTCAAGATGTACCGTCAAAGGAAAGGTATGCAGTCTTATCATTGATGGAGGTAGCTGTGCTAATGCTGCTTCAACTTACATGGTTGAAAAACTGGGGTTACCTACACTAAAACATCCCCGTCCTTACAAACTTCAATGGCTCAACGAGGGAACAGAGGTAAAGGTTACTCGACAAATTACTATTCCATTTTCCATTGGTCATATTTATCAGGATGAGATTGTTTGTGATGTTGTCCCTATGGATGCGTGTCATTTGTTGTTGGGAAGGCCATGGTTGTTTGATAAGCATGTATTCCACAATGGTCGTTTAAACTCTTATTCATTATTTGTAAATGGGAAAAAGATCACCCTAACTTCTTTGAAACCCGACGAGCACTCAAAAACCAAGGTGATGGATCAGCGAGACAAAGCCTTGTTCATGACCCAAACCGAAGTTGAAAAAGAACTCGCTGATGGCACCTCAATAATGATGTTGCTGATGGTTGAGCTTGCTGATAAGAAGGGACTCACTGACATTTCCAGTTTAGTCAAACCCTCGCTGAAAGAATATGCTGACGTATTTCCTGAAGAATTGCCCTCTGGTTTGCCTCCTATTAGGGGTATTGAACACCAGATTGATCTAATTCCAGGATCAATCCTTCCAAACAAAGCTGCTTACAGATGTTCACCTAATGAAGCTAAAGAGTTGCAGAGGCAAGTCGATGAATTGGTTGAGAAGGGTTATGTGAGAGCAAGTATGAGTCCTTGTTCAGTACCAGCTCTCCTGGTCCCAAAGAAAGATGGTACGATGAGAATGTGTGTTGATAGCAGGGCCATCAACAATATAACCATTAAGTATAGGTATCCCATTCCCAGATTGGATGATATGCTTGATGAGTTACATGGCTCCAGAGTATTTTCCAAGATTGATCTCAGAAGTGGCTATCACCAGATAAGGATGAAGGATGAGATGAGTGGAAAACTGCTTTCAAGGTCAAGGGAGGGTTGTATGAATGGTTAGTTATGCCTTTTGGCTTATCTAATGCTCCCAGTACTTTCATGAGACTAATGAACGAAGTTCTCAGACCACTCATTGGTCAGTTTGTTGTTGTATATTTTGATGATATTCTGTATATTCAAAATCTGAAGCTGAACATGTTAATCATCTGAAGCGTGTATTTGAACTGTTGAGAAACACCAGTTGTATGGAACTGGAGAAATGTGATTTTTGGTGGAAGTGTGATATTTCTTGACGTTGTATCTAAAGAATGGAATTTCAATGGATCCTTCAAAAGTTGAAGCGATTAAGTCCTGGCCAGCTCCTACAACGATCAATGAGGCAAGAAGTATTCATGGTCTGGCATCATTTTATAGAAGGTTCATCCGAAATTTCTCAACTGTTGTAGCTCCCATTACTAATTGCCTCAAGAAAGGTGTGTTTGAATGGCCTAAGTCAGCTCAGAGTGCCTTTGAATTGCTGAAAGAAAAGCTCAGTTCAGCACCAGTCCTGTCCTTACCAAATTTTGAATTATTATTCGAATTGGAGTGTGACGCTAGTGGAGTTGGTATTGGTGCAGTCCTTGTTCAAGAAAAGAGACCAGTCGCCTACTTCAGTGAAAAGTTGAATGGTTCGAAACTTAAGTACAGTACGTATGACAAAGAATTCTATGCTATCATCAGGGCTATCAATCACTGGTCACACTATCTGAAGCCCAAGCAGTTTGTTTTATATTCTGATCATGAAGCGCTGAAGTACATCAATGGTCAGCATAAGTTAAATTCAAGGCATGCAAAGTGGGTGGAATTTTTGCAGTCTTATTCGTTTTTGTCTAAACATAAAGCTGGGGTAGAGAATGTTGTTGCTGATGCACTATCAAGAAGATATTCAATGCTTTCCATTTTGGAAGCAAGGGTTCTTGGATTCTCTTTTATCAAAGAGTTGTATGCTGCTGATACAGATTTTGCTGGTCACTTCACTGATGGTCCCTCCAAAGGATCATATTTCGTGCAAGAAGGGTTTTTATTTAAAAATGGAAGGTTGTGTATTCCTAAGGGCTCAATTCGAGACTTGCTAATAAGAGAAGCTCATGGCGGAGGACTCGCTGGTCATTTTGGTATTACTAAGACTGCTGACATCCTCAGTGAACATTTTTATTGGCCATGTCTGCTGAAAGACGTCCAGACTATCATCAGCAGATGCTCAATTTGTCATCAGGCCAAGGCAATTTTTCACAAAGGTTTGTACACTCCTCTTCCAGTTCCAAGTCAACCGTGGGAAGATCTGAGCATGGATTTCATTGTTGCTTTACCCAAAACCCAGAGAGGAAAAGATTCTATCATGGTGGTGGTTGACAGATTCTCAAAAATGGCCCATTTCATTCCTTGTAACACCACTAATGATGCCTCAGCAGTAGCCAATTTATTCTTCAAAGAAATTGTCCGTCTTCATGGAATCCCCAAAACCATTGTTTCTGATAGGGATACAAAATTTCTGAGTTATTTTTGGAAAACTTTGTGGAGATTGATGGGAACTAAGCTCCTGTTCAGCACTTCTCATCACCCCCAAACTGATGGCCAGACTGAAGTTACTAACAGGACCATTGGGATGTTATTAAGGACGCTGGTGAACAAGACGCTGAAAGATTGGGATCTAAAGCTCGCACATGCTGAGTTCGCTTTTAATAGAGCCCCCAACCACTCAACCAGCAAGACTCCATTTGAAGTTTGTTATGGTACCAATCCTTTAACTCCCATTGATTTAATTCCTTTTTCAATTGAGCCAAGAGTAAGTATTGATGCTGAAGAGAAAGCTAAGGAAATCAAAAAAATACATCAGCAAGTAAAGACAAAAATTGAGAAAGCAAATGAAGAATACAAGACCAGAGCTAATAAGCATCGTCAGCAGCCTAGTTTTGCACCTGGCGATCTTGTTTGGGTGCATCTCAGAAAAGAAAGATTTCCTTCCAAAAGAAAGAACAAACTGATGCCAAGAGCTGAAGGACCATTCAGAATACTGGAAAAGTTCGGTGACAGCGCGTACAAGGTTGAATTACCAGGAAACATGTCAGTTTCAAGCACTTTTAATGTTGGAGATTTGATGCCTTACCTTGAAGATGAATATCTCGAGGACTTGAGGACAAGTCCTATTTTAGAGGGGGAGAATGATGCGAATATGATCCCACTCGCTGATCTGACTAATTCCAGTCAGCTAGAAGTGGTCGCTGAAGGGAGTCAGCTAGAAGGGGTCGCTGAAGAGAGTCAGCTAGGAGGGGTCGCTGGCAACAATCTACTGGCAGCGAGCATTGGACTGAAGATGCCTCCAGAACAAGCCATGCTCATCTTGCCAGCCATAGCCCATTATGGACAAGCCTTCGCTGACAAACAACCGCCAATTGTTACTTTACTCCAGTGGCAAGTCCCTCCTTGATCAATGAAAGTCATCAGCGAGCAATTCCAGTCAGCATACTTCAGCTGCCACGTCACCAGTTCTAGAAGGTCTTGGATAAGGATGTGTGCGCGTGTGACAGTAACATCTCTAACGGTATTATGGGACCACTTGCAGGGGAATGTTTCTAAAAAGCCACGTTGTCCTTTTCCTATTGGCCAAACCCAATTAGTGGCTAGCATTTGACAGCTTTTTTTTATTTTTATTGTATTTTCGTTAATTCCTAGGTAGAGCATGTGGCTATAAATAGGGGTTTATTTCCTTGTAAAAAGCCAGTTTTTGGTTATCAAATTAAATGAAAAGAACACTTTCTTTTCCTTATTAAATCTTCTTATTACCTTCATAAATCGTTGTTTTATTTGGGTGTTTGGAGTGATCCCTTTATCTTTAATTGTGGTGGTTCGTCCTTTATCAATTAAAGTGGTGAGATCTTAAATCTTCGATTCCTTTATCTTTAATCGTGGTGGTTCGTCCTTTATCGATTATAGTGGTGGGTTGGAGTGTTTCTATTATTTGATTCCGGTGGCTCGTTTCCTTTACGAATCAAGTATTAGATTCTTTATCTATCTTCATTCCTTTTGTTGTGTTGTTTCTTTAAAATCCAGAAAAGACTAAAAATATTTATTTCCGCTGTGCTAGTTTCGTTGTCTAGTTCCGTTGTGCTTGGAATCGCGTGATTATCACATCAGAGTCGCTTTGGGTTAGATGGGTACACTCCTATAGGTTGAAAAATAAGAGCTTGTGGGAGGTACGTATTCCATCAGGTTGTTCATGGGGATGGCGTAAACTGTTGCAGCTACGTGACCAGGTTCGTCCATTTATTTGGTCGCAGGTTGGCAATGGGCAACTAACTTCAGCCTTGTTTGATAAGTGGGCACCTCAATGCCCCCTTATCACCTTCATTAGACCGCGAGACATTTGTGATGCAGGGTTTTCTATGTCTATGCGGTTAAGTGATATTTGGTATAATGGTAACTGGATGTGGCCGACTGCTTGGTATGATTTGTTTCCCGTGTTATATAATCTCCCTATTCTATTTTTTAACAATGACCATGATAAATTGGTATGGAAGGATAATGATGGGAATATCGTTCCCTTTTCGACTTGGGGAGTATGGAATACAATTAGAGACCATGAACAGATTGTCTCATGGCACTCAATTGTGTGGTTTTCACAGTGCATTCCTCGACACTCGTTCTTTATGTGGCTTATTCTCAGGAAGAAACTAAAGACTCAGGATCTCATGAAGAATTGGGATGTTGGGGGCAATATGAACCTTAGACTTCAATGCTGTTCGCTTTGTCAAAGAGGCCCTGACTCACATAACCATTTATTCTTTGAGTGTGGTTTCTCTGAACAGGTTTGGAGTGGGATTAAAGCGCTTGCTGGCATGGCTGATGTTTCTGAAAAGCTGGATGACATTATTGATTGGCTAATGGTTCGTGCTAAATCAAGATCGGCTAGAAGCATCATGGGAAGACTTGTGGTTGCAGCAACGGCCTATTATGTTTGGCAGGAAAGGAATGCCCGTCTTTTCACTAATACTAAGAGATCAGTGGTTGCTATACAGAAGATCATTAAGTCGACAGTTAGTGATGTGAAATTTCCAAAACACAGCGAAATGTAATAATTTTTAATGAGGATTTTCTGGTTTATAAGACAACAAAAACGAACAAGACAATAAAAAGCAAAGATAGATAAGAATCTAATAATAGAAACACTCCGCCCCACCACTACAACCGATAAAGGTCTAGCCACCACGATTATAGATAAAGGAAACCGAAGATTTAAGAGACCTCACCACAATATTTGATAAAGGACGAACCACCACAAATATTGATAAAGGGGTCACTCCTAAACACCAAGATCAAAGATCTATAAAGGTAAAAGAAGATTTGTAAGAAATAGAGGTTGCTCTATTAATTTTCATTCAATATCAACCACCCTTACAATGAGAGATAAAACCTCTATTTATAGCCACATGCTCTACCTAGGAATTAACGACAAAATAATAAAATAATACATAAAAGCTGTCAAATGCTAGCCACTAATTGAATTTGGCCAATAGGAAATGGACAACGTGGGCTTCTAGAAACATTCCCCTGCAAGTGGTCCCACAATACCGTTAGAAATGTCATTGTCACACGCGCCTTCCTTTACAGCTGTCATTCTTCTTTATTTGGCCCACAAACATGGGACTTCAGTGGACACTTTATTCTCATGCACACATCCTTATCCAAGACCTTATAGAACTGGTGACGTGGCAGCCTTTTATTGAATAAAGCAACTTCTTGACTGAACAAAACTCTGCTGAAGTATGCTGACTGGAGTTGCTCGCTGATGCTATTCGCTGATGACTTTCATTGATCAGAGAGGGACTTGCCACTGGAGTAAAGTAACAATTGGAGGTTGTTTGTCAGCGAAGGCTTGTCCATAATGGGCTATGGCTGGCAAGATGAGCATGGCTTGTTCTGGAGGCATCTTCAATCCAATGCTAGCTGCCAGTTGATTGCTGCCAGGTATTTCAGCGACCCCTTCAGCAACCCCTTTTAGCTGACTGGAATTAGTCAGTTCAGCGAGTGGGATCATATTCGCATCATTCTCCCCCTCTAAAATAGGACTTGTCCTCGAGATATTCATCTTCAAGGTAAGGCATCAAATCTCCAACATTAAAAGTGCTTGAAACCGACAAGCTTCCTGGTAATTCAACCTTGTAAGCGCTGTCACCGAACTTTTCCAGTATTCTGAATGGTCATTCATCTCTTGGCATCAGTTTGTTCTTTCTCTTGGAAGGAAATCTTTCTTTTCTGAGATGCACCCAAACAAGATCGCCAGGTGCAAAACTAGGCTGCTGACGATTCTTATTAGCTCTGGCCTTGTATTCTTCATTTGCTTTCTCAATTTTTGCCTTTACTTGCTGGTGTATTTTTTTGATTTCCTTAGCTTTCTCTTCAGCATCAACACTTACTCTTGGCTAAATTGAAAAAGGAATTAAATCAATGGGAGTTAAAGGATTGGTATCATAACAAACTTCAAATGGAGTCTTGCTGGTTGAGTGGTTGGGGGCTCTATTAAAAGCGAACTCAGCATGAGCAAGCTTTAGATCCCAATCTTTCAGCGTCTTGTTCACCAGCGTCCTTAATAACATCCCAATGGTCCTATTAGTAACTTCAGTCTGGCCATCAGTTTGGGGGTGATGAGAAGTGCTGAACAGGAGTTTAGTTCCCATCAATCTCCACAAAGTTTTCCAGAAATAACTCAGAAATTTCGTATCCCTAACAGAAACAATGGTTTTGGGAATTCCATGAAGACGGACAATTTCTTTGAAGAATAAATTTGCTACTGCTGAGGCATCATTAGTGGTGTTACAAGGAATGAAATGGGCCATTTTTGAGAATCTGTCAACCACCACCATGATAGAATATTTTCCTCTCTGGATTTTGGGTAAAGCAACAATGAAATCCATGCTCAGATCTTCCCACGGTTGACTTGGAACTGGAAGAGGAGTGTACAAACCTTTGTGAAAAATTGCCTTGGCCTGATGACAAGTTGAGCATCTGCTGATGATATTCTGGACGTCTTTCAGCAGACATGGCCAATAGTCGTCAACAACATCCTGTATACTATGTAAGTAAAAGTTTAATTGATGCTGAAACCAGGTACTCTCATCTTGAAAAACTTATACTTGCATTAATTATGGCATCTACTAAGCTTAGACATTATTTCGAAACGCATGCTATACATGTTAAAACTAATTATCCTATTAAATGTGTGCTTAGAAAACCTGAAGTATCTGGTAGAATGGCTAAGTGGTCTGTAAAACTAAGTGCTTTTAACTTAATTTATGAACCTAGGACTGCTATAAAATCTCAAGTTTTAGCCGACTTTGTGGCTGATTTTAGTACTGACCTGTAGACTTAGAAGTAAAAATGTTAGAAGAAGCTACTGACAAATGGATTTTATACACTGATGGTGCAGCTAATGTTAAAGGAATAGGACTAGGTATCGTACTAAAATCGCCACAGGGGGATATTATACCCCAAGCAGTGAATTGTCATTTCATAGCCACTAATAATGAAGCAGAGTATGAAGCTTTAATTTCTGGTATGCAATTAGCTAGGGATATGAATATTAGAAACCTTAAGGTATATGTAGATTCATTACTTTTGGCTAATCATTTCAATGGAACATATGCTGCAAAAGGTGAAAAATTGATGCAATATTTGGAAATAGTGAAAAAATTAGCTGAGAACTTTGATTTATTTGATATAGAACAAGTGCCTAGAGAAGAAAACACCGAGGCTGATGCTTTAGCAAATCTAGGGTCAACACTTAAGATGTCACCAGAAACTAGGATTCCTATAATTCATGTGTTACATCCTGCTATAGAAAAAGAATCAACTAATATATTGGCTGTTCAAGATACAGAATCTGAAAAATCCGGGGACAATCAAAATTCCTGGACTACACCAATAATAGAATATTTAAATACTGGGACAATCCCTAAAGATGAAAATCCAAGGAACTTCCGTATGAAAACAACACATTACTCTATGATAAATGGTATTTTGTATAAGAAATCTCTTGCAGGACCATATCTTAGGTGCTTAGAATTTCCTGAGACTAATGAGGTTCTCAAGGATATACACGAAGGAGAATGTGGAAATCACACAGCTGGAAGATCTTTATATTCAAAGATCTTGAGAACAGGTTATTATTGGCCAACTATGAAACAAGATGCTGAAGAATATGCGAAGAAATGTGATGCTTGTCAGCGACATAGCAACATTTATCATCAACCAGCAGAACCCATGTATCCAGTTCTATCTCCATGGCCATTTATGAAATGGGGAATGGATATTGTTGGGCCAATGACAGAATCTTCCGCTGGGAAGAAATATTTTTTGGCTATGACAGATTATTTCTCAAAATGGATTGAAGCTGAAGCATACGCCAAGATTCATGAATCACATGTCATATCCTTCATTAAAAGAAATATATTGACAAGATTTGGAGTTCCAGCAGAGATAATTTGTGATAATGGATCACAATTCATAGGGAAGAAAACTACAAATTTTTGTGAAAGATGGGGTATCAAGATGATTACCTCTACTCCTGTCCATCCACAAGCTAATGGTCAAGCAGAATCAAGTAACAAAATCATAATGAATAATTTGAAGAAAAGACTGGGACAAGCTAAAGGAAAATGGGCTGAAGAATTGCCATTTGTCTTATGGGCTGATCGAACAACTTCAAAGAGTGCTACTGGACAAACGCCATTCTCACTTGTCTTTGGAGCTGAGGCAGTTCTACCTACTGAAATGGATCTACCTACTGCTAGAATTAGTTTCTTAACTTATGAGAAAAATAAAGAATTGTTACTTGAAGATTTGGAAGCTGTAACTGAGTTACGAGAAAGGACCAAGATAAGAATAGCAGCTTATCAACAACGAATTGCCAAGTCTTATAATAAGAATTTAAGATTAAGACGATTTCAAGTTGGTGATTTGGTTCTCAAGAAGGCTTTAACCAAGCCAGATGGTAAATTGAATCCAAAATGGGAAGGTCCTTATTTGATCGAGGCAGAAGCTGGAAAAGGATCTTATTGGCTTCAAGATTTACAAGGTAATCTAATTCCAAGAGCTTGGAATGCTATTCATCTCAAAACCTACCATGTATGATTAATTTTGTCTTTTGACAAAATCAGGTATGATTTCTTACTATTGAATTTTATTTTTTATCTTGTTTACCTTTTATTTTATTTTCAAAATGATGATACTGACTTGAGCGTCGGAGTGGCGTTAGCCAAATGGCTAACGTCAGTTTCTAAGATTTGTGCTTTATAGATCTCCAAGGATGATCAATATCATCAAACACATGCATTACAACGTGGAACAAGGTCTTCACCTTTTGGCTTTCACGCCAACTTTTGGTTGGAGGTTTTCACCTTCTCTTAAATTCGCCCGTGTCGCACGATAATTAATTTCACGGTTGAAGGGTTAAATTCCAAGGTCGTCGAAATTAATTCTGTTGGTTATCGATGTTACCATCGATCTCCCGAATTGGCTAACCACGCCTCCCAAGCAAGTTCAAGATATTGAGACACCCTCTATATCTTGAAAACCAATGTCCCTACGAGAATCTTAAAATTAAGAATTCCCTTCTTAATTTTAATCCCTTCCAAAAATTCAATACAGTCCCATATATATTATTTCAATGCAGGAATAAATAGTGGAGACTGACAATAATTAAAGATACTGCAAGCCAAAGATCATAGCCTACAAGTGGATCTTAATTGCGAAAAAAGGTGCATGTATGTTACTCCTTAATTACTGCGTTGATGTGATTACTTACTGTTGATGTAGTCAAATAAGTCAAGAATAATTATTAACTGACATATGACGTCACATAATTGATTAATTATTTTCCGTTTTTACCCTTAAAAACACTCTTGGTTTTCGAGTTTGAAAGTAAAGTGGATCAAAAGACAGTTTTCATTCAAAAGATATTTACAAAAAACTACTCAGAAGCAGTTTTACAACCATGATTGATCATTCCAGATCAATCTCGCCCCTCCTAAGTACATTGTTATTCTACAAAACACATCCCCTACCGATTCAAGTTTCTACTAACAAAAGAGTCTAAAAATGTGGGCTCTGGCCTTTGCATTATATCCTTCATCGCCCATGAAAACTTCTTATTCAGAGATATTAGGCTTCAACTTTTTGGCAACCCTTAAGTAGATCAAATCCACTTTCGCCGTTTGAAGTTCTTCTTTAGTTTTAGCCAACTCTGCTTCTAACTCCTTTATCCTTGACGCCTGAGCTTTCCTTGACTCGAGAAGCCATTGAATGTATTGATTCTGGCTCTTCAGTTCTTCATCCTTAATCCTCGCGACTTCCATGTGTGCGTATCGCATCTGGGAGAAGCACTGTAGAAAAAGATGAAAGTCAGTTTTTATAAAATAAAAATAAACTTAAAATTTTATCATACATGAAGAAGTCTCTTCTCAGATTTGTTGACCCCCCAATCAACTCTTGGAGGATCTTGGATTTGAAGATGAGATTCACCACTTGTGACCTCTGACATTGTAATGTTATGAGAATTAATCGAAATCGAAAAGATTATTTGTAATTTTCTAAGCATAAGGAAAACGAAAATTATTTGTGATTTTCGAAGAGAGAAATTGTGGCCTTATATAGGGGTAAAAAGGTGGAAATGAACCGTAAAGTAGTTACCTATCAAATCAAGACTCTTGGTTATCCTACTTACACGCGTCTTATTTTTAAGATGGTTTCAAAATTTACTAATTGACTCCGGTCAAAGTTTTCTCTAGAAGATTCAAAGTTATTTCAACAAAATAGATTTTATTAAAATAACTTTGGGGACAATTGTTATGGGTGAAATTTCAGGTGTCAATATCCTGAAGCTCCAAGATCTTGACAGCCCAGGATCTTGACGTAGGAGAATATTCTGATTACTTGTTAATACTTTGCTAACGTTATGTTTCAAATATTATTATCATTTCCATGTGAGATAAGTATGCAGATTTCAGAATAAAGCTAAGGAAAATATCTCCAACGGTAGAAAGAGGATTTCACACGTGGGATTAATCTTCAACACGCAAAGAAGACTTAGTCTGCCAAGATAATCGGACTTCAAGTTAAATTCAGCACGAGGAGAAGAACTACAACGTTCACTTGACTGGTCAAGATACGCATTAACGTTCGACTACTGAGGACCTGGAAGATCCCTACAATCTCGCATAATTAGTTAGATCTTAGGTCTATATAAAGAATGAGGCTGATCGATCATAGGCATCCTGTCTATCACTTACATACTGTTCACTATACACTTGTATTCACACACAAAGCTCTCGCTATTTTCATTTACTTTACACTTAGATACATCGATCAACCGAATTCCATCATTTGTAAACATTTAACAATCATTAATAAGAGAACAAAGGCAGGGACGATTGCTTCCTCCCGGGGTTTTTATGCCGGCAATCCTTAAAGGATTAAGGGCTTTTCCTCGATAACAAATCTCGGTGTTCTTGCTCTTTACTCTTTACTTTTAACGCATTATTTACTTTGATTAGCATTATTTATCGTAATTTCATTTGTTTCAATACTTATTATTCTGATTATCATTGTTTTACACCTTTATTTCTTGTTTAGTCGACATAATCGTTCTTTAAACCCTTTTACTAAACGCATCTTTGAATCTTAAACATAATTTACAAGCCCTTAACCTCACGAACGAAAGTTTGGTTACATTATTGATCTAAGTCTTCAACGTAGATTATCTTAGGTAATTTTTGACCAAAACAGATCCCTACAATTTCGGATAGTTAGTTAGATCTTAGGTCTATATAAATGAAGGAGGCTGATCGATTTAGGATATCTCTGGCTCACTTATTACTTACTTACTACTCACTTGTATTCACACACTACTCTCAATTCTTTCATCTTCGTTCTCACACTTAGCTATATCGATCAACCGAATTCCATCATTTGTAAACATTTAACAATCATTAATAAGAGAACAAAGGCAGGGACGATTGCTTCCTCCCGGGGTTTTTATGCCGGCAATCCTTAAAGGATTAAGGGCTTTTCCTCGATAACAAATCTCGGTGTTCTTGCTCTTTACTCTTTACTTTTAACGCATTATTTACTTTGATTAGCATTATTTATCGTAATTTCATTTGTTTCAATACTTATTATTCTGATTATCATTGTTTTACACCTTTATTTCTTGTTTAGTCGACATAATCGTTCTTTAAACCCTTTTACTAAACGCATCTTTGAATCTTAAACATAATTTACAAGCCCTTAACCTCACGAACGAAAGTTTGGTTACATTATTGATCTAAGTCTTCAACGTAGATTATCTTAGGTAATTTTTGACCAAAACAGATCCCTACAATTTCGGATAGTTAGTTAGATCTTAGGTCTATATAAATGAAGGAGGCTGATCGATTTAGGATATCTCTGGCTCACTTATTACTTACTTACTACTCACTTGTATTCACACACTACTCTCAATTCTTTCATCTTCGTTCTCACACTTGGCTATATCGATCAACCGAATTCCACCATTGTAATCATTTTAACAACCATTAATAAAAGAACAAAGGCAGGGACGATTGCTTCCTCCCGGGGTTTTTATGCCGGCGATCCTTAAAGGATTAAGGGCTTTTCCTCGATAACAAATCTCGGTGTTCTTGCTCTTTACTTTTATCTTATTAATCGCTAGATCTTTGCTTTAATTAGTGTTGTTTACTGTTCTTAATCTTATTTCGATACTTGTTATTCTGTTTTCAATTGCATTTATCTTATATTTCTTGTTTAGTCGACATAATCTTTTATCAATATCTTTTCCATTAAACGCATCTTTGAATCTTAAACATAATTTACAAGCCCTTAACCTCACGAACGAAAGTTTGGTTACATTATTGATCTAAGTCTTCAACGTAGATTATCTTAGGTAATTTTTGACCAAAACACTAACTAACTATGCGAAATAGTAGGGATCTTCCAGGTCTTCAATATTGAAACATTGGAGAGTATCTTGACCAGTCAAGTGAATGTTGAAGTCTTTTTCCTCATGCTGAAATCAACTAGAAGTCCGAATATGATGCAAGACCAAGTCTTCCTTGCGTGTTGATGATTAATCCCATGTGTGAATTCCTTTTTGCACCGTTAGAGATATTTTTCATAGCCTTATATCGAATATTCTGAAATCTGCACATATAACTCATGTAGAAATAATAATAACAAGTAATTCGTAATGTTGGTAATATATCAGTAAGTCATCAGAATATTCATCAATGTCAAGATCCTGATATGTCAAGATCTTAGACTCTCAAGATATTGGTACCTGAAATTTCACCCATAACAATTGTCCCCAAAGTTATTTTAATAAAAACATTTTTGTTGAAATAACTTTGAAGCTTCTAGAAAAAGCTTTGACCGAAGTCAAACAGTTAATTTGAAACTAATTAGAGATAAGACGCGTGTAACTTGAATAGCCAAGAGTTATGATTTGACAAGTAACAACTTGACGATTCAATTTCTATCCTTTTACCCCTCTATATAAGCCAATAGTTTTACCATTTATAAATCTCAAATAGTTCTCTTATGCTTAGGAAGTTACAAATAATATTTTCCATCTCGATCAATTCTCATAATATCACTACGTCTGAGGTTACTAGTGGCGAATCTCATCTCAGAATCCACGACCCTCCAAGAGTTGATTGGGGGGTTAACAAATCAGAAAAGAGATTGCTTCAGGTAAAATAAATTATTTTAAATTTATTTATCTTTTTAAAATCTAACACCTTTATTCTTTCCTACAGTGCTTTTCTCAAATGCGGTATGCACATATGGAGGTTGCCAGGATTAAGGATGAAAAGATAAGGAAGTCAAAATCAATACATTCAATGGCTTCTAGAATCGAGAAAGGCTCAGGGGGCAAGAATAAAGGAACTGGAAGAGGAGTTGTGATGCGTAAATCACGCGACAAACGACAGCGGAAGACTATTTTTGGTATTTTCTGGATTTTATATGAAATAAACAACTAATCGAGACAATAAAGTAAAATGATAGATAAAAGAATCCACCACCAAGACTCGTAAAGGCTAAGCCACCAGAATCAAGGATAAAGGAAACACTCCGCCCCACCACTACAACCGATAAAGGTCTAGCCACCACGATTATAGATAAAGGAAACCGAAGATTTAAAAGATCTCACCACAATATTTGATAAAGAACAAGTCACCACAAATATTGATAAAGGGGTCACTCCTAACCACCAAGATCAAAGATCTATAAAGGTAAAAGAAGATTTTTGTAAGAAATAGAGGCTGCTCTATTAATTTTCATTCAACATCAACTACTTTACAATGAGAAATAAAGGCTGTATTTATAGCCACATATTCTTACCTAGGAATCAACGACAAAATAATAAAATAATACAAAAGCTGTCATGTGCAAGCCACTAATTATTTTGGACCAATAGGAAATAGACACATAAGGCTTCTAGAAACAATCCTCTTCAAGTGGCCCACCATACCGTTAGGAATGTTAATGCTTTTGCACGCTCCTCTTGGATCCACTAAAAAGCTGCCACGCATCCACTCCCACGTCCTTATTGACCCCACACAACCTTCAGTTAAAACAAACTTTATTATAGACAACTGGAGCATTCATCTGGAACTGGAGCACGTCATCTGGAGGACCTTCAGTAGTGGTCACTGGAGCACGTCATCTGGAGGACCTTCAGAGTTCATTTTCACTGGAACCCTTCAGATGCATCTGGAGCAAGGTCACTACTGGAGACTGAGCTGTTTCAGTAAAAAGATGGTTAAAATGTGATACAGCTGGCAAAATTAACATTGCTTGTTCAGACTGCATGGTTCGCTCAGATTCCTTCTTCAGTTTAGTCAACTGCTTTTCTCCAGATTCCTCCAGTTCAACTTCAGTCAAACTTGGTTCATTGAATCTGGACATTCCCGCATCATTCTCCCCCTCTAAAAAGAGACTTGTCCTCAAGTCTTCGAGATACTCATCCTCCAGGTAGGGCATCAGATCACCAACATTGAATGTACTAGAGACTGACATATCTCCAGGAAGTTCAACTTTGTAAGCATTTTCTCCATATCTCTCCAGAATCTTGAATGGACCGTCAGCTCTGGGCATCAGTTTGCTTTTTCTCTTGGCTGGAAATCTTTCCTTTCTGAGATGCACCCAAACAAGATCACCTGGTGAAAAACTGGGCTGCTTCTTGTTCTTGTTTGCCTTGGCCTTGTAACTGGCATTTGCTTTCTCAATTCTGGTTTTCACTTGTTCATGAATCTTCTTGATTTCTTTTGCTCTGGTCTCTGCTTCAGCACTTGCCTTTGGCTCAATCGAAAAAGGAATCAAATCAATAGGAGTTAGTGGATTGACACCATAACAAACTTCAAATGGGGATTTACTGGTTGAATAATTTGGAGCTCTATTGAAGGCAAACTCAGCGTGAGCAAGCTTCAGATCCCAATCCTTCAGCGTCTTCTTCACCAGTGTTCTCAATAACATACCAATTGTTCTGTTCGTGACTTCAGTCTGTCCATCAGTCTGGGGATGGTGAGACGAACTGAACAACCATCTGGTACCCATCAGTCTCCATAGAGTCTTCCAGAAATAGCTTAAAAACTTCACATCTCGATCAGAAACAATGGATTTAGGAATTCCATGTAATCTGACAATCTCTTTAAAGAACAAATTCGCTACAGCTGAAGCATCATTTGTTGTATTACAAGCAACAAAATGAGCCATTTTTGAGAATCTATCAACAACCACCATTATAGAATCTTTTCCCCTCTGGGTTCTGGGCAGTGCAACAATAAAGTCCATACTGAGATCTTCCCAAGGTTGGTTTGGAACTGGAAGAGGAGTGTACAAACCTTTGTGAAAAGTTGTCTTTGCCTGGTGACAAGTTGGACAGCGATTGATAATACTCTGGACGTCCTTCACTAGACTTGGCCAGTAGAAGTGTTCAGTTAGAATCTCTCCAGTTTTGTTGATTCCAAAATGTCCAGCTAGTCCTCCTCCATGTGCTTCCCTTATTAATAAATCTCTTATTGAACCCCTTGGAATGCACAACTTACCATTCTTGAATAAGAAACCATCTTGAACAGTGAATGGTCCTTTCAGATTAGCTTCAGTAACTTTCTCAGAAAAATCTGGATCAGCAAGCATATAACTCCTTTATAAAAGAAAATCCAAGTACTCTTGCTTCCAGAACTGATAATAAAGAATATCTTCGTGATAGTGCATCAGCAACAACATTGCAAACTCCAGCCTTGTGCTTTGAAACGAATGAATAAGATTGCAAAAATTCCACCCATTTTGCATGCCTGGCATTAAGCTTATGTTGACCATTAATGAACTTCAGTGCTTCATGATCAGAAAACAATACGAACTGTTTTGGCTTCAGATAATGTGACCAGTGAGTGATAGCACGAATAATTGCATAGAATTCTTTGTCATAAGTACTATACTTCAGTTTAGATCCATTCAGTTTCTCACTGAAGTATGCAACTGGACGACCACTTTGCACCAGTACTGCACCAATACCAACTCCACTAGCATCACATTCAAGTTCAAATAGCATATCAAAATCTGGTAAGGATAGAACTGGAGCTGAACTGAGCTTCCCCTTCAGTGCTTCGAACGCCAGTTGAGCTGAACTTGGCCAGTTGAACACACCTTTCTTTAGGCAATCAGTGATAGGAGCCACAACTGTAGAAAAGTTCTTTATGAACCTTCGATAGAATGATGCCAGTCCATGAAAACTTCTAACTTCAGTGATGGTTGTAGGAACTGGCCACGATCTGATGGCTTCTACCTTCGATGGATCCATTGAAATCCCATTTTTCGACACAACATACCCCAGAAATATCACACTATCCACCATAAAATCACATTTCTCCATTTTTCCATACAACTGGTGTCTTCTTAGCAGTTCAAATACTTTCTTCAGATGACCAACATGTTCAGCTTCAGATTTAGAGTACACCAGAATATCATCAAAGTAAACAACAACAAACTGACCTATAAGTGGCCTCAGAACTTCATTCATTAGCCTCATGAATGTACTGGGGGCATTTGACAAGCCGAAAGGCATCACTAACCATTCATATAAGCCTCCTTTGATTTTGAATGCAGTTTTCCACTCGTCTCCATCCTTCATTCTTATCTGGTGATAACCACTTCTGAGATCAATTTTTGAAAACACTCTGGAGCCATGTAACTCATCAAGCATATCATCCAATCTGGGAATAGGATATCTATACTTAATAGTTATATTGTTGATGGCTCTACTGTCAACACACATTCTCATCGTTCCATCTTTCTTTGGGACCAGTAGAGCAGGAACTGAACAAGGACTCATGCTTGCTCTGACATAACCCTTTTCGACCAGTTCATCTACTTGTCTTTGCAATTCTTTGGCTTCATTAGGAGAACAACGATAAGCTGCTTTGTTTGGAAGAACTGAGCCTGGAACCAAGTCAATCTGGTGCTCAATACCTCTAACTGGAGGTAAACCTTCAGGTAAATCTTCAGGAAAGACATCTCTGAACTCCTTCAGTAACGACTTCAGTAAACTGGGGACTTCAGTGGACTTCTTCTCTTCAGACTTTTCAACGACCAGTAGCATTAGAACTGGAGAGCCTTCAGTTAACTCTTCCTCAACTTCAGATTGAGATAAAAACAAAGGCTTACTGGGCTGATCTTTCTTGACTTTCATCAGTTCGGTGGGCTTCAAAGAAGTCAAGGTGACCTTCTTTCCACTTACATTTAGAGAATATGAGTTCATACGACCATCATGATGAACATAATTATCAAATAACCATGGTCGACCCAACAAAATGTGACAGGCATCCATGGGAACAACATCACATATAATTTTATCTTGGTAAACTGACCCAATTGAAAAGGAATAGTGACTTGTCGATTTACCTTTACTTCAGAACCTTCGCTTAACCATTGCAACTTGTAAGGTCTGGGATGCTTCACTGTTGGTAGTTCCAGTTTCTCTACCATGTAAGTTGAAGCAGCATTTGCACAACTACCACCATCGATGATCAGATCACATACCTTGCCTTTCACTGTGCATCTGGAGTGGAAAATATTCTCTCTCTGAGCAGTATCAGCTGTAACTTCATCAGTATGCATCACTCTCCTGACAACCAACATCTCTCCCACATCTGCACCAACATAAGATTCTTCATCTTCTTCTTCATCGTACACTGGCTCACCTTCTTCAGTGTCGACATCTGGTAAACATTCAATTTCTCTTGCAGTCAATGCTCTTTGATTAGGACACTGGGCCTGGAAGTGACCAAAGCCATGACACTTGAAACATTTTCTTCCAACTGGTTCTTTAGAAGCTCCAGTTTCTTTTTCTTTCCCTTTGGAGGATTTCTGAGCAGCTTCAGTAAATCTGGCAACTGGTTGACTGGCAACTGGTTGACTTGCACTGGCAGGAACCTTACTGAATGACTTGTACGGAACCTTCTTCTTCAGTTGTCTCTCAATCTGGATAGCCATCTTGCATGCACCTTCATACGTCCAGATAGGCTGCAACTCAATCTTCTCAGTAATGGCAGCGTTCAGACCACCAAGAAATCTGGCTATAGTGTGCTCTTCAGTTTCATTCACACCAGTTCTGGTCTTCAGATGCTCAAACTCTCTAATGTATTCTACAACCTCCTTAACTCCTTGTTTCAGATTGTTCATCAGTAAGTACTGGTCTTGCTTGTACGACTGGGGAACAAATCTCTTTTGCATAACCTCCTTCAGTTTGGACCAGGTCTTGATTTTGCTTTTGCCTTTATATTCCCTTTCAGACTTCATGTTATCATACCAGGATGAAGCATATTTCTTCAGTTTAATAATGGCAACTTTGAAGCTTTTTCTATCATCATAACCTTTTATCTCCATAATCCTGTCCATCACCTGGACCCATTCAAAATACTCTTCTGGGTTAGAAGACCCATTAAAATCTGGTGGATCTATCTTAATATCCCTAGTATCATCACCCTTATGCCTCCTACGCCTTTCTCTTGGACGTGGTTCATCAGAATCACTAGAGTGTCTAGGATTACTATCAGATCTTTCACTACCACCTTGAGATTCAGTATCTCTTTCACTTGGAACAACATTTTCTCGATTAAACCTTAAACCACCATCTTCTAACATATGAACAACTCTACCAAGAGCTTCTTGTAGATCTTCTATCTGTTTATCTCTCCTAGCATTATTAGCTTCATCTAAAGTCATATTTCTTCTAAACGCCATTTATAACCAGCAAACAACTCACAATCAATAGGTCTAAACAAATAACCAACAGATCTAAACGTTCAAACAACAGATCTAATCAAAACTTCAACAGATCTAAACAATCAAACAACGACAACCAAAAGATTAAGAAACCTTTTGCAAACTTGGCTTTGATACCAATTTGATGCGTAAATCACGCGACAAACGACAGCAGAAGACTATTTTTGGTATTTTCTGGATTTTATATGAAATAAACAACTAATCGAGACAATAAAGTAAAATGATAGATAAAAGAATCCACCACCAAGACTCGTAAAGGCTAAGCCACCGGAATCAAGGATAAAGGAAACACTCCGCCCCACCACTACAACCGATAAAGGTCTAGCCACCACGATTATAGATAAAGGAAACCGAAGATTTAAAAAGACCTCACCACAATATTTGATAAAGAACAAGTCACCACAAATATTGATAAAGGGGTCACTCCTAACCACCAAGATCAAAGATCTATAAAGGTAAAGAAGATTTTTGTAAGAAATAGAGGCTGCTCTATTAATTTTCATTCAACATCAACTAACTTTACAATGAGAAATAGAACCTCTATTTATAGCCACATGCTCTTACCTTCTATCCTCCCCGGGATCCCCCACTCCTACCCCTCGACTCCACCCCTCGATTTCGCGTTCTTATTCCATGTCCCCGTCTTACTAATTGGTTTCCTCCACTCTTCACTGCTGGGCCCGCCTCCTGTTCTTCTAGAAAGGCTTCTAGAAACAATCCTCTTCAAGTGGCCCACCATACCGTTAGGAATGTTAATGCTTTTGCACGCTCCTCTTGGATCCACTAAAAAGCTGCCACGCATCCACTCCCACGTCCTTATTGACCCCACACAACCTTCAGTTAAAACAAACTTTATTATAGACAACTGGAGCATTCATCTGGAACTGGAGACAAAACTGGAGCACGTCATCTGGAGGACCTTCAGTAGTGGTCACTGGAGCACGTCATCTGGAGGACCTTCAGTAGTGGTCACTGGAGCACGTCATCTGGAGGACCTTCAGAGTTCATTTTCACTGGAACCCTTCAGATGCATCTGGAGCTCGTCAGATGCCACTGGTGATAATTCCCACTGGAGCAAGGTCACTACTGGAGACTGAGTTGTTTCAGTGAAAAGATGGTTAAAATGTGATACAGCTGGCAAAATTAACATTGCTTGTTCAGACTGCATGGTTCGCTCAGATTCCTTCTTCAGTTTAGTCAACTGCTTTTCTCCAGATTCCTCCAGTTCAGCTTCAGTCAAACTTGGTTCATTGAATCTGGACATTCCCGCATCAAGTTGGCTAAAACCAAGGAAGAACTCCAAGTGGCATGAGTGGACTTGGTTTACACAAGGGTTGCTAAAAAGTTGAAGCCTGACTCTTTTTCCCAAAATGTTTTTGTGGGCGATGAAGGATGAAAAGACAAGGCCAGAGCCCATATTTTTAGACTCTTTTGATCTTTTAGGAAAATGAATTGATAGAGGTTGTGAAACTGCTTTTGAGTAGTTTTTTGTAAATATATGGTTAATGAATGAAATCTTTCTTTTGATTCATTTTATTTCAAACTCGAAAATCAAAGATGTTATTTAAGGGTAAAAACGGTAAATGACTAATAATGAGATGATGTCATGTGTCAGTTAATAATTATCCTTGACTTATTCGACCCCTTAAACAGTAAGTAATCAAATCAACGCAATAAATAAATGGTTAGATACATGCACCTTTTAAGCGTAATTAAGATTCCACTTGTAGGCTGTGATCTCTAGCTTCCAGTATCTTTAATGACTGTCAGTCTCCACTTATTTTTCTAGTGTAGTCCTGCATTAAAAATGATATGTGTGGGATTGGATTGATTTTTGGAGGGGATTAAAATTAAGAAGGGGATTCTTAATTTTAATATTCACTTAGGGACATTGGTGTCTAAGATATAGAGGGTGTCTCCATATCTTAAACTTGCATGAGTGGCGTGGTTAGCCAATTCCCGTGTTTGTGTAATGGGTGGCATGGTTAGCCAATTCGGGAGATCGATGGTAACATCGACAACCAATAGAATTAATTTCAAAGACCTTGGAATTTAACCCTTGAACCGTGAAATTAATTAACGTGCGACACGAGCGAATTTAAGAGAAGGTGAAAACCTTCAACCAAAAGTTGGCGTGAAAGCCAAAAGGTGAAGACCTTGTTCCACGTTGTTATGCATGTGTTTGTTGATAGTGATTGTTCTTCAAATTCTACAAAACAAATTCTTAGAAACTGGCGTTAGCCCTTTGGCTAACGCCACTCCGACGCTCAAGTCAGTATCATCATCTTGAAAAAATAATAATAAGAAAAAAATAAAAAAAAAAGTAAAAGGATAAGAAATCATACCTGATTTTGTCTAAAGACAAAATAAATTACACATGATAAGTTTTGAGATGTATAGCATTCCAAGCTCTTGGAACTAAAGTACCTTGTAGATCTTGAGGCCAATAAGATCCTTTTCTAGCTTCAGCCTCGATCAAATAAGGACCTTCCCATTTTGGATTCAATTTTCCATCCGGTTTGGTCAAGACCTTCTTGAGAAACAAATCACCAACTTGGAATCGTCTTAATCTTAAATTTTTATTATAAGACTTGGCGATTCGTTGTTGATAAGCTATTATCCTTATCTTGGTCCTTTCTCTTATCTCATTTACAGCTTCTAGATCTTCAAGCAGTAGTTCTTTATTTTTCTCATAAGTTAATAAATTAACTCTAGTAGTAGGAAAATCCATTTCAGTAGGTAGGACTCCCTCAGCTTCAAAGACAAGTGAAAATGGTGTTTGTCCAGTGGCACTTTTCAAAGTTGTTCGATCAGCCCACAATACAAATGGTAGCTCTTCAGCCCATTTTCCCTTTGCTTGTCCCAGTCTCTTCTTTAGATTATTCATAATAATTTTGTTGCACGATTCTGCCTGACCATTTGCTTGTGGATGAACTGGAGTAGAAGTAATCATCTTGATGCCCCATCTTTCACAAAAGTTTGTAGTTTTCTTTCCAATAAATAGTGATCCATTATCACAAATAATTTATGCCGGTACTTCAAATCTTGTCAATATGTTCCTTTTAATGAAAGATATAACATGTGCTTCATGAATCTTGGCGTATGCTTCAGCCTCAATCCATTTTGAGAAATAATCTGTCATAGCTAAAAAATATTTCTTTCCAGCTGAAGATTCTGTCATTGGCCCAACAATATCCATTCCCCATTTCATGAATGGCCAAGGTGATAGAACTAGATACATAGGTTCTGCTGGCTGATGATAAATGTTGCTATGCCTTTGGCAAGCATCGCATTTCTTCGCATATTCTTCAGCATCTTGCTTCATTGTGGGCCAGTAATAACCTGTTCTTAAGATCTTTGAATATAAAGATCTTCCAGCTGTGTGATTTCCACATTCTCCTTCGTGTATATCCTTAAGAACCTCATTGGTCTCAGGATGTTCTAAGCATCTAAGATATGGAACTGCAAGAGATTTTCTATACAAAATACCATTGATTATAGAATAATGTGTTGTTTTCATGCGAAAGGCCTTTGGGTTTTCTTCTTTAGGAATTGTCCCATTATTAATATATTCAATTATTGGTGTAATCCATGAATTTTGATTGTCCCCGGAATTTTCAGCTTCCTTATTCTGAATAGCTAATATATTAGTTGATTCTTTCTCTATGGCGGGGTATAATACATGAATTATAGGAATTTTAGTATCCGATGACATCTTTAGTGTTGATCCTAGATTTGCTAAAGCATCTTCCTCGGTATTTTCTTCTCTAGGTACTTGTTCTATGTCAAACAAATCAAAACTCTCTGCTAATTTCTTTACTATTTCTAAATATTGCATTAATTTTTCACCTTTTGCAGCATAAGTTCCATTAAAATGATTAGCTAAGAGTAAAGAATCTACATATACCTTAAGATTTCTAATGTTCATATCCTTAGCTAATTGCAACCAGAAATTAAAGCTTCATATTCCGCCTCATTATTAGTGGCTATAAAATGACAATTCACTGCTTGGGGTATGATATCCCCCTGTGGTAATTTTAGTATGATACCTAATCCTATTCCTTTAACATTAGCTGCACCATCAGTATATAAAGTCCATTTTTCAGTAGCTTCTTCTAGCATTTTAACCTCTAAGTCTACTTCAGGTTGTAAATTACTACTAAAATCAGGCACAAAGTCGGCTAAAGCTTGGGATTTTATAGCAGTCCTAGGTTCATAAATTAGATTAAAAGCACTTAATTTCACAGACCATTTAGCCATTCTACCAGATACTTCAGGTTTTCTTAGCACACATTTTATAGGATAATTTGTCTTAACATGTATAGCATGCGTTTCAAAATAATGTCTAAGTTTAGTGGACGCCATAACTAATGCAAGTATAAGTTTTTCGAGATGAGAGTACCTGGTTTCAGCATCAATTAAACTTTTACTTACATAGTAAATCGGTTGTTGTTGTCCTTCTGCTTCTTTTAGTAAAACAACGCTCACTGCACTTGATGAGACTACCATATAAAGATATAGAGGCTCACCATCTTTAGGCTTCACCAGCAATGGTGGAGTAGATAGATACTTCTTTAATTCCTGAAAAGCTTCTTCTTGCTTTTCTCCCCATTCGAATTTCTTGTTCTTCTTCAAGATATCATAAAACTCTTTACATCTATCGGAAGATCTTGATATAAATCTATTCAAAGCTGCTAATCTTCCCGTCAATCTTTGTATATCTTTAGAAGATGGTAGCATTCGACCTACAAGATGTCCATTTTCTTCAATGTTTCCAAGTTGATAATATTCACTGAGCTTCCGTTATCTATTAAGATCCTGCGAACATAATGGTTAGCAATAAATAAAGTGACAACCAAACCGTCATGATGAGGTTCCAGTATGTCATCAAAGTCGTCTTCTTCAAAAGACACAAAGTCTGAATCTGAAATTGATGCCTTCTTGATGCGAATATGATCCCACTCGCTGAACTGACTAATTCCAGTCAGCTAGAAGGGGTCGCTGAAATACCTGGCAGCAATCAACTGGCAGCGAGCATTGGACTGAAGATGCCTCCAGAACAAGCCATGCTCATCTTGCCAGCCATAGCCCATTATGGACAAGCCTTCGCTGACAAACAACCTCCAATTGTTACTTTACTCCAGTGGCAAGTCCCTCCCTGATCAATGAAAGTCATCAGCGAGCAACTCCAGTCAGCATACTTCAGCAGAGTTTTGTTCAGTCAAGAAGTTGTTTTATTCAATAAAAGGCTGCCACGTCACCAGTTCTATAAGGTCTTGGATAAGGATGTGTGCATGAGAATAAAGTGTCCACTGAAGTCCCATGTTTGTGGGCCAAATAAAGAAGAATGACAGCTGTAAAGGAAGGCGCGTGTGACAATGACATTTCTAACGGTATTGTGGGACCACTTGCAGGGGAATGTTTCTAGAAGCCCACGCTGTCCATTTCCTATTGGCCAAATTCAATTAGTGGCTAGCATTTGACAGCTTTTATGTATTATTTTATTATTTTTTTGTCGTTAATTCCTAGGTAGAGCATGTGGCTATAAATAGAGGTTTTATCTCTCATTGTAAAATAGTTGATATTGAATGAAAATTAATAGAGCAGCCTCTATTTCTTACAAATCTTCTTTTACCTTTATAGATCTTTGATCTTGGTGGTTAGGAGTGACCCCTTTATCAATATTTGTGGTGGTTCGTCCTTTATCAAATATTGTGGTGAGGTCTCTTAAATCTTCGGTTTCCTTTATCTATAATCGTGGTGGCTAGACCTTTATCGGTTGTAGTGGTGGGGCGGAGTGTTTCTATTATTAGATTCTTATCTATCTTTGCTTTTTATTGTCTTGTTCGTTTTTGTTGTCTTATAAACCAGAAAATCCTCATAAAAAAATTATTACATTCCGCTGTGTTTTGGAAATTTCACATCAATTTGGTATCAGAGCCAGGTTTTAAAAAGGTTTCTTAATCTTTTTGTCCGTTGGGGTATTGTTTGTTTAGATCGCATTTCGATTTAGTCAGATCTGTTTGTTGGTTGTTTTAGATCTAGTTGTTGCTGGTATAGATCTATGTTTTGTTGAATATAAATGGCTTTTAGAAGAAACATGACATTAGAAGAAGCTCATAATGCTAGGAGAGATAAGCAGATTGAAGATCTACAAGAGGCACTTGGTAGAGTTGTTCATAAGCAGATTGAAGATCTACAAGAAGCTCATAATGCTAGGAGAGATAAGCAGATTGAAGATCTACATATCTTGAGTCTTCAATTTGCGTTTAATAACCAACCAAAGATGAAAAGCATGTTTTGGAATACAATGAGTAAACCAAACAGCCCTAAACAAAGGAACCTCTAAGTCTCTAGGGCGAATAGCATCCCAAACATTAGCAACTGAAAAATCGTGGTAATCATTATCATATCTCAAACAAAGTTTATCACAATTATTCTCAACCAAAACAGGAGGCTCGATCTGGGTAAGCTTATCACTAATCGACAACGCCCAATTTCCATCAACCACAATATCTGACACCTTAGAATGGAGATAAAAACCTGCATGAGAAATATTGCGAAAAGAAAAAAGGTTAGATAGTGGACCGAAGTCACAACAATTATCAAACCATGCTGAAACAGATCCACCATTCCCTATTTGATACCAAAATAATCGACGTATGGTAGGTCCGATTTGAAGAATCTTCCTCCAGCTCCAAGACAAATTACCACGATAAGGAATCTCCCAAAAGTTTTTGTCTTTAATTTTATACATGTGAATCCACCGCACCGATAAAGACTCTTTACGAGATAGAAGATTCCAAACATGCACAGACAACAATGCCACATTAAATTCATGGAGTCTTCGAATCCCCAATCCACCTTCTGATTTAGGCAAGCAAACAACCTCCCAAGCAACCTTAGACTTTCCTTTCTGAAGAGGCCTTGAGACCAAAGAAAACCTCGCATAATTTGTTCTATTTCATTGATAACGGCTGCAGGAAGCATAAACATAGTACTCCAATATACATGCATCGAAGAAAGAACTGATTGAATTAATTGAAGCCTACCAGCAAAGGATAAGAACTTATTTTTCCAATCCAAAATTCTGTTCTTCACCCGTTCAACAAGCTCTCGACAATCATTATAGATTAAACGAGAAGAAACCAAAGGCACACCCAGATATTTAACAGGCAGCGATCCTTCCTCAAAAGGCAAAACTGATAGAATATCACGCTTGACATGACTCAGAATATTACAAAAATAAGCTGTACTTTTAGGTAAGCTTGGCGCCAAACCTGACACCCCTTTGAATTCTTCTAATGCCTCCATAATTACCCTAGCAGAATTAATATCACCATGTAAAAAAATGATTAAATCATCAGCAAAACATAAATTAATAATATCGAGCTCAGCACACTTAGGATGAAAAACAAATTCATCCGCTTCACGAACCCTTTGTTTCAAAATTAAAGTAAGAACCTCCATTACAAGGGTAAACAAATAAGGGGAAAGCGGATCACGCTGTCTCAAACCCCTTTTTCCGGGAAAAAAACCATGAAGAGAACCATTCATACTGATAGAAAAAGAGGAGGTAGCCACACATGTAATAATCCAATGCACCATGCAAGGGTGAAAACCGAATTCAATCAAAATTTTCTTCAAGAAGCGCCAATCAACTGTATCATAATCCTTTTGAATATCGACCTTAAAAGCACACCGTGGAGTTCCTCTATTCAAGTGATAGTTGTGCATTAACTCCTGAGTCAAAAGAATATTATCCGAAATACTACGACCAGGAAGAAAAGCAGATTGATTATCACAAACAATATCTCCCAAACAATCCTTTATCCTATTTGCAATAATTTTCGTAATGCACTTAAAAATAACATTGCAAAGAGATATAGGTCTAAAATCAGTAATATAAGAAGGAGCCTTAACTTTAGGTAATAAAGAAATAACAGTATGATTAAGCTCCTTTAGAAGGCTGCCACTTCGAAAGAAATCTTGCACAGCTGATGTTACATCAGAGCCAACAATATCCCAAGCATGCTTGAAGAAAGCAGCTGAAAATCCATCCGGCCCAGGTGCTTTATCATCTCCCATGTCAAAAATAGCCTGCTTCACTTCTTCATTCGTAACCGGTATTATCATAGCATTTGCCTTATCATCAGACAACTTATTAGTGAACAGACCTTGGATATTCAGATCAGAAATCAAACCTGGAGAACCCAAAAAAGCTTTATAATGGGCAACAAACGCAGCCCCAACCCCCTCTCCATCAACTCTATTTCCAGAAGCATCGATCACTGAATCAATTCTATGCCTAGCTTGCCTTGCTTTGACTACCTTATGAAAGTATGCAGAATTTGAGTCCCCAACTCGAAGCCAATTAATTTTAGCTTTTTGCTTTAAAAAACGTTCTTCATCTATAATAGCATCATTATAAGCTTGTAAATAAGCTGCTTCCTCATCTCTAAGATCTGAATTAGAAGGATCATTATCAACAGCTTTCTGAACAGCATCCAACTCAAATCTTAACTTTTCCACCCTTTCATGTAAATTACCTTTTTCATACAACAGCTTGCGCAAAGGAGATTTCAAAATCTTAAGTTTCTTGACAAGCTTATACATAGGATAACCCTCAATTTGAGTATTCCAGCCATTTAGAACAACCTGCTTAAAATTGTTGTGAGAAACTAGCACATTAGAAAACATAAAAGGTCGTGGCTTGAATTTTGTTGCCAACGGAAAACATAAAATGGCCGGTGCATGATCAGATATTCGATATGGTTGAAATAGAGCATGAGCACCCACATAATTAGACAAGAACACATGATTTGCCATAATTCGATCCAGTTTTTTAAGCACCCCACCCCTCCCTTTTGGCTTTTGAATCCAGGTGAAATGCATACCTGATCTATTAGCATCCTCAACTTCAAGCTCATCAACACACTCTTTAAATTCTCTTGCAGCGATATCTATATGAGACGACCCAACAGCATGATCATCAAGAAAAAGAGTAGTATTGAAATCACCAAATAAAACCCAAGATTTATCATTGACAAAGCTTTGATGCAAACCCAAATTTTTCCACAACTCCCTTCGATGTATATAGTAATTGTGAGCATAAACAAAGGAACAAAACAAAGTTTTCCTATCAGCTTTCAGAAATACCTGAGTATGAACTACTTGATCAGATTGAGCAAGCACCATAAGATCAACAACATTAGGATTCCAACCCAAAATAATCCTAGCATTTTTATCACAAACAAGGCCATTCGTAGTCCACCTCCAATTATTAAACACTCTACTACAAAGCATATCAAGTTTGGAAAGAGAAACATGCGATTCGAGAATAGCACAGACAGATAACTTATTCTCATTAATTACCTGCCGAACCTCAGATTGTTTAGGGGAGTGGTTTATTCCCCTAATATTCCATGACGCAATACTAAACATGGAGACCGTGTTGTCCGGGAGTGCTTGCCCCCTCAGATTGCGCCATATACGCAAGCAGTCTCATCAAATACGACTTCAACCTCTCATCATCATCATCACTGTTTTCCTCATTCTGAGAAAGAGTCGACTTTGGCATCACGCCATGATCCTTATCCAAAAACACTTCAGCATCATTACTTTGTAAGAAATCATATTTGTTTTGAACATGTATGCTACTACTAGGTTGTTTACTAGTTGATGCCACCCCCAAGCCAGAAGAGCTAGCTATGTTCGAGTTATTCTGAGTATTCCTGACAGGTCGATACTCAAAAATAGGCTTCTTTTTGTGAACAGGAAACCCCTGAGAATTCGCTTTCTTTTTCTTTTTTACTTGTTGAAATCCATCCTCATCTACAACAGTGACAGTAGCTTTTCCTTTATTCCTTGAAGGGCAGCCTTCACCATCATGACCAAAAACCTTACAGTTCAAGCAATGTGGTGGTTTCCACTCATATTCCACACGCATCGTCTCTTTCACATATCCTTCCCCATCAACATTAGGAATAGCCATTTTCAACTCTTTTTTTAATTCCTTCTCTGCTGCTAATTCGATCAATGCACGAGCATAGCTACACCGCCCCCATGATTCCATACACATAGTAGAAGTATAGTTATCAAGTGACTTCGGAATTCCAATTTTTGTTGCAAGCATACTTAAACCATCCTCCGTATAGGCAGCCATTGGAACATCATGAACTTTGACCCATACTGAAACTTTTTTAATTTCTTCTTTTCTTAGAGTAACAGATGGTGACCAAGTGTTCAAGAATATAGGCGTATTACGAATAATCCAAGGACCACCCTCGATAACATCTTGCATACCTTGTTTATTTGCAAACTTAAAAAAGAAAAATCCATTTGTATTCATCATAACACGCTGAACACCATATTTTGCCCATGCATTTCGCACAAACGATTCCACCACCAGAAATGCAAGTCGAGAGCCCAAAAAATAACCATATAGAGTATTTGCAAACCGGTGTTGAACGGTTCTCACTGAATCCTTAGGTAGAACAATATCAACATCATCCATTGTTTCAGCAGATTCAAGACTTCTAAAATTGACTTGTTTCTTTTTCATATTACCTTGAACCTTAGCAGCATACGATATAGGCTGCTTTTCAGTGTTCACCTCTTGCTTCTCCTTATCGACCTCAATGGAATTATTATTAAGACCATTTTCCTTATCATCTCCTTCATTCGTATTCACAGCAGATGTATCCTGAACTTCTTCAGGAACAGCCCCACCAGATTTATCATGAACGCCTCCCTGAGCATCATAAACTCCTATATCATCTACACCTCCAGGAACTTGCTTATTAACATTAATATCATCAATATTATCCCCATCAGTACGAAAAGCATCCGCAAAGGCAGCTGCTTTAGTCGGTGATAATGGACCTGCCTTATCCTCACCTCCATTGTCCTCTTCAGGAACTCCATCGACCTTTGAAAAGCCCGAATAAGGGCTAACACCCTTTTTAGGGTCTCCAGCAGTCGATTTCTTCTTAGGCGGAGAACCTTTATTCTTTTTACCCGACATATTATCAGGTTTAAGTTTTGAAAAACGTTCCTCAAGCGCTTTCAAATCAAACAGACAATCTCTCTTCATACAATAAAAGTAACCATGCAAACGAAAACCCAAAACGAAACCAACACGGAACAAAAGAACGAAAAAAACCCTAAAACCCTAATAACCCTAACTCATAAACTTCTCCTATATCATCTATACCTCCAGGAACTTGCTTATTAACATTAATATCATCAATATTATCCCCATCAGTACGAAAAGCATCCGCAAAGGCAGCTGCTTTAGTCGGTGATAATGGACCTGCCTTATCCTCACCTCCATTGTCCTCTTCAGGAACTCCATCGACCTTTGAAAAGCCCGAATAAGGGCTAACACCCTTTTTAGGGTCTCCAGCAGTCGATTTCTTCTTAGGCGGAGAACCTTTATTCTTTTTACCCGACATATTATCAGGTTTAAGTTTTGAAAAACGTTCCTCAAGCGCTTTCAAATCAAACAGACAATCTCTCTTCATACAATAAAAGTAACCATGCAAACGAAAACCCAAAACGAAACCAACACGGAACAAAAGAACGAAAAAAAACCCTAGAAGAATCTCTAACATGCACATCACTTGATATGAAATCAAGGAGAGGGACACATTAACAAGATCAAATAGGGCAGCTCGAGAAGATTGCCAAGGGAAGAAGAGAGGCGATCGCCATTAGGGTAGAGAGAAATTAGGGTTCATTATGGATTCGGTTTCCTTTATCTATAATCGTGGTGGCTAGACCTTTATCGGTTGTAGTGGTGGGGCGGAGTGTTTCTATTATTAGATTCTTATCTATCTTTGCTTTTTATTGTCTTGTTCGTTTTTGTTGTCTTATAAACCAGAAAATCCTCATAAAAAAATTATTACATTCCGCTGTGTTTTGGAAATTTCACATCACTTCTTCACACTTTTTTCTCCTTTATCTGTCTTGCTTTGCTTAGCATATCTTGTGGCTGCTGAATATGTTGTCCCACATACTTCTGATCCTCCAGAAATTGTATTAATTACTCTTGCATCTGGCGGTGGAGAATCAGCTTTTTGAGTTGGCTTAGGTTTTGAGAAATCCATGCCTTCAACATCTTTAGCTTTCTTTCTTCCAAGGAGTTATGTGAGATACCCTTTAGCTAGAAGAGTGGAAATCTCCCTTCTCATCATCTTGCAATATTCTGTGAGATGGCCAAAGTCTTCATGATAGGCACACCATTGGCTAGAATCCTTCTTTTTGAAATAAGAATCATTCTTCTTTTGTGGCCATCTTACTTTATCTCCAAGTTCTCTTAGCGCCATTATAACACCAGGCGTGCCTACTGAAAAATAGTATGTTGAAAGAGCAGGATAATCAATCCCATCATCTTCTTCAACTACATTAACTTGATTATCGACATGTCTCGTGTAAGGTTTGCTTCTTGGCTTGAATACTGGAGTTTCTGCCTTCCAATTTGTATCATATGATAAAGCTTCTAATTTTGAAGAAGTAAGTTCATTTTCTTCAAGCCTTATAAATCTTGCAGCTCTGGCTTTTGCTTCATCCAAGTTTTTGCATGGTGTCATTATAAGATCTTCCTGGAATTTGGATCCCAGTTTGAGGCCTCTCTGCAGAGCTTGGATAGCGGTCAACATATCCAATTTTGGAATATTAAGTGTCTCCTTTGTAAACCTGGTCATAAAATCTCTAAGGGATTCGTTAGGTTTTAGAGTAACTTAAAAAGATCATCTGTCAATTTTTCAAAAGTTCTACTACAAGAAAATTGACTATAAAATAAATTAGTTAAATCTGCAAAAGAATTAATAGATAAAGGAGGTCTGCAGCCATTTTAAGGCTGATCCAGAAAGTGTAGATCCAAAGCTTAGATATAACCAGTCTTCTTTTAGGTTGGAGGGAATTGACACAGTCTCCATCTTCTCCAAGTATAGTGTTATATGCTCTTGAGGATCTGTAGTCCCATCATATGGCTTCATATTTCTTTGGGATTTCCACGTTAGCGATCCTGTCACCATATCTGTTGATAAGATAAGATGCAGGGTTGACTTCCGGAATTGGGTTACAAAATCCAGGAATGCTGGAGATCATATCTTTGAGTCTCTGAAATTCTCTTGCGATATAGTCGTTTGGTGTTTGACCCTGCGATGAGTTAGTAAAACCAAAAGAACCAGAGAAATTATTAGAATTATGTAAACCTGTACCCATGGACGCAGATGTCCAGCAGCATGAGTATTTTGTGGAATATTACTCCCAAAATTCGGTGTCGCAGTTGGGAACGACATGCTTGGTGGTGCAGATCCAGGGGCTGTAGATGGTCCTAGGGTTGAGAACAGATTTCTCGGGGTGAATGATGGTCCATTCTCCGAAATTCGAGATTCCAAGATCTTAAATTGAGTTTGATTATACTCCTGATTCGTTTTAATCGTATCATTAAGATTATGCAAAATAGTAAATAGGTTAGGAATATTATTGATGCGGGAATGTCCAGATTCACTGAACTGACTAACGCTAGTGAACTGAGTAAGTCATCTGAACTGAAAGGAGTTTATGAACTGAAGTCCATTTCTGAGCTGAAGTCAACTGAACTGAAAAGGTAGTGAACTGAGTAAGTCATCTGAACTGAAAGGAGTTTATGAACTGAAGTCCATTTCTGAGCTGAAGTCAACTGAACTGAAGAAGGTTCTGAACTGATAATGCCATCTGAACAAGCCATGCTAATTCTGCCAGCAATAGCCCATTTCAGACAAGTCTTTACTGAACCAGTCCAGTCGCCAGTGGTAACACTTCTCTCGTGGCAAGAACCTCCAGTGACAACCAGTGGTGATCCATCAGTGAAGTTCTCCACTGAAGCATTCCAGTGACCAGTTTCAGTCTAGTCTCCAGTTGGATGCTCCAGTGACCAGTTTCAGTCTAGTCTCCAGTTGGATGCTCCAGTGACCAGTCTCCAGTTGAGTGCTCCAGATTTAAGTTACCAGTTTCAGAATAATGAAGTTTGTTTCAGTCGCTTGTTTGTGGGCCCAATAAAGAAGGAATGACAGCTGATGACAGAGATAAGGAAGACACGTGTGACAACGTTATTTCTAACGGTTTGTGGGTCCTTTTACAGAAGGAATCTTTCTAGGAAGCCTTGTCTGTCCATTTCCTATTGGATGATAAATTAGTGGTTGTCCTTTGCCCATGACAACCTTTTATTTATTTATTTTGTTTATTTAATTGTATTTCGTTAATTCCTAGGAAATAACATGTGTGACTATAAATAGGGGCTTATTTCTCATTGAAAAATAGACTTGATTGATTGAATGAAATTAATAGAGCAGCCTCTATTTCTTATCCAAAATCTTCATTTACCTTTATGGATCTTTGATCTTGGTGGTTTGAAGTGATCCCTTTATCTATATTTATGGTGGTTCGTCCTTTATCAAATATTGTGGTGAGATCTTAAATCTTTGATTCCTTTATCTGTGTTTGTGGTGGCTAGACCTTTATCAAACATAGTGGTGGGTTGGAGTGTTTCCTTTATCCTTGATTCCGGTGGCCAGTCCTTTACGAATCTTGGTGGTGGATTCTTTTATCTATCATTTTATTTTATTATTTTGTTTTGTTGTTTGTTTCATATAAATCAGAAAACCCTCACAAAAATGGTATTTCCGCTGCGCTAGTTCTTTGTTTAAGTTGTTACATTCCACTGTGCTTAGATTCGCGTGAGAGGTACGCGTCAAATTTGGTATCAGAGTCAGGTTCCTTTAAAGGGTTTTTTAATCTTTTAATCCTTGGGTTTTGCTGTTTGTTTGTTGGGTCAGATTCGAAAGGGTTATCTTAATCTTTTTAATCTATTGGAATTTGTTTGTCCTTTGTTTAGATTTGTTATTATTAGTGAATATTAATGGCTTTTAGAAGAAATATGACTCTAGAAGAAGCTCATAATATTAGAAGAGATAGGCAGATTGAATATCTACAAGAAACACTTGGTAGAGTTGTTAATTTGTTAGAAGATGGTGGTTTAAGGTTTAACAGAGAACATGTTGCTGTAGGTGAAAGAGATTATGAATCTCAAGGTCCTAGTGAGCGATCTGATAGTACACCCAGATCTTCTAGTGATTCTGATAAGTCTAATCAGTCTAGAAGAAGACGAAGGAGACATAAGGTTGATGATACTAAAGATATTAAGATAGATCCACCAGATTTTGTTGGTTCCTCTAACCCTGAAGACTATTTTGAATGGGTTCAGGTTATGGATAAGATAGTGGAAATAATAGGTTATGATGATAAGAAAAGTTTTTAGGTTGCCATTACTAGGTTGAAAAAGTATGCTTCATCCTGGTATGACAACATGAAAGCTGAAAGAGAGTACAAGGGTAAAAGTAAAATTAAGACCTGGTCTAAGTTGAAAGAAGTTATGCAGAAAAGGTTTGTTCCTCAGTCGTACAAACAAGACCAGTATCTTCTGATGAATAATCTGAAGCAAGGTACTAAAGAAGTTGTGGAGTATATTAGAGAATTCGAGTAACTAAAGACTCGAACTGGTGTGAAAGAAACTGAAGAGCATACTATCGCCAGATTCCTTGGTGGGTTGAATGCTACCATTACTGAGAAAATAGAACTGCAGCCCATCTGGACTTATGAAGGTGCTTGCAAACTGGCCCTCCAGATTGAAAAGCAATTGAAGAAGAAGGTCCAGTACAAACCTTTCACTAAGGTTTCTTCCAGTTCCAGTCAACCAGTTCTTAAGCCAGTGAAACTGGTCAGAAATCCTTCAGAGGAAAGGAGAAAGAAACTGGAGGATCAAAAGAGCCAGTTGGAAGAAAATGCTTCAAGTGTCATGGTTTTGGTCACTTCCAGGCGCAGTGTCCCAACCATCGAGCACTCACTGCTAAAGAGATTGAAAGCTTACTAGATGTTGATACTGAAGAAGGTGAACCAGTGTATGATGATGATGAAAGTGAATAGGCATATGTAGGTGCAGATGTTGGAGAAATGCTGGTAGTAAGAAGAGTGATGCATGCTGATGAATTTGTAACTGATACTGCCCAGCGAGAGAATATTTTTCATTCCAGATGTACTGTTAAAGGCAAGGTGTGTAATCTGATCATTGATGGTGGAAGTTGTGCTAGAACTGCCTACAATAAAGCACCCTCGTCCCTACAAGCTACAATGGCTCAGTGAAGGATCTGAGGTAAAAGTTAACCGACAAGTTACTATTCTTTTTTCCATTGGATCTGTTTATCAAGATAAGATTGTTTGTGATGTTGTTCCTATGGACGCTTGTCATATTTTATTGGGTAGACCTTGGTTATTTGATAATTATGTATTTCATAATGGTCGTATGAATTCTTATTCATTATTTATGAGTGGGAAGAAAGTCACTTTGACTTCTCTAAAACCTAATGAGTTGCTGAAAGTTAATAAGAAAGACCAGCCCAGCAAGTCTTTGTTTATGTCCCAAACTGAAGTTGAAGAAGAACTCACTGGAGGCACTTCAGTCCTGATGTTGCTGGTGCTTGAACGTACTGAAGACAAGGAGTTCACTGGAGTCCCCAGTCTCCTGAAGTCTCTACTAAAGGAATTCACTGATGTTTTCCCTGAAGACCTACCTGAAGGTTTGCCACCAGTAAGGGGTATTGAACACCAGATTGACCTGGTTCCAGGTTCAGTTCTTCCAAACAAAGTTGCTTATAGATGTTCACCCACTGAAGCAAAGGAGTTGCAAAGGCAGGTAGATGAGTTGGTTGCCAAAGGTTATGTGAGAGCAAGCATGAGTCCTTGTTCAGTCCCAGCTCTCCTGGTCCCAAAGAAAGATGGTTCGATGAGAATGTGTGTTGATAGTAGAGCCATTAATAATATAACTATTAAGTATAGATATCCCATTCCCAAATTGGATGATATGCTTGATGAGTTACATGGCTCCAGCTTGTTTTCTAAAATTGATCTCAGAAGTGGTAATCATCAGATTAGAATGAAGGATGGAGATGAATGGAAGACTGCGTTCAAGATTAAAGGAGGCCTTTATGAGTGGTTAGTAATGCCTTTTGGGTTATCTAATGCTCCCAGTACTTTCATGAGACTAATGAATGAAGTCCTCAGGCCACTTATTGGTCAGTTTGTTGTTGTTTACTTTGATGATATTCTTGAATATTTTAAAACTGAAGCTGAACATGTTAATCATTTAAGAAGTGTTTTTGCATTACTGAGAAAGCACCAGTTGTATGGTAAACTGGAGAAATGTGATTTCATGGTAGAGAGTGTGATTTTCCTTGGATATGTGGTGTCAAAAGAAGGTATTTCCATGGATCCTTCAAAGGTAGAAGCCATCAGATCATGGCCAGTTCCTACTACCATCACTGAAGTAAGAAGTTTTCATGGACTGGCATCTTTTTATAGAAGGTTTATCAAGAATTTCTCTACAGTTACCCTTTTTTCTCTCTACCCTAATAGGCGATCGTCCTTCTTATTTGCATGGCAATCTTTTCGATCTGTCCTTTTTGATCTTGTTAATGTGTCCATCTCCTTGATTTTCGAATCAAGTGATGTGCATGTTAGAGATTCGACTAGGATTTTTGTTTAATTGCCACTTGTTTCTTTTTTGTTGCCGAAACCCTAGATTGTTTTATTTGTTCTTTCCTGATCGGTTACCTTGCTTGGATCGCGGCTGCCTCGTGTAGTTTAGCTAGATCATTGAGCTTGTTAACAGGTTAAGGGGACATGTTTACGATTTAGGGTTTATTAGGGTTTTAGGGTTTTTCTTTTTATTGTTTTTCGTCTGATCGTGGTTTTTTGATTTTTGCTGCATGGTATTTATTGTGTATGAAGAGAGATAGTCCTTTTGATTTGAAAGCTTTAGACAAACGTTTTAATAGAATACGTGCTGGTGAGATTAGTGCGGGTGAGATGTCTGGAAAGAAGAAGAAGAAAGGTGGGAGCCCTAATAAGGGTAATGTTGCTAAACAGGATGAAAAATCATATTCTTCTTCTCTACATGTTGATCCTGGCAGAGTAAATATTGATGCTCCAACTGGTAATATCCCTATTGGTTCTGATCGTGATACAGTTGGTAGTGAAGTGTTGAATGATAATACTCCTGATGGTGGTTAAGTATCTAAAGAAAACCCTAATTCTGATGGGTTTTTTACGAGTGAAAATAATCATGACGTTGGTGGTGACAAGAGTAGTAAAGCAAAGGATTTTGCTGCTGCTTTTGCATGTACTAATGAGGGGGACAAGAATCTTGATGCACCTGTGCATGGTTCGGATGAAAACATACTTAAACCTAAGGAATATTTAGAACATGGATACCCATCGACCATGCCACCGGTTCCTAAACCAGTTGATGAATCTGTTAAAGACGTAATTAACAAAAACATATCGGGTTTAGGGAGCTTGAATCCCTCTCCCCCTTCATATGAAGATAAGGTTCAAAGTGGTGTAGAGACAAAAACGGTTAATTTCAGGAAATTAGAAAATGTGCAAAAACAGGAGGGGATTGATGTGGTTCTCCCAAAGGAATCGGTACGCTTAGTCCAGGATAGATTTGCGAATACTCTATTTGGTTACTTCTTGGGTGATCGATTAGCCTTCCCTGTAGTTGAATATTTTGTTAAGAATAACTGGAAGAAATATGGGCTGCAAAAGGTGATGATGAATGCAAATGGGTATTTTTTCTTCAAGTTTGCGGAAAAACAAGGAATGCTTAACGTGCTTGAAGGTGGGCCTTGGTTAATTCGTAGTACACCTATTTTCCTGAATGTTTGGTATCCTACTACGATACTAAAAAAGGATGATATTAAGGAGCTTTCAATCTGGGTTAAACTACATAATGTCCCACTTGCAGCATACACTGATGATGCATTGAGCTTGCTATTCTCTACGATTGGTACACCTAAACTGCTTGACACTTATACGAATACAATGTGCAAGGAATCTTGGGGAAGAAGCAGTTATGCTAGGGCTTTGGTAGAAGTTTCTGCTGATTTCGAATTTAAAAATGTTATTTCTATAGCTATACCTGAGGTTGATGGAGATGGCTATGTTAAGGAAACTATGCAGGTAGAATATGAATGGAAGCCACCTAGATGTGCCTCATGTTGTGTGTTTGGACATAAATCTGAGGTGTGTCCAAAATTGGTTCGGGCAGCCCCTAAATCATCTTCTAAAGGAAAAACTACAGCCACTGTTGTCGATGAGGATGGGTTCCAACAAGTAAAAAAGAAGAAGAAAGCAAATTTTCAAGGGTTTCCTGTTAAAAAACAGAAACCTCAATTCGAGTATAGGCCTGTCCAGAAAACTTATCATAGCTCGAATAATGCTAGTACGTCAGATTCGAATGGTGCTTCATCTAGTAAGCAGCCGAGCAGTAGTATACATGTTCAAAATAAATATGATTACTTACAAGGTAATGATACTGAGGTGCTTTTGGATGATGATCATGTTGAGTTTCCAAAGTCGACTCTTCATAAGAGTGTGGAAGATAGTGATGATGATGAGGTTGAAGTTGTTTTTGATGAAACTGCAGCGTATATGGCACAATCTGAGGGGGCAAGCACTCCCGGACAAAACGTTTCTCATGTTTAGTATAGCATCTTGGAATATTAGGGGAATGAACCACTCCCCTAAACAATCTGAGGTTCGGCAGGTAATCAAGGAGAATAAGTTATCTGTCTGTGCTATTCTCGAATCGCATGTTTCTATTTCTAAACTGGATTTGCTATGTAGTAGTGTTTTTAATAATTGGAGGTGGACTACGAATGGTCTTATATGTGATAAAAATGCTAGGATTATATTGGGTTGGGATCCTAATGTTGTTGATATTATGGTGCTTGCTCAATCTGATCAAGTAGTTCACACTCAAGTTTTCCTTAAAGCTGATAGGAAAACCTTGTTTTGTTCTTTTGTTTATGCTCACAATTACTACATTCACCGTAGGGTGCTGTGGAGCGATTTGTGTATGCATAAAAACTTTGTTCAAGATAAACCTTGGGTTTTAGTTGGAGATTTTAATGCTACTCTGTTCCTTGATGATAAAGATGTTGGTTCCTCTCGAATTGATATAGCAACAAGAGAATTTAAAGAGTGCATTGATGATCTAGAAGTCGTGGATGTTAATAGAACAGGTTTGCACTTCACTTGGAACCAAAAGCCTAAAGGGAGGGGTGGGGTGCTGAAGAAACTGGATAGAATTATGGCTAATCATGTTTTTTTGTCTGATTTCGTGGGTGCTCATGCTTTGTTTCAACCTTATCGAATATCTGATCATGCACCAGCCATATTATGTTTCCCATTGGTGGCAAAATTCAAGCCAAAACCTTTTATGTTCTCTAATGTTCTAGTTTATCATAACGATTTTAAGCAGGTTGTTTTGAATTTATGGAATACTCAAATTGATGGATATCCTATGTATAAGCTTGTCAAGAAACTTAAGTCATTGAAGATTCCTTTGCGCAAGCTTTTGTATGATAAAGGAAATTTGCATGATAGGGTGGAAAAACTAAGGTTTGAGTTGGATGCTGCTCAGAAGGCTGTTGATAAAGATCCATCCAATGTTGATCTTAGAGATGAGAAAGCAGCTTATATAGAATGATGCTGTTATAGATGAAGAACGTTTTTTAAGGCAAAAAGCTAAAGTTAATTGGCTTCGAGTTGGTGACTCAAATTCTGCATATTTTCATAAGGTAGTTAAAGCAAGGCAAGCAAGACACAGAATTAATTCGGTGATTGATGCATCTGGAGTTCGAGTTACTGGAGAGGGGGTTGGAGCTGCATTTGTCGCCCATTATAAAGCGTTTTTGGGTACTCCAGGGCTGACTTCTGACCTGAATACTCAAGGATTGATTACAAAAAAGTTATCTGATGTTAAGGCAAATGCTATGATATTACCGGTGTCGATTGAAGAAGTGAAGCAGGCTATATTTGACATGGGAGATGACAAAGCACCTGGTCCGGATGGTTTCTCGGCTGCTTTTTTCAAGCATGCTTGGGATATTGTTGGACCAGATGTAACTTCAGCCGTACAAGATTTCTTTCGAAGTGGCAGTCTTTTAAAGAAGGTTAATCACACTGTTATTTCTCTACTGCCCAAAGTTAAGTCTCCTTCGTGTATTACTGACTTTAGACCTATCTCTCTTTGCAATGTTGTTTTTAAGTGCATCACGAAAATTATTGCAAATAGGATAAAGGACTGTTTGGGGGATATCGTATGTGATAATCAATCAGCTTTTATTCCTGGTAGAAGTATTTCAGATAATATTCTTTTAACTCAGGAGTTAATGCATAACTATCACTTGGATAAAGGAGTTCCACGGTGTGCTTTTAAGATTGATATTCAAAAGGCTTATGATACTGTTGATTGGCGTTTCTTGAAGAAAATTCTGCTTGAATTTGGATTTCATCCTTGTATGGTACATTGGATAATTACATGCGTGGCTACTTCCTCCTTTTCTATTAGCATGAATGGTTTTCTTCATGGTTTTTTTCATGGAAAAAGGGGTTTGAGACAGGGTGATCCGCTTTCTCCTTACTTGTCTACTCTTGTAATGGAGATTCTTACTTTAATTCTGAAACGAAGGGTCCGTGAAGCGGATAAATTTATTTTTCATCCCAAGTGTGCTGAGCTTGAGATTATCAATTTATGTTTTGCTGATGATCTTATTATTTTCTTACATGGTGATGTTAATTCAGCAAGGGTAATTATGGAGGCTTTGGAAGAGTTCAAAGGGGTTTCAGGTTTGGCGCCAAGCATACCTAAAAGTACAGCTTATTTCTGTAATATTCTGAATCATGTTAAACGTGATATTCTAGCTGTCTTACCTTTTGAGGAAGGATCGTTGCCTGTTAAATATTTGGGTGTGCCCTTGGTCTCTACACGATTGATCTATAATGATTGTCGTGAGCTTATTGAAAGGGTAAAGAATAGAATTTTGGACTGGAAGAATAAATTCTTATCGTTTGCTGGCAGGCTTCAATTAATGTAGTCAGTTCTCTCTTTGATGAATGTTTATTGGAGTACAATGTTTATGCTTCCTTCGGCCGTTATTAATGAAATCAAACAGGTTATGAGGGGTTTCCTCTGGTCTCGAGGTCATCTCCAGAAAGGTAAGGCTAAGGTTGCTTGGGAGGTTGTATGTCTGCCTAAGTCAGAAGGTGGATTGGGTGTTTGAAGACTTCATGATTTTAATGTGGCGTTGTTATCTGTACATGTTTGGAATCTTTTATCTAGAAAAGAGTCTCTATGGGTGCGGTGGATCCATATGTACAAAATAAAAGATAGAAACTTTTGGGAGATTCCTTATCGTGGTAATATGTCTTGGAGTTGGAGGAAAATCCTTCAAATCAGACCTACTATAAGGCGTCTTTTCTGGCATCAGCTTGGGAATGGTGGATCAGTTTCTGCATGGTTCGATAATTGGTGTGACCTTGGCCCACTATCTAACCTTTTTTTCATTTCGTGAACTATCTTCTGCAGGTTTTCATATCAATTCAAAGGTGTCAGATATTGTGGTTGATGGAAATTGGGCGTCGCCTATTAGTGATCGGCTTATGCATATTGCACCCCCTCTTCTTGTTGAGGATAATTGTGATAAGATTTGCTTGAGGTATGACAATGTTGATCACGATTTTTCTGTTGCTAATGTATGGGACGCTATTCGTCCTAGAGACCTAGAGGTTCCATGGTTTAAGGTTGTTTGGTTTACTCATTGTATTCCAAAACATGCTTTTCATCTATGGTTGGTTATAAAACGCAAGTTGAAGACTCAAGATATGTTAAGACCATGGGACGTTCATGTGAGTTCGTCGACCTCACATTTGTGTTCTTTATGTGGTCTTGTTCCGGATTCTCACGAGCATCTATTTTTTGAATGTCAATTTGCTTCGGAAGTTTGAAAAGGTATTTGTACTAGTGTTGGGCTGGATTTCTTCTCGGCACATTGGAATATTATTTTGGCAAAGGTTTCTCAGTTTGCCAAAAGTAGGAAAGCAGAGTTTATTATTGCTAAGTTGGTGCTTGCAGCAACTACGTATTTTGTGTGGGAAGAAAGGAATAATAGGTTATTTCAAAAAACAAAGAGATTTCCACAACAGTTGATTGAAGTGATTAGGTCTACAGTGCGCTTGAAGCTTCTTTCGTTCAAATTTAAGAAGAAGGCTAGCATGGAAGGCATTTTGAGTACCTGGAAGTTACCTAAGTCGATTTGTTTAGTTCCATTGTGATTTCTGTTTACGTTCAGTTTGTGTCTAGCTTTTATGCTTAGGTTTTGTGATTGTTCATGAAAGTGGTATGTCACTGGTTCATGAGCTAGTTTAGTAGTTTCTACTTGGTTTTGTATTAAGTCGTATTGGCATTCAGTCAGTACGCCTGCTACTTATTTGATTATTTATAAAGCTAACCAGGGGTGACTGCCTTTTACCGAAAAAGAATTTCTCTACAGTTGTGGCTCCAATCACTGATTGTTTGAAGAAGGGTGTATTCAACTGGCCAAATTCAGCCCAGTTAGCCTTTGAGTCACTGAAGGAAAAGCTCAGTTCAGCTCCAGTACTATCTTTGCCAGATTTTGATATGTTGTTTGAGTTAGAATGTGACGCCAGTGGAGTAGGTATTGGTGCAATTTTAGTACAAGCAGGGCGTCCAGTGGCTTATTTCAGTGAAAAACTTAATGGTTCAACACTGAAGTATAACACTTATGACAAAGAATTCTATGCAACTATTCGTGTTATCAATCACTGGTCACATTATCTGAAGCCTAAACAATTTGTCTTATTTTTTGTTGGTTAATGGGATATTCCCTGTGAACTTTATACCATAACCAAAGCATTACAAACCAAGTAGTATGGCTAGAATACCATACTAGTTCATATGCATGACATGCCATGCAATGTTTACAAGCGAGTACGCAAACTATGAAACTATAACAAAACCTATTGGCTAGCTAAAGCAAAATACAAATATATCACAGTACAATCGACCTATTAGCTAGCTAACAACTTTGTTATTAAGGGTTGTATATAACCAGCCCTCTTGGCAAGTTCCAAGCCTCCACAAATCTTTCAACTTTAGTCGAAATCTTGAATCTCAAAGTGACAAGCTTTAAACGAACACTTGTGGCCACAAGGTCTCGAATCTGATCTTCCTTTCTCAATTCGTTAGAGAATAATCTTCTATTCCGTTCCTGCCAGATAAAGTAAGCAGTTGCAGCAACTAGTAGCTTCCCAATTACACTTTTAGCCGATTTAGAGTTGGCTCGTTTGATTAGCCAATCCTCAATGTCTTCCCATTTCAAGCTCACTTGATGCATTTCAGCTAAATGGCGCACTTGACTCCATACCTGCTTAGAAAAATTACAATCAAAGAACAAATGGTTATGGGAATCAGGTCCTTGTGTACAATGGGGGCAGCACACAAGATTGAAGTTCATGTTTCCTCCAGTACACCACTGCATCATCTTGTCTTGCGTCCTCAATTTGCGTCTCATAATAAGCCACATCAAGAAAGCATGCCTTGGTATCACTTGTGGAAACCAAACAGACTTATGCCATGTGACAACCTCCTGCTTGAAACGTAAAGAGTCCCATACGACAGTCGAACAAAAAGGTTTTTCTATGCCTTGTGCGTCTTTCCAGATCAAAGAATCATGAATGCCTTTTGACAATTGAATGTTGGGTAATTCAATTAAAACAGGATACAAGTCAAGCCAGGACATAGGCCATTTCCAAATACCATCATCAATGAAGTCCGAAACTGTGGACTGAAGAGAAACGCTAGCCCGCATAACATCTCTAGGTGAAACATAGCTACGTAATTGATGCGGAAATGACCCCGAGCCATTTCCACAAAAAAAGTTGGTTCGAGTATTTGTTAATTAAAGATCAAGAGCTGACTCAGTTTCTAGTTATGACCCTTTATGAAGCATCAAACGCCTATTCTAAGAACTTGATAGTTTATCGGCACATGCCCTCAATCAGTAGCTACTCCTCTTTGTTGTTGCAAGTGCCGACTTCACAAGCTGATCCATATATGTCTACTGATCTAGAAATACATGCTGGTCTAATAAAGCATGCTGATGAGAAAACCTATATCATTCTAACAGAAACTACTAAGCTGGATACTAAGTCGAGTACTGAAGTGATAAGTCAAGACTTGCTGATCTTGTTGCCCGCCAGTGACAAAATAAGTCTTGATCAGAAACAACTCTCGCTGACACAGCTTCAGATCACGACCAGTGAACTGGTCAGCACCAGATACGACCACCAAGTGATCAGAACAACCAGCAACACTTCAGTGAGAAGATTACATCAGCGAGCCTTTCCTCAGCAAGTATCCATTAGCGGTGAAACCTATCAGTCTTGTTTCAGCAAGCTTTTAGCTAACAACTCCAGTGAAGACTCGTCAGTCAAAGCTCCAGTAACTTGCTCCGGTCACGAGGCTTCAGAAATGGGTTTTAGTCAGCAACAACACTCACTGATGCAACTTCAGTCAGCAACGACCTATGAGCACATCAGAGACTTCATTTCGGCAATCCACATGACCAACGAATGTTTAGATCAGCAAGCAAAACACTTCAGCGACCAGTCTCCAGTGACTATGAGCAGCGACCCGCTTCATGAAACACCTCAGCGACAAGCTCCATCAGCAACTAATCCTTCAGCAAGCAAAACACTTCAGCGACCAGTCTCCAGTGACTATGAGCAGCGACCCGCTTCATGAAACACCTCAGCGACAAGCTCCATCAGCAACTAATCCTTCAGCAAGCAAAACACTTCAGCGACCAGTCTCCAGTGACTATGAGCAGCGACCCGCTTCATGAAACACCTCAGCGACAAGCTCCATCAGCAACTAATCCTTCAGCAAGCAAAACACTTCAGCGACCAGTCTCCAGTGACTATGAGCAGCGACCCGCTTCATGAAACACCTCAGCGACAAGCTCCATCAGCAACTAATCCTTCAGCAAGCAAAACACTTCAGCGACCAGTCTCCAGTGACTATGAGCAGCGACCCGCTTCATGAAACACCTCAGCGACAAGCTCCATCAGCAACTAATCCTTCAGCAAGCAAAACACTTCAGCGACCAGTCTCCAGTGACTATGAGCAGCGACCCGCTTCATGAAACACCTCAGCGACAAGCTCCATCAGCAACTAATCCTTCAGCAAGCAAGTGGCAACGAATGTCCACTGGTGAAGTTCAACTTTGCTTCAGCGACTACTTGCCAGTGAAGCTAGCAAGTCAAGCTTCGGCAGTCATTTCAGTGATCCATGCCAGTGACACTTCAGCGAGCATCCTCCAGTGAACTTGCCAGCTATGTTTCAGTTGCACTCTAGTGAGATGCTCCAGTCAAGATGCTCCGGTAGTAAGCCACCAGATCCACTTCAGTATTTTATCATCTAGTAACTTTCATCCAATAAGAAGCGGACACATCTGAATGTTCTAGAAGGTTTATGGATAAAGATGGACAGGTGGATGTGACACCTTTCCTAACGGTTTGCATGTGCCAATTGTGGGGACCATTTCCAAGGGAATATTTCTAGAAGCTTCACATGCCATTTTTCTATTGGTTGTCTAAAAGTAGTGGTGGTCCTTGTTTTCTGTGACAACCTTTTATTTGTTTTCTTTTGTAATTTTTGTTTATTCTAGAAATAGCAAATGTTGGCTATAAATAGGGTTTCTCTTATTTTGTAAAAGGGGACTTGGTTGAGATTGAATGAAAATTAATAGAGCAGCCTCTATTTCTTACAAATCTTCTTTTACCTTTATAGATCTTTGATCTTGGTGGTTAGGAGTGACCCCTTTATCAATATTTGTGGTGGTTCGTCCTTTATCAAATATTGTGGTGAGGTCTCTTAAATCTTCGGTTTCCTTTATCTATAATCGTGGTGGCTAGACCTTTATCGGTTGTAGTGGTGGGGCGGAGTGTTTCTATTATTAGATTCTTATCTATCTTTGCTTTTTATTGTCTTGTTCGTTTTTGTTGTCTTATAAACCAGAAAATCCTCATAAAAAAATTATTACATTCCGCTGTGTTTTGGAAATTTCACATCAATTTGGTATCAGAGACAGGTTTGAAAAGGGTTTCTTAATCTTTTTCATCTGTGGGTTTTTGTTATTTTGATTGTCGGGTCAGGTTCAAAAGGGTTGTCTTAATCTTTTTAGTCTGTTGGTGTTCGTTTCTTTGTTGAAAAATCTGTTTGGATAAAGTTGTCTCAACTTTCACAGATCTGATTCTTCTTGAATATTATTGTTTAGATTATTTTAGATCTGAAAGTATTTATTCATAAAATTCTGGTTTCCAATCTCAGATCTGATTTCTCTTGTTTAGATCTATTTTTGATTATCTTTTCATTTAGATAATAGGAATGGGTTATAATCGAAATCTTGCTTTAGAGAATATTCGAAGAGATAGGCAGCTTAAGTCTCTCGAAAGACAAATGGGGGAAATTTTAGATGTGTTAGAAAATCATGTGAGGGAAACAAAAAAGAAAAATGCTCGTAAGAAACTCACTGATTGCAATCCAAATTTCATGGAGATTAGATCAGTCCCTAATTCTTTTAAAGAGTTAAAAGTTGAAGTCGATGTTGAGCAAGAGCCTATATATGATGAAGAAGAAATGTTTGATGTTGCTGATGACTTTTTGCTCTTCAAGAGAACTGATCATTCACTTGATATGGATGACGTTCAGCAAGAAGATGATGTTTTTCAGCTATGTGTTTATGATGACGATGGTGAAGAAGTAAAGGAAGCTGACCTTGATGATTTCTTGATGATTCGGAATGCTATTCATCCTCATGAAGCTGTTGTTGATGAATCTCGGCAAGAAAAAATTTTCCAACCTTGTTTTTGTTATGCTACTGGGAAAGAAAATACTATAGGAACTGCTGATGATGAATCATCGCTGATCAAAGAAGCCCAGCGAGCATTACATTCAACTGGAACTCTCACTGATGAAGCTCCAATTGAAGAGTCAACTGAGGACCAAACTGAAGATCAAACTGAAGATCAAACTGAAGATCCTACTGAAGATCCTACTGACGTTTCAACTGAAGATCCAACTGATGAATTAACTGAAGGTCCAACAAAAGATCCATCAGTTGAAGTTCAACAAGAAATGTCTATATGCCTGATGAAGAACTCTATGGCTACTCAGTCACTACCAGTTACAACTCAATGGCTTAAGGAAGGCATAGGGGTAACAACTACTAACCGAACACTTGTGTTTAATTTCAGATTCGATTATCATGGTATGGGTTTTTGTGTTATTCCTATGAATGCTCGAATTTCGATGTTTGAAAATGATTGTCACAATGGCCACTTGAACACTAGTTCATTGTGTATTCGAAAGAGGCAAGTCACTCCTAATCGTTCATGTCCTGATGAAATGATTAAGGCTGAAGTTACTAAATTATTTGTTCATGCTGAAACGTTATACTCATTAAAGCATCTGAAATCTGACCCGTGGGCTGACCCTAGAATCAATCAGCAGCATGTAAGGTCTGATTGTAAGCCAGATAAGAAGGATAAGTATAAAATGAAATACAATCTGGTCGATATGTGTGTTGAAACACATTTGAGCCTTGTAATTCTGGTCCTTGAGTTGAAAGAACGTGGTTTTTATGTGTGGTTTGAGAAATGTAATCTCATGATACATGAGCTTATAGTTCTTGGAAGTACTGAAGCAAATAATATGGTCCATGCTGATTTTTATCTGGTCTCTCCTCATGTTGCGAAGATTGAAAGTGTCATCCTCTTGTTACAATCTGAAGATTCCAGTGTCACCGCCAGATGGGTGTTGGCAAAATGCGTTCATGTGCTTGAAATGTTTAAGGAAGAAAACTTAAGGCCTTACTTTAAGGACTTGAGGGCAAGTCCCAAAAAAGAGGGAGAGATTGATGCGGAAATGACCCCGAGCCATTTCCACAAAAAAAGTTGGTTCGAGTATTTGTTAATTAAAGATCAAGAGCTGACTCAGTTTCTAGATGCATTCTCCAGTGAAGATCCTCCAGATGCATTCTCCAGTGAAGATCCTCCAGATGCATTCTCCAGTGAAGATCCTCCAGATGCAATCTCCAGTGAATATGCTCCAGATCCAGGCTCCAGTGAAGATCCTCCAATCTCCAGACTCCAGTCTCCAGTCTCCAGGCTCCAGTCTCCAGTCTCCAGTTTCCAGACTCCAGGCTCCAGTCTCCAGTCTCCAGGCTCCAGTCTCCAGTTTCCAGGCTCCAGTCAAGACCCTTCAGTGAAGCTTACCAGTGAACGACTCCAATCCAGAAATACCAGAATAAAGTCACCAGTTTTGTTCAGTTCAGTTTATTTCGGTGACATGGCAGTGGACCCAATAAAGAAGGAATGGCAGCTGTTGACAGGGATAAGGAAGGCACGTGTGACAACGTTATTTCTAACGGTTTGTGGGCCCTTGTGCATAAGGAATCTTTCTAGAAGCTTTGTCTGTCCTTTTCCTATTTGTGGATAAATTAGTGGTTGTCCTTAGCACATGACAACCTTTTATTTATTTAATATTTGTATTTCTTTATTCCTAGGAAATAGCATGTGTGTGGCTATAAATAAGTGCTTAATTTCTCATTGTAAGGCAGTTTTTTTTGGATGTTTAATGAAATTAACAGAGCAGCCTCTATTTCTTACAAAATCTTCTTTTACCTTTAGAGATCTTTGATCTTGGTGGTTAGGAGTGACCCCTTTATCAATATTTGTGGTGACTTGTTCTTTATCAAATATTGTGGTGAGGTCTTTAAATCTTCGGTTTCCTTTATCTGTAATCGTGGTGGCTGGGCCTTTATCGATTATAGTGGTGGGGCGGAGTGTTTCTATTATTAGATTCTTATCTATCTTTGCTTTTTATTGTCTTGTTCGTTTTTGTTGTCTTATAAACCAGAAAATCCTCATAAAAAAATTATTACATTCCGCTGTGTTTTGGAAATTTCACATCAGTAATGGACATATTTCAGCCCATTTATCAAACCACATCGAAGTATTCTTGCCATCACCAATTCGTGTCCAAAAATGGTGCCTTATATGCTGCCGTAATTGCAATATTTTCCTCCATCCCCATGTGCAATTTTGTGGTATTGGGACATCCCAGAAATTTCTGTCTTTTAACTTGTATGCATGAATCCATTTAACCCACAAAGACTCCCTGCCGGTTAATAGGCTCCACACATGTTTGACCATTAGAGCTTTGTTAAAATCAGCAATCCTTCTAATACCAAGTCCACCTTCCAGTTTCGGTAGACTTATTGATTTCCATGCAACTTTAGCTTTTCCTTTAATCGTATCTCCTTGATTCCATAGAAATCGCCTCATTTTGCTTTCCAAGTCATCAATTACTCGTTGGGGAAGTATAAAAACTGATGCCCAGTAAATATGTAATGATGAAAGAACCGACCTTACTAGTTGAAGTCTACCTGCGAACGACAGTGACTTATTCCTCCAGTCAGTAATCCGTTTCTCCATTTATCAAACCACATCGAAGTATTCTTACCATCACCAATTTGTATCCAAAAATGGGGCCTTCTATGCTGCCGTAATTGCAATATTTTCCTCCATCCCCAGGTGCAATTTTGTGGTATTGGGACGTCCCAGAAATTTCTGTCTTTTAACTTGTATGCATGAATCCATTTAACCCACAAAGACTCCCTGCCGGTTAATAGGCTCCACACATGTTTGACCATTAGAGCTTTGTTAAAATCAGCAATCCTTCTAATACCAAGTCCACCTTCCAGTTTCGGTAGACTTATTGATTTCCATGCAACTTTAGCTTTTCCTTTAATCGTATCTCCTTGATTCCATAGAAATCGCCTCATTTTGCTTTCCAAGTCATCAATTACTCGTTGGGGAAGTATAAAAACTGATGCCCAGTAAATATGTAATGATGAAAGAACCGACCTTACTAGTTGAAGTCTACCTGCGAACGACAGTGACTTATTCCTCCAGTCAGTAATCCGTTTCTCCATTCGTTCTAGTAACACCTTACAATCTTTATATAACAGCCTAGATGATATTAAAAAGGGGACTTGGTTGATATTGAATGAAAATTAATAGAGCAGCCTCTATTTCTTATAAATCTTCTTTTACCTTTATAGATCTTTGATCTTGGTGGTTAGGAGTGACCCCTTTATCAATATTTGTGGTGACTTGTTCTTTATCAAATATTGTGGTGAGGTCTCTTAAATCTTCGGTTTCCTTTATCTATAATCGTGGTGGCTAGACCTTTATCGGTTGTAGTGGTGGGGCAGAGTGTTTCTATTATTAGATTCTTATCTATCTTTGCTTTTTATTGTCTTGTTCGTTTTTGTTGTCTTATAAACCAGAAAATCCTCATAAAAAAATTATTACATTCCGCTGTGTTTTGGAAATTTCACATCAGTAATGGACATATTTCAGCCCATTTATCAAACCACATCGAAGTATTCTTGCCATCACCAATTCGTGTCCAAAAATGGTGCCTTATATGCTGCCGTAATTGCAATATTTTCCTCCATCCCCAGGTGCAATTTTGTGGTATTGGGACGTCCCAGAAATTTCTGTCTTTTAACTTGTATGCATGAATCCATTTAACCCACAAAGACTCCCTGCCGGTTAATAGGCTCCACACATGTTTGACCATTAGAGCTTTGTTAAAATCAGCAATCCTTCTAATACCAAGTCCACCTTCCAGTTTCGGTAGACTTATTGATTTCCATGCAACTTTAGCTTTTCCTTTAATCGTATCTCCTTGATTCCATAGAAATCGCCTCATTTTGCTTTCCAAGTCATCAATTACTCGTTGGGGAAGTATAAAAACTGATGCCCAGTAAATATGTAATGATGAAAGAACCGTTTCTCCAGTCTACCTGCGAACGACAGTGACTTATTCCTCCAGTCAGTAATCCGTTTCTCCATTCTACCTGCGAACGACAGTGACTTATTCCTCCAGTCAGTAATCCGTTTCTCCATTCGTTCTAGTAACACCTTACAATCTTTATATAACAGCCTAGATGATATAAGAGGGACTCCAAGATAGCGAACCGGTAGGCTGCCTTCTTCAAACGGCATGAAATCCAATATAGATTGCTTGACAGGTTCAGAAACATTACAAAAGAAAGCCGTACTCTTTGACATGCTTGGTACTAAACCTGACATATTCTTGAACAGATTGATAGATTCCAAGATGACTTTAACTGACCTGGTGTCACCGCGTGAGAAAATAAATAGATCATCCGCAAAGAACAAATTAATAATGCTCTGTTTCTCACATTTGTTATGGAACCTGAAAGTAGAAGTCAAAGAAAAATTATTCAATATAAGTGTTAGTACTTCCATAACCAGGGTAAATAGATATGGCGACATAGGATCACCCTGTCTCAATCCTTTCTTCCCTCGAAAATACCCATGTAGGTTGCCATTAATGCATAATGAGAAGGATGTCGTTGAGACACAAGTCATGATCCATTTAATCATAGTTGGGTGAAAACCAAAACCAATCAAAACCTCCTTTAGAAACTTCCAGTCAACAGTATCATAAGCTTTCTGGATGTCAATCTTGAACGCACATCTAGGTGGGCCAACATTCCTATGATAGTTATGCATTAGCTCCTGAGTGAGTAGTATATTATCCGAAATAAGTCTCCCCGGTACAAATGTCGACTGGTTTATACTAACAATATCATGCAAGCCTTCCTTTATTCTATTCGTAATAATCTTGCTTATACATTTATAAATGGTGTTGCAACAAGATATAGGACGATAATCATTAATAGAGGAAGGTGTGGTAACCTTTGGGATCAAAGCAATGATAGTATGGTTGATCTGTTGTAGCATCTTCCCATTTCGAAAGAATTCATGTATTGCTAGACATACCTCACGACCAACAATATCCCAGGAACTTTTAAAAAAGGCTGAAGTATACCCATCAGGTCCGGGCGCTTTATTCTCCCCAATACTGAACATAGCCTGTTTTATTTCCTCATCAGTAACGTTTCTAACCATATTTGTTGCCTTTACATGGTCAAGCACTCTATCAAACAGCTCTGGTGTTGGGTTAGTTGTCGTTTCATCTTCCTTACCCAAAAAGTTCATAAAATGATCCACCAAGGCTTTATGTGCATCTCCACCTTCATGTGTAACATCTTGCATGTCTTTGATAATTTCAATTCTCGACCTGTGATTTTTGCATTTTAATGTTTTATGAAAAAAACCGAATTAGCATCCCCCAGATCAAGCCATTCCACTTTTGCCTTTTGTTTAAGGAAGCTCTCTTCATCAAGTTGCGCTTCTTTGAACTCATTGAGGACTTTTGCTTCCTTTTCACGTAGGATAGAGTCCATTGGATCTTTCTCAATGGCAGTTTGAATCATATCCAGCTCCGTCCTTAGTGTATCTACCCGAGCATGAAGATTCCCTTGCTTCAAAAGTAACTTACGCAAAGGTTTTTTTAGTGTTTTCAGCTTTTTAATAACTCGAAACATGTAATGCCCAGTAATATCTTGCTGCCATTCTCGTTCTACAGCTTCCTTAAAGCCCTGCTTATGGACAAGAATATTAGTAAATTTAAAAGGTTTAGGTCTAGTTCTTGTTACCGATGGGAGCTTTAAGACACATGGTGAATGATCTGACACCCTGTATGGTTGAAAAAGCGCAGTAGCAGCTGGGAATTCGTATTTCCCATAATACGGTCGATCTTTTTAAAAACACCAATACCTTTCTTTGGTTTTTGATTCCATGTGAAGTGCAAACCAGAACTATTGATATCTAAAACTTCAATTGTTTCAACACATTCTTTAAAATCACTCATGCCTAAAGTAATCTTCGACGTCCCCAATAAATTATCTTCAAGGTTCAGCGAAGAATTGAAGTCCCCAAGGATCACCCATGGTCGATCATGGACGAACACTTTATGTTTACCCAGTTCATACCAAAGTTCTCTTCTCCGTTTATAATAGTTATCTACATAAACAAAGGAACAAAACAAAGTTTTCTGATCCAATTTAAAAGTAACTTGGGTATGCTTGATCTGATCCGTTTGAGAAAGAACCATTAAATCTACAAAATCAGTATCCCATCCAACAATTATTCTCGTACCCTTACTACATAAACTTCCATTCGATGTCCAATCCCAAGCTTTACATATCTTTTCACACGTATCAAACAGCTTACTAACATCCATATGGGATTCCAGAATAGCGCATATATTCAAATGATTCTCATGCACTACATGTTGAACCTCCTTTTGTTTGAGGGGGCGGTTCAACCCTCTTATATTCCAGGAAGCAATACTACCCATTAAAACCATCTTTGCCGGGAGTGCTTGCCCCCTCCGAAGGTTTTATTGGCTCATTCGATTGTTTAGTGGCTTCAACCGATTCATCAAACACAACCTCTACACTGTCATCATCCGAATCACCATCAACAAGGTTTTCAAGTCTTTTCTTCTCAAGTTCGAGCCTTTCATCCATAGTGGTCTCATGAAAAAGAGGGTCAGTAGCCCCCTCACCATAATCATTCAAAAGGTCATAAGAGTTATGAGTAGTAACAGGTGGCTTGGATGTGCTCGCTACCTCCGCTGTTGCTTTTGGTTTCACCACTGGTCTATATTCAAAAACTGGCTTTTGTTTTTGCTTTATTGGGAATCCTTGGGGTTTTCCTTTCCTCTTGTTCTTGACCTGTTGAAATCCTTCATTGTCCACTAATTTAGCCATAGGAGCAACTTTAACAGCTTTAGGACATGTAGAATCAATATGTCCAAAGATTTTACAAGCCGAGCACCTTGGTGGCTTCCATTCATATTAGATATTGATAACAGAGTTTGTATATCCCTCATCTTCCATTTTTGGAATGGCAACAACAATCTTTTGTTTAAATTTCTCCTCGGCATCCAATTCCCCCAATGCTTTAGCATAGCTATTCCGACCCCAAGATTCAATACACATATCAGTTGTGTATGAATCTAAATGTTTTGGGTCACCCACTTTTGATATCAACATGCTTAAACCATCATCATTATAGGCAACCATAGGGACATCATGCAATTTCACCCAAACGGGAACACTTTTCATATCAGTTTTAGTAAGATTGGCATTCGGGTTCCAAACATTCAAGATGATAGGTGAACTTCTAATAATCCAAGGACCATTCTCAAGCACATAGTTCATACCCGCTTTTGTTTTAAATTTAAAGAAATAAAAGCCACTAGCGTTCATCATAATGCGTGTAAGACCATGTTTTATCCATGCATTTTTGACAAAATTTTCCATAACCGGGAAAGCAATTCTCTTCCCCAAGAAGTAACCATACAAAGTATTATCATATCGGGCACATACCTCTGTCATAGTTTCTTTTGGCAAAAAAACATCAACACCATCCACATTGCTTGTGGTCTCAATCTTTCTTAGATTAATCTTTCGCTTCGCAACTCCAACATTAACCGCATCACCTTGTAATTTTTTTTTTTTTGGGTAATGGGATACCCCTATGAATTATATTTCACAACACTGAAACGTTTAGGTACAAGTGGATTGACAGAATGTCAACCAATTCATATATATGACAGGCCATATATATGTTAACAAGCAAGAAAGCAAAACAATTTAAGCAATAGAAGAAGAAACCTACACACTAGTAACAATAAACATAACTAATGTGTTGATATCTAGCAAAGACTGAATTGCAGAGCAGCGCCTATCTTGGATTTACCACTAAATGGCGTGGTACCTTCCATTCTTCCAACAAACAATCGACTGCAGGTGTATGCTTGAACCGAATAGAAACCAATTTATATCTGAACGTGGATGCAATGAGCTCAACAATCTGGTCCGGAGGTCTAGCATGGTTAGAAAATAACTGATTGTTCCTCTCTTGCCATATGAAGTAAGCTGTGGCTGCCACCAGTAATCTTCCAATTACATTCTTTGCTGATCTTGAATTAGACTTCACAATAAGCCATTGGAGTATGTCAGCCCATGAATCAGTCATATCAGGAACTTTTGCCATAGCTTTAATACTCTTCCATACCTGTGAAGAATAATTACATTCAAAAAACAAATGTGAGAGGGTCCTTGTTTGCACAAGGAACAACAAAGAAGCTGGTAGTTTGTGTTGCCGCTCAACCGACTCCATTGCATCATTTTGTCTTGGGTTTTGAGTTTCTCTCGTATAATCAGCCATACCAAAAACGCATGTCTAGGGATACTATGCGAATTCCATATAACTTTTGCCCAATTAACCTCGTTGCCCTTCATCCTAATCGAGTTCCAAACTACTCTAGAGGAAAACACATTCTCCCTTCCATCCAATTCCTTCCAAACAATAGTATCCATCTGATTTGCATGTAAATTGATAGATGGAAGTTTAATTAAAACAGGAAAAAGATCAAGCCAAGCAGTTGGCCATTTCCACTAACCATTCTGAATTACATCAGCAACGTTTGAGTTTAAAGAGAGGTCGGCTTGAGCAATCTGCCTAGGAGATATTAACGAATTTAATGGGCATACATCAGCCCATTTATCAAACCATAATGACGTGCTTCTTCCATCTCCAATTTTCTTCCATAAAAATGGCCTAACTACTTCTCTAAGCTGCAATAGTTTACGCCATCCCCAGCTACAATTTTTAGGCTACTTTACATCCCAAAAACTTCTATTTTTGATCCTATATGAGTGCACCCATTTTAACCATAAGGATTCTCTATGAGATAAGAGGCTCCAAATGTGAAATACCATAAGTGGTTTATTAACTTCAGTGATCCTACGAATATCCAAACCACCCTCACTTTTTGGTAAACAAATTGAATTCCAAGACACTTTAGCCTTACCTTTTCCCATTGGCCCTTGGCACCATAAAAATGACCGCATTTTCTTTTCAAGATCCTTAATAATACTAGCTGGCAATATAAAAACAGAAGCCCAATAGATATGAAAAGAAGAGAGGACAGATTTTACCAATTGAACTCGACCCGCAAAAGATAAAGACTTGTTGCGCCAATCCGTTATCCTGTTTTCCAATCTCTCCACAAGCATATTGCAATCCTTGTGAAGAAGACGAGTCGTTATTAATGGTACTCCAAGATAACGAACAGGAAGTGAACCTTCTTCAAATGGCATCACCAACAGAATAGCCTGCTTGACATGATCAGCAACATTACAGAAATAAGCTTTACTCTTAGGAATACTTGGAATTAGCCCCGACATATCCTTAAAAACATTCACAGCATTCATAACCGTTTTTGCTGAATTTGTTTCTCCTCTAGCAAATAAAAATAGGTCATCTGCAAAACAAAGGTTAATAATGCGCTCTTTCTCACACTTATTGTGAAATCGGAAGCTAGCAGAAGAGAGCACCGAGTTCTGTAGAACAAGTGTAAGAACTTCCATCACAAGAGTGAATAAATATGGAGATAATGGATCCCCCTGTGTTAATCCCCTTCCTCCTTTAAAATAACCATAAACATTCCCATTTACCACCAAAGAGAATGAAGCAGAAGTGACACAAACCATAATCCATTTGATCATTTGCTTGTGAAAGCCAAATTGATGCGTAAATCACGCGACAAACGACAGCGGAAGACTATTTTTGGTATTTTCTGGATTTTATATGAAACAAACAATAAAACGAGACAATAAAATTAGAATGATAGATAAAAGAATCCACCACCAAGACTCGTAAAGGCCAAGCCACCGGAATCAAGGATAAAGGAAACACTCCGCCCCACCACTACAATCGATAAAGGTCTAGCCACCACGATTATAGATAAAGGAAACCGAAGATTTAAAAGACCTCACCACAATTTTGATAAAGAACAAGTCACCACAAATATTGATAAAGGGGTCACTCCTAACCACCAAGATCAAAAGATCTATAAAGGTAAAAGAAGATTTTTGTAAGAAATAGAGGTTGCTCTATTAATTTCATTCAACATCAACTAACTTACAAATGAGAGATAAAGCACTTATTTATAGCCACACACATGCTATTTCCTAGGAATAAAGAAATACAAATATTAAATAAATAAAAGGCTGTCATGTGCTAAGGACAACCACTAATTTATCCACCAATAGGAAAAGGGCACACAAAGCTTCTAGAAAGATTCCTTCTGCACAAGGGCCCACAAACCGTTAGGAATAACGTTGTCACACGTGCATTCCTTATCCCTGTCAACAGCTGCCATTCCTTCTTTATTGGGTCCACTGCCATGTCAACTGGAGACTGGAAACTGGAGACTGGAGCCTGGAGTCTGGAGACTGGAGCCTGGAGTCTGGAAACTGGAGACTGAGACTGGAGACTGGAGACTGGAGACTGGAGCCTGGAGTCTGGAGACTGGAGACGGGAGCCTGGAGTCTGGAAACTGGAGACTGGAGTCGCTCACTGGTAAGCTCCACTGGAGTCTTAACTGGAACAAGAATCTGGAGTTGCTTCACTGGAGCCTTGACCTGGAGAACCTTCACTGGAGTATTCCATCTGGAGCATTTCAACTGAAGCAACTCACTGGAGTTATTCACTGAAGCTGTCCACTGAAATGGTTCACTGGAGTGTGACTGAAATAACTTTACTGAAGTAAAACTGAAACCCATTTCTGAAGCCTCGTGACTGGAGCAAGTTACTGGAGCTTTATCTGACGAGTCTTCACTGGAGTTGTTAGCTAAAAGGTTGCTCAAACAAGACTGATATGCTTCATGACTGATGGATACTTGCTGAGACAAGTTATTGCTGAAACTCAAACTGAAATTGGCCACTAAAGTGAATGACTGAGAACTGATAACTGGCAACTGGTCAGTAGCATTACTGAAATGAAGTTACTGAAGACTTGTTGCTGAAGTGTTTTGCTTTCTGATCTGAGCAGTTGCTGGTCACATCTGGTGCTGACCAGTTTACTGAACGTGGTCGACTGAAGTTGTTTCAACGAGGTTTGTTCAGATGGCATTATCAGTTCAGAACCTTCTTTCAGTTCAGATGACTTCAGCTCAGAAACTCCTTTCAGCTCAGAAATTCCTTTCATTTCAGAAACTTCTTTCAGTTCAGAAACTCCTTTCAGTTCAGATGACTTATTCAGTTTAGTGGTATTAGTTAGTTCAATGAACCTGGACATTTCCGCATCATTCTCTCCCTCTTTTTTGGGACTTGTCCTCAAGTCCTTAAAGTAAGGTCTCGAGTTTCCATCACTGAACAATTTCTGCCTTCTTAAACTATCAAAGACCAGAATTGGAAAGTTCAAATAACTTCCAGTACATACTACAATCAGATTGCCTTTCACTTTAAATGCTAATGTACTGAGCAACTCATGATTTTCTAGAGTGACAAAAATTTGTCTCGAGTGACCAGAAAACACTTCTGGAGACACCACATTATGATTCCTTTTTTTCTTACGAATGATCTTACAATTAGCTCTAATCTTAATCATAGCATGTTGTTTCGCACCCTTAGGACTAACCACACAAACCTCCATCTTCATTTTACATCTAACTGCCCAATCAACCTTACGATCATACCTTACATGTTGCTGATTGATTCTAAAGTCATCCCAGGGATCAGATTCCAGATGCTTTAATGAGCATAACATTTCAGCTATCTTTCTTCCCATAAAATGAAAACAAACAAAAGTGTCATCTTCTAAACCTTTTCTATACCCAGCTAGACTAACAAATAATTCATTTTCAACCTTAGTCTTCATTTTACATTTAACCTTCCCACTGGCTCCAAGATCGAATGAAAAGTGTTGCTGAGTGGTTTTAAAATCAGCAAACAAATTAGCTCTCAGGTAGGAACTTTCAACATTCTTTCTACCCTCAAAATGAATGAACACATAAGCATATCTTTTAACAGCTTCTCTAACTATATGCATCGGTTCAGCTCTTAATTCCAATCTGAACTGTTGCTGAAAATCAGCCCCTATGCCTTCTTTAAGCCATCGAGTTGTCACTGGTAGTGACAATATAGAGTTCCTCATCAGGCACATAGACTTTTCTTGTTTAACTTCAACTGATGGATCTTCAGTTGGAACTTTAGTTGGAACTTCAGTTGGAACTTCAGTTGGAACGTCAGTTGTATCTTCAGTTGGATCTTCAGTTGGATCTTCAGTTTGAACGTCAGTTGGATCTTCAGTTGGACTTCAGTTGGATCTTCAGTTGGATCTTCAGTTTGATCTTCAGTTGGATCTTCAGTTGGAGCTTCATTAGTGAAAGCTTCACTGGAGTACACTTTTCGCTGGACTTCATCAGTGAGAGTTCCAGTTGATTGTACTCGTAGTTGGGCTTCTTTGATCAGCGATGATTTATCATCAGCAGCTCCTATAGACTCTTTTTTCGCTAGTAACATAACAAAAACAAGTCTGGAAAATACTTTGTTGCCGAGATTCATCAACACTAACTTCATGAGAAGGATTAGCATTCCGATTCAGCAAGAAATCATCAAGGTCAGCTTTAGTTACTTCTTCACCATTGTCATCATAAACACATGGTTGGAAAAAATCATCTTCTTGCTCGTCATCCATATCAAGTGAATGATCAGTTCTCTTGAAGAGTAAAAAGTCATCAGCAACATCACTTATTTCTTCTTTATCATAAATAGGCTCTTGTTCAAGATCGGCTTCAACTTTTAACTCTATTAAAGAATTAGGGATTGATTTAACCTTCATGAAAATTGGATTTCTGATAGAATTAACAACTAGCTGTTTGCAATCAGTGAGTTTCTTACGAGAGCTTTTCTTTTTTGTTTCTCTCACATGCTTTTCCAACACATCTAAAATTATCTCCATTTGTTTTTCGAGAGATTTAAGCTGTCTATCTCTTCGAAAATTCTCTAAAGCAAGATTTCTATTATAACCCATTTCTATTATCTAAATGAAAAGATAATCAAAAATGGATCTAAACAAGAGATATCAGATCTGAGATTTGAAATCAGATTTTCAAGAATAAATACATTCAGAGCTAAACAAAGGACAACAAACTAACAAAACCCAAGGATTAAAAGATTAAGAAACCCTTTAAAAGAAACTTGATCCAACAATCAAACAACAAAAACCCACGGATAAAAAGATTAAGAAACCTTTTTGGAAACCTGGACAAAAAGTCATGAAAACTTTTTGAACCTGTCTCTGATACCAAATTGATGAGTAAATCACGCGACAAACGACAGCGGAAGACTATTTTTGGTATTTTCTGGATTTTATATGAAACAAACAATAAAACGAGACAATAAAATTAGAATGATAGATAAAAGAATCCACCACCAAGACTCGTAAAGGCCAAGCCACCGGAATCAAGGATAAAGGAAACACTCCGCCCCACCACTACAATCGATAAAGGTCTAGCCACCACAATTATAGATAAAGGAAACCGAAGATTTAAAAGACCTCACCACAATATTTGATAAAGAACAAGTCACCACGAATATTGATAAAGGGGTCACTCCTAACCACCAAGATCAAAAGATCTATAAAGGTAAAAGAAGATTTTTGTAAGAAATAGAGGCTGCTCTATTAATTTCATTCAACATCAACTAACTTACAAATGAGAGATAAAGCACTTATTTATAGCCACACACATGCTATTTCCTAGGAATAAAGAAATACAAATATTAAATAAATAAAAGGCTGTCATGTGCTAAGGACAACCACTAATTTATCCACCAATAGGAAAAGGGCACACAAAGCTTCTAGAAAGATTCCTTCTGCACAAGGGCCCACAAACCGTTAGGAATAACGTTGTCACACGTGCCTTCCTTATCCCTGTCAACAGCTGCCATTCCTTCTTTATTGGGTCCACTGCCATGTCAACTGGAGACTGGAAACTGGAGACTGGAGCCTGGAGTCTGGAGACTGGAGCCTGGAGTCTGGAAACTGGAGACTGAGACTGGAGACTGGAGACTGGAGCCTGGAGTCTGGAGACTGGAGACTGGAGACTGGAGCCTGGAGTCTGGAAACTGGAGACTGGAGACTGGAGCCTGGAGACTGGAAACTGGAGACTGAGACTGGAGCCTGGAGCCTGGAGTCTGGAAACTGGAGACTGGAACCTGGAGTCTGGAAACTGGAGACTGGAGCCTGGAGCCTGGAAACTGGAGACTGGAGCCTGGAGTCTGGAGACTGGAGCCTGGAGTCTGGAAACTGGAGACTGAGACTGGAGACTGGAGACTGGAGACTGGAGACTGGAGACTGGAGCCTGGAGTCTGGAGACTGGAGACTGGAGCCTGGAGTCTGGAAACTGGAGACTGAGACTGGAGACTGGAGACTGGAGACTGGAGCCTGGAGTCTGGAGCCTGGAGTCTGGAGCCTCGTGACTGGAGCAAGTTACTGGAGCTTTATCTGACGAGTCTTCACTGGAGTTGTTAGCTAAAAGGTTGCTCAAACAAGACTGATATGCTTCATGACTGATGGATACTTGCTGAGACAAGTTATTGCTGAAACTCAAACTGAAATCGGCCACTAAAGTGAATGACTGAGAACTGATAACTGGCAACTGGTCACTGGTCAGTAGCATTACTGAAATGAAGTTACTGAAGACTTGTTGCTGAAGTGTTTTGCTTTCTGATCTGAGTAGTTGCTGGTCACATCTGGTGCTGACCAGTTTACTGAACGTGGTCGACTGAAGTTGTTTCAACGAGGTTTGTTCAGATGGCATTATCAGTTCAGAACCTTCTTTCAGTTCAGATGACTTCAGCTCAGAAACTCCTTTCAGCTCAGAAATTCCTTTCATATCAGAAACTTCTTTCAGTTCAGAAACTCCTTTCAGTTCAGATGACTTATTCAGTTTAGTGGTATTAGTCAGTTCAATGAACCTGGACATTTCCGCATCACAAATCCATTAAGAGCAGCCTCAAGAAACTTCCAATCAACCGTATCGTAAGCTTTTTGAATATCAATTTTAAAAGCACATCTAGGGGGACCAGAATTACGATGGTAGTTGTGCATCAATTCCTGAGTGAGTAATATATTATCCGAGATTCTACGACCAGGAACAAAAGCTAATTGGTTTATACTCACTATATCATGAAGACCATCCTTAATTCTATTAGTGATTATCTTACTAATACACTTATAAATGGTGTTACAGCAAGAAATAGGCCGGTAATCAAGAATAGAAGATGGTGTAGGTACTTTTGGAACTAAAGCAATCAAAGTATGATTTACCTCCTGAAGTAGCTTACTGTTTCGGAAAAATTCCTGAATAGCAAGGCACACATCATTTCCCACTATATCCCATTAGCAGCATAAGAAACCTTTTTGCTAGGGTTTTGCTGTTGAGCTTGCGCATCATCTTTTGAATTCTCTTTATTCAGATCTGGACAATCAGACTTATTAGTATTCACTTCTGGTGCACCTGAATTCGGTTTTAATGGTATATCTTCAGAAACAGGTTGTTGAGGATCGGATCCCTCATCAACTTTATCATTATCTTGTATACCACCATCTTCATTAGAGCTAACAGCCAATTTATCATTCACATCCTCAGTAACTATTTTATTCGATTGGACATCAGCAACTTTTTCAGGTTAGACACCTTTCTTGTTCACACTTCCATCCTTACCCGCACTAGAATTTTCAGGTTGGACACCTTTTTTGTTCACACTTCCATCCTTACCCACACTAGGGTTTGGATTTTTTAGAATACGACGGGGCAGATGCTTCCCCTCAATGTTCTTCACCTTCGATGCAAGGCCTTGGTCAGCCTTGTTAGTAGCACCTCTCTCCATTAAACTCAAATCACCATGCAAATCATAAACCAAAACACCATGAAGACGATTACAAAAACGGAAAAGAAACCCTAACCCTAAAAACCCTAAGAAACAAATCTGGCCCCTTAATCAATTAACAGGATCGTAGTATCTAGCTAAACTAAACACAGTTAGTCGCGAAAACAATCCTGGTAATCAATCAGGAAATAGAATTAAGCTAGGGTTTTTTGACAAAAAAGAGTAAAATTGAAACCCTAAAAGAAAACGAAACAGAAAAACTCAAACATGCACTTCAACTAATCCAGGGATTAGTGAGAGGGACACATTTACAAGCTAATCTAGATCGAAATCAGATAGGGAGAAATTGGAAGGAACGAAATCGCCATGGAGGGTTGTTTGTCTTATTTTCTGATCATGAAGTACTGAAGTTTATTAATGGTCAACACAAGCTTAATGCCAGACATGCAAAATGGGTGGAATTTTTGCAGTCTTATTCTTTTGTTTCTAAGCACAAAGCTGGGGTGGCTAATGTTGTTGCCGATGCACTTTCTAGAAGATATTCATTGTTATCAATTCTAGAAGCAAGAGTTCTTGGATTTTCTTTCATCAAGAGTTGTATGCTGCTGATCCAGACTTTCCTGATCATCTCACTGAAGCTAATCAGAAAGGACCATTTGTTGTTCAAGATGGTTTCTTATTCAAGAATGGAAAGTTGTGTATTCCAAAGGGTTCTATTAGAGATTTGCTGATAAGAGAAGCACATGGAGGGGGTCTGGCTGGCCATTTTGGCATTAACAAAACTGGAGAGATCCTCACTGAACATTTCTACTGGCCAGTTTACTGAAGGATGTTCAGAATATCATCAGTCGTTGTCCAACTTGTCACCAGGCGAAGGCTACTTTTCATAAAGGATTGTATACTCCTCTTCCAGTTCCAAACCAGCCATGGGAAGATCTTAGCATGGATTTTATTGTTGCACTGCCCAGAACCCAGAGGGGAAAAGATTCAATAATGGTGGTTGTAGATCGTTTTTCAAAAATGGCACATTTTATTACTTGCCACACCACATATGATGCTTCAACAATTGCAAATCTATTTCTCAAAGAAGTTGTTCGTTTGCATGGGATTTCAAAAACAATTGTTTCAGATAGAGGTGTAAAGTTTCTGAGTTATTTCTGGAAGACCTTATGGAGACTGATGGGTACCAGATTGATGTTCAGTACGTCTCATCATCCTCAAACTGATGGACAAACTGAAGTCACTAATCGTACAATTGGGATGCTTTTAAGAACACTGGTGAAGAAGACACTGAAGGATTGGGATCTGAAGCTTGCTCATGCTGAGTTTACTTTCAACAGAGCTCCTAACTATTCCACCAGTAAATCACCATTTGAAATCTGCTATGGTGTCAATCCTCTGACTCCCATTGATTTGATTCCATTTTCGATTGAACCAAAGGCAAGTATTGAAGCTGAGGCCAGAGCAAAAGAAATCAAGAAAATTCACCAGCAAGTAAAGGCCAGAATTGAAAAGACTAATGCAGATTACAAGGCAAAAGCAAACAAGCATCGAAAACAGTCCAGTTTTGCTCCAGGTGATCTAGTTTGGGTGCATCTGAGAAATGAAAGGTTTCCAGCAATAAGGAAGACCAAGTTAATGCCCAGAGCTGAAGGGTCGTTTAAAATTCTGGAGAAATATGGTGATAATGCATACAAGGTTGAGCTACCTGGAGATATGGCAGTTTCAAGTACTTTTAATGTTGGGGATCTGATGCCTTATCTAGAAGATGAGTACCTCGAGGACTTGAGGACAAGTCCCTTTTCAGAGGAGGAGAATTATGCGGGAATGTCCAGATTCACTGAACTGACTGACGCCAGTGAACTGAGTAAGTCATCTGAACTGAAAGGAGTTTCTGAACTGAAGTCCATTTCTGAGCTGAAGTCAACTTAATTGAAGAAGGGTTCTGAACTGATAATGCCATCTGAACAAGCCATGCTAATTATGCCAGCAATAGCCCATTTCAGACAAGTCTTTACTGAACTAGTCCAATCGCCAGTGGTAACACTTCTCCAGTGGCAAGAAGCTCCAGTGACAACCAGTGGTGATCCATTAGTGAAGTTCTCCACTGAAGCATTCCAGTGACCAGTTTCAGTCTAGTCTCCAGTTGGATGCTCCAGTGACCAGTCTCCAGTTGAGTGCTCCAGATTTAAGTTACCAGTTTCAGAATAATGAAGTTTGTTTCAGTCGTTTGTTTGTGGGCCCAATAAAGAAGGAATGACAGTTGATGACAGAGATAAAGAATAGACTTGTGTGACAACGTTATTTCTAACGGTTTGTGGGTCCTTATACAGAAGGAATCTTTCTAGGAAGCCTTGTCTGTCCATTTCCAATTGGATGATAAATTAGTGGTTGTCCTTTGCCCATGACAGCCTTTTATTTATTTATTTTGTTTATTTAATTGTATTTCGTTAATTCCTAGGAAATAACATGTGTGGCTATAAATAGGGGCTTATTTCTCATTGAAAAATAGACTTGATTGATTGAATGAAATTAATAGAGCAGCCTCTATTTCTTATCCAAAATCTTCATTTAGCTTTATGGATCTTTGATCTTGGTGGTTTGAAGTGATCCCTTTATCTATATTTGTGGTGGTTCGTCCTTTAACAAATATAGGAATGTCACCAGCTGCATTAAAGTCAGTGCCCTGATCAGCAGGTCCCTTGTCCTTGTTTTGATTCGAGATTCGAATCGTATTGTTCCTGTTTCTTCGAAACGAATTGTTTCCTACAGAGTGACCCATCATAGAAAATGAAATAGCAGGAGCAGTTTGCGAGGAGTTAGTTGGTTGTGTCGACATTTTCGGAATTAATTTTGGAAAATTAGTTTTCTTTGATAAAAATTGAAAATTTTAATCGATCGAGTGGGCGCCAAATTGTTTTGGTCAAAAATTACCCAAGATAATCAACCTTGAAGACTTAGATCAATTATGTAACCAAACTTTCGTTCGTGAGGTTAAGGGCTTGTAAATTATGTTGAGTTTCAAACATGCGTGTTTAAGAAAAGATTTGCTAAAGAATTATGTCGACTAAACAAGGAATTAAAGGGTAAATATAATCGTAAATGAAGAACTTAAACGTATCGAAATATGTAAAGAACATAAAGTAATGCTAATTATAATAAAGATCTAATAATTAACAAGATAAAAGTAAAGATAAGGGAACAAGAACACCGAGATTTGTTGACGAGGAAAAGCCCTTAATCCTTATGGATCGCCGGCATAAAAACCCCGGGAGAAGCAATCGTCCCTGCCTTTGTTCTCTTATTAATGATTGTTAAAATGTTTACAATGGTGGAATTTGGTTGATCGATTATTGCTAAGTGTGAGAATAAAGATGAGAGTATAGAGAGTAGTGTGTGAATACAAGTGTTCAGAGATAATGCTAGTGAAAATTATCTCCCCTATGTCGATCAACCTCATTCATTTATATAGACCTAGATGCTAACTAACTATGCGAAATAGTAAGGATCTTCCAGGTCTTCAATATTGAAACGTTGTAGAGTATCTTGACCAGTCAAGTGAACGTTGAAGTCTTTTTCCTCATGCTGAAATCAACTAGAAATCCGAATATGATGCAAGACCAAGTCTTCCTTGCGTGTTGATGATTAATCCCATGTGTGAATTCCTTTTTGCACCGTTAGAGATATTTTTCATAGCCTTATATCGAATATTCTGAAATCTGCACATATAACTCATGTAGAAATAATAATAACAAGTAATTCGTAACGTTGGTAATATATCAATCAGTCATCAGAATATTCATCAATGTCAAGATCCTGATATGTCAAGATCTTAGACTCTCAAGATATTGGTACCTGAAATTTCACCCATAACAGCGTTTGTCCAGTGGCACTTTTCGAAGTTGTTCGATCAGCCCATAAGACAAAAGGCAATTCTTCAGCCCATTTTCCCTTTGCTTGTCCCAGTCTCTTCTTTCAATTATTCATAATAATTTTATTGCTTGATTCCGCCTGACCATTAGCTTGTGGATGGACTAGAGTAGAAGTAATCATCTTAATTTCACAGACCATTTAGCCATCCTACCAGACACTTCAGGTTTTCTCAAAACACATTTTATAGGATAATTTGTCTTAATATGTATAGCATGCGTTTCAAAATAATGTCTAAGTTTAGTAGATGTCATAACTAATGCAAGTATAAGTTTTTCAAGATGGGAGTACCTGGTTTCAACATAAATTAAACTTTTACTTACATAGTAGACCGGTTGTTGTTGTCCTTCTGATTCTTTGACTAGAACAGCACTTACTGCATTCTGTGATACTGCCAGGTAAAGATATAAAGGCTCATCCATCTTCAGGCTTTACCAGCAACGGTGGAGTAGAGAGATATTTCTTTAATTCTTGAAAAGCTTCTTCTTGCTTTTCTTCCCATTCAAATTTTTTGTTCTTCTTCAAGATGTCATAAAATTCTTTACATCTATCAGAAGATCTTGATATAAATCTATTCAAAGCTGCCAATCTTCCTGTTAATCTTTGGACGTCTTTAGCATTTGATGGAGATTTCAGGTTCAAGATAGCTTTAATCTGTTCTGGGCTTGCTTCTATTCCTCTTTTGGTAACCATATATCCCAGAAATTTGCCAGCACCAACTCCGAAATTACACTTTGCAGGATTCAGCTTCATGTTATACTTGTCCAGGATGTTGAATGCTACTTCAAGATCTTTCAAATGATCCTCTGCTTTCTTGGATTTGACCACCATATCGTCTATGTAGACCTCGATCGTATCCCCCAGTTGGTCTTTGAACATCATATTTACAAGTCTATCGTAGGTTGCACCTGCATTTTTAAGACCAAATGGCATAGCAATATAACAATAAATACCTGTCGAGGTCATGAAGGCAATAGCTTCTTGATCTTCAGGTTCCATCCGAATTTGTTGGAATCCAGAAGAAGCATCCATAAATGTAAGCATCTCGTGACCAGAAGTTGCATCTACCATAACATCGATATGTGGCAATAGAAATGGATCTTTCGGGCAAGCTTTGTTAACATCTATGAAATCCACACAAACTCTCCATTTTCCATTTTTCTTTTGCACTACCACCACATTTGCTAGCCATTCAGGGAATTTCACTTCCCTTATCATCTTAGCTTTCAACAATCTTTCCACATCTTCCTGAATAATTGCGTTTTTTCCAGAGCAAATTTCCTTCTTTTTTGTTGGATCGGCTTGAAACTTTTATCTATTCCAAGCTTGTATGTAATAACATCTTTAGAAATTCCAGTCATATCTTCTTGCTTCCAAGCAAAAGTCTTCATTCTGGCTTTTAGAAAGTCAGTAAGCTTGACTTCTAATTCTTTTGAAATCTTTGCTCCCACTAGTACTTTGATGTTGGGATCTTCAGGAACCAGATTGATTTCTTTAACATCCTGCTCTTCTGGTTCAATAACATCAAAGACCTTTTTCTGTAATTGCTATTGTGAAGTCGACTTAGCAGCTGACTTCATGGTAGAGGTATAGCATTATTTGGCCTCTTATTGATCTCCTTTTACAGTGACCACTCCCAAGGTGTTGGTAGTTTAACACATTGGTGATAAGTTGATGGTACTGCCTTCATTTCATGGATCGAGGGCCTGCCCAAGATATATTGCAACCTGGAAGAGAATCGACGACACAAAACTTCTGCATGGAATTAATTCCCCCAACATACACTGGCAGCTTAATTTCACCAACAGTGTATTTGGTCTCGCTACTGAATCCGATCAAAGGTGACGCCTTGCCAGTAATATCTTCCTCTGAAATGTACATTCTCTTTAATGTTTCCAGCTTGATAATATTCACTGAGCTTCCATTATCTATTAAGATCCTGCGAACATAATGGTTAGCAATAAATAAAGTGACAACCAAACCGTCGTGATGAGGTTCCATTATGTTGTCAAAATCGTCTTCTTCAAAAGACACAAAATCTGAATCTGAGATTGAGGTCTTTTTCACGCTTCTTTCTCCTTTATCTGTCTTGCTTTGCTTAGCATGTCTTTTTGCCGCTGAATATGTTGTCCCGCACACTTCTGATCCTCCGGAAAATGTATTAATTACTCGCATCTGGTGGTGGAGAGTCAGCTTTCTGTGATGGTTTTTGTTATGGGTGAAATTTCAGGTGTCAATATCCTGAAGGTCCAAGATCTTGACAGCCGGATCTTGACGTAGGAGAATATTCTGATTACTTGTTAATACTTTGCTAACATTATGTTTCAAATATTATTATCATTTCCATGTGAGACAAGTATGCAGATTTCAGAATAAAGCTAAGGAAAATATCTCCAACGGTAGAAAGAGGATTTCACACATGGGATTAATCTTCAACACGCAAAGAAGACTTAGTCTGCCAAGATAATCGGACTTCAAGTTAAATTCAGCACGAGGAGAAGAACTACAACGTTCACTTGACTGGTCAAGATACGCACTAACATTCGACTACTGAAGACCTGGAAGATCCCTACAATCTCGCATAGTTAGTTAGATCTTAGGTCTATATAAAGAATGAGGCTGATCGATCTTAGGATATCGCTTTCTTACTTACTGCATACTACTCACTTGTATTCACACACAAAGCTCTCGCTATTTTCATTTACTTTACACTTAGATACATCGATCAACCGAATTCCACCATTTTTAAACATTTAACAACCATTATAAGAGAACAAAGGCAGGGACGATTGCTTCCTCCCGGGGTTTTTAACAACCATTAAGGGCTTTTCCTCGATAACAAATCTTTACTTTTATTCTTTACTCTTTACTTTTAACGCATTATTTACTTTGATTAGCATTATTTATCGTAATTTCATTTATTTCGATACTTATTATTCTGATTATCATTGCTTTACACCTTTATTTCTTGTTTAGTCGACATAATCGTTCTTTAAATCCTTTTACTAAACGCATCTTTGAATCTTAAACATAATTTACAAGCCCTTAACCTCACGAACGAAAGTTTGGTTACATTATTGATCTAAGTCTTCAACGTAGATTATCATAGGTAATTTTTGACCAAAACAATTTTGGCTTTGAGAAATCCATGCCTTCAACATCTTTAGCCTTCTTCCTTCCAAGGAGTTCTTTGAGATATCCTTTAGCTAGAAGAGCGGAGATCTCCCTTCTCAACATCTTACAATCTTCAGTGACATGGCCGAAGTCTTCGTGATAAGCACACCATTGGCTGGGATCCTTCTTTTTGAAATAAGAATCATTTTTCTTTTGTGGCCATCTTAATTATCTCCAAGTTCTCTCAGCACCATTATGATACCAGGCGTACTTACTGAAAAACAGTATGTTGAGAGAGTAGGATAATCAATCCCATCATCTTCTTCAACTGCATTAACTTGATTATCAACATGTCATGTGTATGGTTTGCTTCTGAGACTAATGAGGTTCTCAAGGATATACACGAAGGAGAATGTGGAAATCACACAGCTGGAAGATCTTTATATTCAAATATCTTGAGAACATGTTATTATTGGCCAACTATGAAACAAGATGCTGAAGAATATGCGCAGAAATGTGATGCTTGTCAGCGTCATAACAACATTAATCATTAACCAGCAGAACCCATGTATCCAGTTCTATCTCCATGGCCATTTATGAAATGGGGAATGGATATTGTTGGGCCAATGACAGAATCTTCAGCTGGGAAGAAATATTTTTTGGCTATGACATATTATTTCTTAAAATGGATTGAAGCTGAAGCATACGCCAAGATTCATGAATCACATGTCATATCCTTCATTAAAAGAAATATATTGACAAGATTTGGAGTTCCAGCAGAGATAATTTGTGATAATGGATCACAATTCATAGGGAAGAAAACTACAAATTTTTGTTAAAGATGGGGTATCATGATGATTACCTCTACTCCTGTCCATCCACAAGCTAATGGTCAAGCAGAATCAAGTAACAATCATAATGAATAATTTGAAGAAAAGACTGGGACAAGCTAAAGGTAAATGGGCTGAAGAATTGCCATTTGTCTTATGGGCTGATCGAACAACTTCAAAGAGTGCCACTGGACAAATGCCATTCTCACTTGTCTTTGGAGCTGAGGCAGTTCTACCTACTGAAATGGATCTACCTACTGCTAGAATTAGTTTCTTAACTTATGAGAAAAATAAAGAATTTTTACTTGAAGATTTGGAAGCTGTAACTGAGTTACGAAAAAGGACCAAGATAAGAATAGCAGCTTATCAACAACGAATTGCCAAGTCTTATAATAAGAATTTAAGATTAAGACGATTTCAAGTTGGTGATTTGGTTCTCAAGAAGGCTTTAACCAAGCCAGATGGTAAATTGAATCCGAAATGGGAAGGTCCTTATTTGATCAAGGCAGAAGCTAGAAAAGGATCTTATTGGCTTCAAGATTTACAAGGTAATCTAATTCCAAGAGCTTGGAATGCTATTCATCTCAAAACCTACCATGTATGATTAATTTTGTCTTTTGACAAAATCAGGTATGATTTCTTACTCTTGAATTTTATTTTTATCTTGTTTACCTTTTATTTTATTTTCAAAATGATGATACTGACTTGAGCGTCGGAGTGGCGTTAGCCAAATGGCTAACATCAATTTCTAAGATTTGTGCTTTATAGATCTCCAAGGATAATCAATATCATCAAACACATGCATTACAACGTGGAACAAGGTCTTCACCTTTTGGCTTTCCCGCCAACTTTTGGTTGGAGGTTTTCACCTTCTCTTAAATTCGCCCGTGTCGCACGATAATTAATTTCACGGTTGAAGGGTTAAATTCCAAGGTCGTCGAAATTAATTCTGTTGGTTATCGATGTTACCATCGATCTCCCGAATTGGCTAACCACGCCACTCATTGTACAAAACATACGAAAGGCTAACCACGCCTCCCAAGCAAGTTCAAGATATTGAGACACCCTCTATATCTTGAAAACCAATGTCCCTACGAGAATCTTAAAATTAAGAATTCCCTTCTTAATTTTAATCCCCTCCAAAAAATTCAATACAGTCCCATATATATTATTTCAATGCAGGAATAAATAGTGGAGACTGACAATAATTAAAGATACTGCAAGCCAAAGATCATAGCCTACAAGTGGATCTTAATTGCGAAAAAAGGTGCATGTATGTTACTCCTTAATTACTGCGTTGATGTGATTACTTACTGTTGATGTAGTCAAATAAGTCAAGTATAATTATTAACTGACATGTGACGTCACATAATTAATTAATTATTTTCCGTTTTCACCCTTAAAAACACTTTTGGTTTTCGGGTTTGAAAGTAAAATGGATCAAAAGACAGTTTTAATTCAAAAGATATTTACAAAAAACTACTCAGAAGCAATTTTACAACCATGATTGATCATTCTAGATCAATATCGCCCCTCCTAAGTACATTGTTATTCTACAAAACACATCCCCTACCGATTCAAGTTTCTACTAACGAAAGAGTCTAAAAATGTGGGCTCTGGCCTTTGCATCCTTCATCGCCCATATTATATAAAATTGCTTACAATAGAACATCCCAGTAAAGTGAAGGATTCATTTCCCTCAGTTTACTTAAGATGGTTTTTACTCTCTCCAACTCCTCCCTGGCAGCCCTGAGTTCCTCCTGCGTTGCGCCAAGTTCGCAGCAGATTTCCTTTAGAGCGTTGTTCAAAATCTTATTTTTGGCCTCCAAACCTTTCTTCACTTCTAAACCCATTTCTTTTTCCGTCTCGACGGATTCTTTGTAAGATTTGACCAGGCCCTGCAATGTCTCTATGATTTCATCATTTAGTTTGTCTTTGGCGATCTGTTGTTTTTCAAGTTCAGTAATGGACTGAAACAGAATATAAAGAAAAGTTAGAAACAACGAGGAATTAATCTTGACAAAATATATATATATATATATATTATATTTTTATATGTAATATATAATAGTTAATAAAATATATATATATATGTATATATACCTCTTGAAGGAACTCTCCCAAAGATTTCAAAGACATGACATATATAAATGTTTTTGAAAAAATGAAAATTATTTGTGATTTTCGAAGAGAGAAATTGTGGCCTTATATATAGGGGTAAAAAGGTGGAAATGAACCGTAAAGTAGTTACCTATCAAATCAAGACTCTTGGTTATCCTACTTACACGCGTCTTATTTTTAAGATGGTTTCAAAATTTACTAATTGACTCCGGTCAAAGTTTTCTCTAGAAGATTCAAAGTTATTTCAACAAAATAGATTTTATTAAAATAACTTTGGGGACAATTGTTATGGGTGAAATTTCAAGATCTTGACAGCCCAGGATCTTGACGTATGAGAATATTTTGATTACTTGTTAATACTTTGCTAACGTTATGTTTCAAATATTATTATCATTTCCATGTGAGACAAGTATGCGGATTTCAGAATAAAGCTAAGGAAAATATCTCCAACGGTAGAAAGGGGATTTCACACATGGGAATAATCTTCAACACGCAAAGAAGACTTAGTCTGCCAAGATAATCGGACTTCAAGTTAAATTCAGCACGAGGAGAAGAACTACAACGTTCACTTGACTGGTCAAGATACGCACTAACGTTCGACTACTGAAGACCTGGAAGATCCCTACAATCTCGCATAAGTTAGCTAGATCTTAGGTCTATATAAAGAATGAGGCTGATCAATCTTAGGATATCGCTTTCTTACTTACTGCATACTACTCACTTGTATTCACACACAAAGCTCTCGCTATTTTCATTTACTTTACACTTTAGATACATCGATCAACCGAATTCCACCATTTGTAAACATTTAACAACCATTAATAAGAGAACAAAGGCAGGGACGATTGCTTCCTCCCGGGGTTTTTATGCCGGCAATCCTTAAAGGATTAAGGGCTTTTCCTCAATAACAAATCTCGGTGTTCTTGCTCTTTACTCTTTACTTTTAACGCATTATTTACTTTGATTAGCATTATTTATCGTAATTTCATTTATTTCAATACTTATTATTCTGATTATCATTGCTTTACACCTTTATTTCTTGTTTAGTCGACATAATCGTTCTTTAAAACCTTTTACTAAACGCATCTTTGAATCTTAAACATAATTTACAAGCCCTTAACCTCACGAACGAAAGTTTGGTTACATTATTGATCTAAGTCTTCAACGTAGATTATCTTAGGTAATTTTTGACCAAAACAGTTTTGGCTTCGAGAAATCCATGCCTTCAACATCTTTAGCCTTCTTCCTTCCAAGGAGTTCTTTGAGATATCCTTTAGCTAGAAGAGCGGAGATCTCCCTTCTCAACATCTTACAATCTTCAGTGACATGGCCGAAGTCTTCGTGATAAGCACACCATTGGCTGGGATCCTTCTTTTTGAAATAAGAATCATTTTTCTTTTGTGGCCATCTTACTTTATCTCCAAGTTCTCTCAGCATCATTATGATACCAGGCGTACTTACTGAAGAACAGTATGTTGAGAGAGTAGGATAATCAATCCCATCATCTTCTTCAACTGCATTAACTTGATTATCAACATGTCATGTGTATGGTTTGCTTCTGAGACTAATGAGGTTCTCAAGGATATACACGAAGGAGAATGTGGAAATCACACAGCTGGAAGATCTTTATATTCAAAGATCTTGAGAACATGTTATTATTGGCCAACTATGAAACAAGATGCTGAAGAATATGCGCAGAAATGTGATGCTTGTCAGCGTCATAACAACATTAATCATCAACCAGCAGAACCCATGTATCCAGTTCTATCTCCATGGCCATTTATGAAATGGGGAATGGATATTGTTGGACCAATGACAGAATCTTCAGCTGGGAAGAAATATTTTTTGGCTATGACATATTATTTCTTAAAATGGATTGAAGCTGAAGCATACGCCAAGATTCATGAATCACATGTCATATCCTTCATTAAAAGAAATATATTGACAAGATTTGGAGTTCCAGCAGAGATAATTTGTGATAATGGATCACAATTCATAGGGAAGAAAACTACAAATTTTTGTGAAAGATGGGGTATCATGATGATTACCTCTACTCCTGTCCATCCACAAGCTAATGGTCAAGCAGAATCAAGTAACAAAGTCATAATGAATAATTTGAAGAAAAGACTGGGACAAGCTAAAGGAAAATGGGCTGAAGAATTGCCATTTGTCTTATGGGCTGATCGAACAACTTCAAAGAGTGCTACTGGACAAACTCCATTCTCACTTGTCTTTGGAGCTGAGGCAGTTCTACCTACTGAAATGGATCTACCTACTGCTAGAATTAGTTTCTTAACTTATGAGAAAAATAAAGAATTTTTACTTGAAGATTTGGAAGCTGTAACTGAGTTACGAAAAAGGACCAAGATAAGAATAGCAGCTTATCAACAACGAATTGCCAAGTCTTATAATAAGAATTTAAGATTAAGACGATTTCAAGTTGGTGATTTGGTTCTCAAGAAGGCTTTAACCAAGCCAGATGGTAAATTGAATCCGAAATGGGAAGGTCCTTATTTGATCAAGGCAGAAGCTAGAAAAGGATCTTATTGGCTTCAAGATTTACAAGGTAATCTAGTTCCAAGAGCTTGGAATGCTATTCATCTCAAAACCTACCATGTATGATTAATTTTGTCTTTTGACAAAATCAGGTATGATTTCTTACTCTTGAATTTTATTTTTATCTTGTTTACCTTTTATTTTATTTTCAAAATGATGATACTGACTTGAGCGTCGGAGTGGCGTTAGCCAAATGGCTAACATCAATTTCTAAGATTTGTGCTTTATAGATCTCCAAGGATAATCATATCATCAAACACATGCATTACAACGTGGAACAAGGTCTTCACCTTTTGGCTTTCACGCCAACTTTTGGTTGGAGGTTTTCACCTTCTCTTAAATTCGCCCGTGTCGCACGATAATTAATTTCACGGTTGAAGGGTTAAATTCCAAGGTCGTCGAAATTAATTCTGTTGGTTATCGATGTTACCATCGATCTCCCGAATTGGCTAACCACGCCACCCATTACACAAAACATACGAAAAAGGCTAACCACGCCTCCCAAGCAAGTTCAAGATATTGAGACACCCTCTATATCTTGAAAACCAATGTCCCTACGAGAATCTTAAAATTAAGAATTCCCTTCTTAATTTTAATCCCCTCCAAAAATTCAATACAGTCCCATATATATTATTTCAATGCAGGAATAAATAGTGGAGACTGACAATAATTAAAGATACTGCAAGCCAAAGATCATAGCCTACAAGTGGATCTTAATTGCGAAAAAAGGTGCATGTATGTTACTCCTTAATTACTGCGTTGATGTGATTACTTACTGTTGATGTAGTCAAATAAGTCAAGTATAATTATTAACTGACATGTGACGTCACATAATTAATTAATTATTTTCCGTTTTCACCCTTAAAAACACTTTTGGTTTTTGGGTTTGAAAGTAAAATGGATCAAAAGACAGTTTTAATTCAAAAGATATTTACAAAAAACTACTCAGAAGCAATTTTACAACCATGATTGATCATTCTAGATCAATATCGCCCCTCCTAAGTACATTGTTATTCTACAAAACACATCCCCTACCGATTCAAGTTTCTACTAACGAAAGAGTCTAAAAATGTGGGCTCTGGCCTTTGCATCCTTCATCGCCCATATTATATAAAATTGCTTACAATAAAACATCCCAGTAAAGTGAAGGATTCATTTCCCTCAGTTTACTTAAGATGGTTTTTACTCTTTCCAACTCCTCCCTGGCAGCCCTGAGTTCTTCCTGCGTTGCGCCAAGTTCGCAGCAGATTTCCTTTAGAGCGTTGTTCAAAATCTTATTTTTGGCCTCCAAACCTTTCTTCACTTCTAAACCCATTTCTTTTTCCGTCTCGACGGATTCTTTGTAAGATTTGACCAGGCCCTGCAATGTCTCTATGATTTCATCATTCAGTTTGTCTTTGGCGATCTGTTGTTTTTCAAGTTCAGTAAGGGACTGAAAAGAATATAAAGAAAAGTTAGAAACAACGAGGAAAATCTTGACAATATATATATATATATATATAAAGAAAAGTTAGAAATAACAAGGAATTAATCTTAACGAAAATATATATATGTATATGTACCTCTTGAAGGAACTCTCCCAAAGATTTCAAAGACATGACGTAAATAAATGTTTTTGGAAAAATGAAATTATTTGTGATTTTCGAAGAGAGAAATTGTGGCCTTATATATAGGGGTAAAAAGGTGGAAATGAACCGTAAAGTAGTTACCTATCAAATCAAGACTCTTGGTTATCCTACTTACACGCGTCTTATTTTTAAGATGGTTTCAAAATTTACTAATTGACTCCGGTCAAAGTTTTCTCTAGAAGATTCAAAGTTATTTCAACAAAATAGATTTTATTAAAATAACTTTGGGGACAATTGTTATGGGTGAAATTTCAAGATCTTGACAGCCCAGGATCTTGACGTATGAGAATATTTTGATTACTTGTTAATACTTTGCTAACGTTATGTTTCAAATATTATTATCATTTCCATGTGAGACAAGTATGCGGATTTCAGAATAAAGCTAAGGAAAATATCTCCAACGGTAGAAAGGGGATTTCACACATGGGAATAATCTTCAACACGCAAAGAAGACTTAGTCTGCCAAGATAATCGGACTTCAAGTTAAATTCAGCACGAGGAGAAGAACTACAACGTTCACTTGACTGGTCAAGATACGCACTAACGTTCGACTACTGAAGACCTGGAAGATCCCTACAATCTCGCATAGTTAGCTAGATCTTAGGTCTATATAAAGAATGAGGCTGATCAATCTTAGGATATCGCTTTCTTACTTACTGCATACTACTCACTTGTATTCACACACAAAGCTCTCGCTATTTTCATTTACTTTACACTTTAGATACATCGATCAACCGAATTCCACCATTTGTAAACATTTAACAACCATTAATAAGAGAACAAAGGCAGGGACGATTGCTTCCTCCCGGGTTTTTATGCCGGCAATCCTTAAAGGATTAAGGGTTTTTCCTCGATAACAAATCTCGGTGTTCTTGCTCTTTACTCTTTACTTTTAACGCATTATTTACTTTGATTAGCATTATTTATCGTAATTTCATTTATTTCAATACTTATTATTCTGATTATCATTGCTTTACACCTTTATTTCTTGTTTAGTCGACATAATCGTTCTTTAAACCCTTTTACTAAACGCATCTTTGAATCTTAAACATAATTTACAAGCCCTTAACCTCACGAACGAAAGTTTGGTTACATTATTGATCTAAGTCTTCAACGTAGATTATCTAGGTAATTTTTGACCAAAACAGTTTTGGCTTCGAGAAATCCATGCCTTCAACATCTTTAGCCTTCTTCCTTCCAAGGAGTTCTTTGAGATATCCTTTAGCTAGAAGAGCGGAGATCTCCCTTCTCAACATCTTACAATCTTCAGTGACATGGCCGAAGTCTTCGTGATAAGCACACCATTGGCTGGGATCCTTCTTTTTGAAATAAGAATCATTTTTCTTTTGTGGCCATCTTACTTTCCAAGTTCAGTAAGGGACTGAAAGAGAATATAAAGAAAAGTTAGAAACAACGAGGAATTAATCTTGACAATATATATATATATATATATATATATATATATATAGTCAAAAGTTAAAATGAGAACCATATAAATGTCGAGAAAGAACTAATATTTAATTATAATATATATATAAGGGTAATATATATATATATATATATATATATATATATATATATATATATATATATATATATATATATATATATATATATATATATATATATATATATATATATATATATATATATATATATATATATATATATATATATATATATATATATATATATATATATATATATATATATATATATATATATATATATATATATATATATATATATATATATATATATATATATATATATATATATATATATATATATATATATATATATATATATATATATATATATATATATATATATATATATATATATATATATATATATATATATATATATATATATATATATATATATATATATATATATATATATATATATATATATATATATATATATATATATATATATATATATATATATATATATATATATATATATATATATATATATATATATATATATATATATATATATATATATATATATATATATATATATATATATATATATATATATATATATATATATATATATATATATATATATATATATATATATATATATATATATATATATATATATATATATATATATATATATATATATATATATATATATATATATATATATATATATATATATATATATATATATATATATATATATATATATATATATATATATATATATATATATATATATATATATATATATATATATATATATATATATATATATATATATATATATATATATATATATATATATATATATATATATATATATATATATATATATATATATATATATATATATATATATATATATATATATATATATATATATATATATATATATATATATATATATATATATATATATATATATATATATATATATATATATATATATATATATATATATATATATATATATATATATATATATATATATATATATATATATATATATATATATATATATATATATATATATATATATATATATATATATATATATATATATATATATATATATATATATATATATATATATATATATATATATATATATATATATATATATATATATATATATATATATATATATATATATATATATATATATATATATATATATATATATATATATATATATATATATATATATATATATATATATATATATATATATATATATATATATATATATATATATATATATATATATATATATATATATATATATATATATATATATATATATATATATATATATATATATATATATATATATATATATATATATATATATATATATATATATATATATATATATATATATATATATATATATATATATATATATATATATATATATATATATATATATATATATATATATATATATATATATATATATATATATATATATATATATATATATATATATATATATATATATATATATATATATATATATATATATATATATATATATATATATATATATATATATATATATATATATATATATATATATATATATATATATATATATATATATATATATATATATATATATATATATATATATATATATATATATATATATATATATATATATATATATATATATATATATATATATATATATATATATATATATATATATATATATATATATATATATATATATATATATATATATATATATATATATATATATATATATATATATATATATATATATATATATATATATATATATATATATATATATATATATATATATATATATATATATATATATATATATATATATATATATATATATATATATATATATATATATATATATATATATATATATATATATATATATATATATATATATATATATATATATATATATATATATATATATATATATATCTATCGTAATTTCATTTATTTAACATTATTTACTTTGATTAGCATTATTTATCGTAATTTCATTTATTTCGATACTTATTATTCTGATTATCATTGCTTTACACCTTTATTTCTTGTTTAGTCGACATAATCGTTCTTTAAATCCTTTTACTAAACGCATCTTTGAATCTTAAACATAATTTACAAGCCCTTAACCTCACGAACGAAAGTTTGGTTACATTATTGATCTAAGTCTTCAACGTAGATTATCTTAGGTAATTTTTGACCAAAACAGTTTTGGCTTCGAGAAATCCATGCCTTCAACATCTTTAGCCTTCTTCCTTCCAAGGAGTTCTTTGAGATATCCTTTAGCTAGAAGAGCGGAGATCTCCCTTCTCAACATCTTACAATCTTCAGTGACATGGCCGAAGTCTTCGTGATAAGCACACCATTGGCTGGGATCCTTCTTTTTGAAATAAGAATCATTTTTCTTTTGTGACCATCTTACTTCATCTCCAAGTTCTCTCAGCACCATTATGATACCAAGTGTACTTACTGAAAAACAGTATGTTGAGAGAGCAGGATAATCAATCCCATCATCTTCTTCAACTGCATTAACTTGATTATCAACATATCTTGTGTATGGTTTGCTTCTTGGCTTGAATACTGGAGTTTCTGCCTTCTGATTTGGACGATCATATGATAAAGATTCTAATTTTGATGAAGTAAGTTCATTTTCTTCAAGCCTTATAAATCTTGCAGCTCTGGCTTTTGCTTCATCCAAGTTTTTGCATGGCGTCATTATTAGATCTTCCTGGAATTTGGATCCCAGTTTGAGACCTCTTTGCAAAGCTTGAATAGCGGTCAACATATCCAATTTTGGAATCTTGAGAGATTCCTTGGTGAACCTGGTCATAAAATCTCTAAGAGAGTCGTTAGGTTTTTGAGTAACTTTATAAAGATCATCTGTCAATTTTTCAAAAGTTCTACTACAAGAAAATTGACTATAAAATAAATTAGTTAAATCTACAAAAGAATTAATAGATAAAGGAGGCAAACTCTGCAGCCATTTTAAGGCTGATCCAGAAAGTGTAGATCCAAAGCTTCTACATAAGCAGGCTTCTTTTAGGTTGGAGGGAATTGGCACAGTCTCCATCTTTTCCAAGTATAGTGCTATATGCTTGATGCGTAAATCACGCGACAAACGACAGCGGAAGACTATTTTTGGTATTTTCTGGATTTTATATGAAATAAACAATAAAACAAGACAATAAAATAAAAATGATAGATAAGAATCCACCACCAAGATTCGTAAAGGCCGAGCCACCGGAATCAAGGATAAAGGAAACACTCCGCCCCACCACTACAATCGATAAAGGTCTAGCCACCACGATTATAGATAAAGGAAACCGAAGATTTAAAGACCTCACCACAATATTTGATAAAGAACAAGTCACCACAAATATTGATAAAGGGGTCATTCCTAACCACCAAGATCAAAGATCTCTAAAGGTAAAAGAAGAATTTTGTAAGAAATAGAGGCTGCTCTATTAATTTCATTCAATATCCAAAAAAAACTGCTTACAAAGAGAAATGAAGCCCCTATTTATAGCCACAAGCTATTTCCTAGGAATTAACGAAACAATAAAAATAATACATAAAAGTTGTCACGTAAGGACAACCACTAATTAATTGACCAATAGAAAATAGACAGAGCGGGTATCTAGAAACATTCCCCTGCAAGTGGTCCCACAATACCGTTAGAAATGTCATCGTTACACGCGCCTTCCTTAACAGTTGTCATTCTTCTTTATTGGGCCCACAAACGACTTCAGTGGGGACTTTATTAATTGGACACTAGAGACAGAATTCTGGACTTCCACTGAGACAAAATCTGGAGCATTCATCTGGAGCTGATCACTGGAGATGGTCACTGGTGGATGACCAGTGTTGGTCACTGGAGTACAATACTGGTGGACGACCAGTGTTGTTCACTGGAGGATCTTGCCACTGGAGAAGTGTTACTACTGGTGACTGGACTGGTTCATTAAAAACTTGTCTGAAATGGGCTACTACTGGCAAAATCAACATGGCTTGCTCAGATGGCATTATTAGGCCAGTTTCCTTCAGTTCAGTCGGCTTCTTCAGTTCGCTGGTTTTCTCCAGTTCAGTGAACCTGGATATTTCTGCATCAATGCTATTGAGGATCTGTAGTCCCAACATATGGCTTCATATTTGGAACTTGAAATTTCTTTGGGATTTCCACGTTAGCGATCCTGTCACCGTATCTGTTGATAAGATAAGATGCATGGTTGACTTCCGGAATTGGATTACAAAAACCAGGAACGCTGGAGATCATATCTTTGAGTCTCTGAAATTCTCTTGCGATATAGTCGTTTGGTGTCTGACCCTGCGATGAGTTAGTAAAACCAAAAGAACCAGAGAAATTATTAGAATTATGTAAACCTGCACCCATGGACGCAGATGTCCCAGTGGCATGAGTATTTTGTGGAATATTGCTCCCAAAATTAGGAGTCGCAGTTGGGAATGGCATGCTTGGTGGTGCAGATCCAGGAGCTGCAGATGGTCCTGGGGTTGAAAACAGATTTCTCGGAGTGAATGATGGTCCATTCTCCGAAATTCTAGATTCCAAGATCTTAAATTGAGTTTGATTATACTCCTGATTCGTTATAATCGTATCATTAAGATTCTGCAAAATAGTAAATAGGTTAGGAATATTATCAGAGTCATTATTTTGAGCAAGAATTTCCAGGTCCAATATTAAATGGATCCGGGTTGCCATCGGCATCATAAAAGTTGTTTCGTCCATTCTGGCCAGATCTCGTGTCGAATTGGGATGAATTCCCAGTAGGGTTATCTCCAGCAGCGTTAAAGTCTATGTTCTGATCAGCAGGTCCCTTTTCCTTGCTTTGATACGAGCTTCGAATCGTATTGTTCCTATTTCTTCGATACAAATTATTTCCTGCAGAATGACCCATCATAGAAGAAGAAATAGTAAGAGCAGTTTGTGAGGAGTTACTTGGTTGAGTCGACATTTTCGGAATTAATTTTGGAAAATCGGTTTTCTTTGATAAAGATTGAAAATTTTAATCGATTGAAAGTACCTTTTGCCCCACGGTGGGCGGCAAATTGTTTTGGTCAAAATTTTACCTAAGATAATCTACGTTGAAGACTTAGATCAATTATGTAACCAAACTTTTGTTCGTGAGGTTAAGGCTTGTAAATAATGAGTTTCAAAGATGCGTTTTAAATAAAGGATTTGCAAAAGATTTTATGTCGACTAAACAAGAAATGAAGAAACAAATACTATTCCCAACTGCAACTCAGAATTTTGGGAGTAACATTCCTCAAAATACTCATGCTGCTGGGACATCTGCCACTATGGGCGCAGGTTTACACAATTCTAATAATTATAATGGATCATTTACTTTTACTAACTCATCGCAGGGACAAGGACCAAACGAATATATCGCAAGAGAGTTTCAGAGGATTAAAGATATGATCTCTAGTGGTCCTGGATTCTGCAATCCAATTCCAGAGGTGAACCTTGCAGCCTATTTTATTAATAGATATGGTGACAGGATCGCGAATGTAGAGATCCCAAAGAAGTTCCAGGTTCCAAATATGAAGCCATATGATGGAACTACTGATCCTCAAGAATGCTTCTACCTTGGATCCGTCTCTTAAACTTCATAGTAGCTAGCTTCATCCGAACAGTAGAAACAATGATGTCTCGCAATTGATCAACCGGTCTTTCTTTTGAGGAAAATAACCAGGAGAGAAACTCCAGGTTATTTTCCTCAAAAGAAAGACCGGTTGATCAATTGCGAGACATCATTGTTTCTACTGTTCGGATGAAGCTAGCTACTATGAAGTTTAAGAGACGGATCCAAGGTAGAAGCATTCTTGAAGACTGGAAACTGGCCACCACGTAGAAGCTTTCCGTTGTAGCTCATTCTGAGCTGCTCGTATTTACATATTAGAGGCGTGTTGCTATTGGTTATTGCCCTTTGTCAGTCCCTAATATGTATAGTCTATCTATAGTGTTTTGTTTATCTTGTTTTACATACATATGGCATGTCATATGTATGAATTAGTTTGGTACTCTGCCATACTACTTGTAATAACTGTTTTTGGGTGATATATAAAAGCTTACCGGGGTTTAAATTCCCCTTTACCCAAAAAAAAACTACTGATCCTCAAGAGCATATTGCATTATATTTGGAAAAAATGGAAACTGTGCCTGTTCCATCCAATCTGAAGGAAGCCTGCTTATGTAGGAGCTTTGGATCTACACTTTCAGGATAGCCTTAAAATGGCTGCAGAGTTTGCCTCCTCTATCTATCAATTCTTTTGCTGATTTAACTAATTTATTTTATAGTCAGTTCTCATGCAGTAGAACCTTTGAAAAATTGACTGATGATCTTTATAAAATTACTCAAAAACCACACGAATCACTTAGGGATTTTATGACTAGATTTACAAAAGAATCTCTTAATATTCCTAAATTAGATATGTTGACTGCTATACAAGCTTTGCAGAGGGGTCTCCATAAAGGATCTAAATTTCAAAAAGATCTTATAATGACACCATGCAGAAATCTCGATGAAGCCAAAGCAAGGGCTGCAAGATTTATAAGGCTTGAAGAAAATGAGCTGACATCTTCAAAACTGGAAGCTTTATCATATGATCGCCAAAATAGGAAAGTAGAAACTCCAGTATATAAGCCAAGAAATAAGCCCTACACAAGACATGTTGACAATCAAGTGAATGCAGTCGAAGAAGATGATGGGGTCGAATATCCTGCCCTTTCAACATACTGCTTCTCAGTATCAACACCTGGCATTATAATGGCACTTAGAGATCTTGGAGACAAAGTGAGATGGCCACAAAAGAAGAATGATTCTTATTATGAAGACTTTGGCCATCTTACTGAAGATTCCAAAATGTTAATGATGTAGAAATGTCCAGGTTTACTGAACTGGAGGAACCCAGCGAACTGAAGAAGCCAACTGAGCTGAAGGAAACTGAGCTGATAATGCCATCTGAACAAGCCATGTTGATTCTGCCAGCAGTGGCCCATTTCAGACAAGTCTTTACTGAACCGGTCTAGTCACCAGTGGTAACACTTCTCTAGTGGCATGATTCTCCAGTGACCAACTCTGGTAGTCCACCAGCGAAGCACTCCAGTAACCAACTCTGGTAGTCCACCAGTGAAGCACTCTAGTGACCAGCTCCAGATAAAATGCTCCAGATGTTGCCTCCAGTAGCTATCCAGATGTCCAGGTTTACTGAACTGGAGGAACCCAGCGAACTGAAGAAGCCAACTGAGCTGAAGGAAACTGAGCTGATAATGCCATCTGAACAAGCCATGTTGATTCTGCCAGCAGTGGCCCATTTCAGACAAGTCTTTACTGAACCGGTCTAGTCACCAGTGGTAACACTTCTCTAGTGGCATGATTCTCCAGTGACCAACTCTGGTAGTCCACCAGCGAAGCACTCCAGTAACCAACTCTGGTAGTCCACCAGTGAAGCACTCTAGTGACCAGCTCCAGATAAAATGCTCCAGATGTTGCCTCCAGTAGCTATCCAGATATTTGTCTCCAGTTTCCAATCAATAAAGTCCCCACTGGTATTTGTGGGTCCAATAAAGAAGGAATGACAGCTGTCAAGGAAGGAGCGTGTGACAACGTTAAGTCTAACGGTATTGTGGGACCACGTGCAGGGAAATGTTTCTAGAAGCTTTACTTGTCCATTTTCTATTGGTCAATTAATTAGTGGTGGTCCATAGCACATGACAGCTTTTTGATTATTTTATTATTATTTCGTTATTTCCTAGGTAATAGCTTGTGGCTATAAATAGGGACTTCATTTCTCTTTGTGAAGACAGTTTTTGAAGTTGAATTAAATTAATAGAGCAGCCTCTATTTCTTACAAAAATCTTCTTTTACCTTTATAGATCTTTGATCTTGGTGATTAGGAGTGACCCCTTTATCAATATTTGTGGTGACTTGTTCTTTATCAAATATTGTGGCGAGGTCTTTTAAATCTTCGGTTTCCTTTGTCTATAATCGTGGTGGCTAGACCTTTATCGATTGTAGTGGTGGGGCGGAGTGTTTCCTTTATCCTTGATTCCTGTGGCTTGGCCTTTACGAATCTTGGTGGTGGATTCTTTTATCTATCATTTTATTTTATTGTTATGTTTTGTTGTTTATTTCATATAAAATCTAGAAAAAACCAAAAATAGTCTTCCGCTGTCGTTTGTCGCGTGATTTATTTATTTTTGGTTAATGGTTTCCCTGTGAATTATATTCCATCACCAAAAACATTACAAATCAAGTAGTATGGTTGAAATACCATACTAGTTTATAAGCATGACAAACCATGCTATGTTTACAAGCAAAATCGCAAACTAGGTAAAACAAGTAAGATACTAGAGCTGTCCTAGCCATATACAACATTAGGCTAAACTATTTGAGTGAAACAAATACCTCAAACATGCACATCAACTAGTAAAAAGACAAATGAGAGGGACACATTTACAAGGAAACCGAAGTGACCTCAAACATGCACGTCAACCTGTCCAAGTACCAGTGAGAGGGACACATTTACAAGGCACCTATAACACATCAAACACAAAGCATTACAAAACAACTAGTATCTAACATAGGCACTACATAATTAGGAGTTGAAGCGCCGTTTGTCGCGTGATTTACGTATCAAATTTGGTATCAAAGCCATGTTTAAAAAGGTTTCTTAATCTTTTTTTGTCCGCTGGGGTATTGTTTGTTTAGATCCGCCCTAGATCTGTTTGTTGGTTGTTTAGATCTAGTTGTTGCTGATATAGATCTATTAAGTTGATTGAATATTAATGGCTTTTAAAAGAAATATGACATTAGAAGAAGCTCATAATGCTAGGAGAGATAGGCAGATTGAAGATCTACAAGAAGCACTTGGTAGAGTTGTTCATATGTTAGAAGATGGTGGTTTAAGGTTTAATAGAGATCATGTTATTGCCAGTGAAAGAGATTCTGAATCTCAAGGTCCTAGTGAAAGATCTGATAGTACACCCAGAAACTCTAGTGATTCTGAAGATCCACATCCCAGAGAAAGACGAAGGAGACATAAGGTTGATGATACTAAAGATATTAAGATAGATCCACCAGATTTTGATGGTTCTTCTAACCCAGAAGAACACTTTGAATGGGTTCAGGTTATGGATAGAATTATGGAAATAAAAGGTTATGATGATAAAAAGAGTTTTAAGGTTGCTGAAAGAATGGAATAATACCCTTATTGCTCTTGTTCCCAAGGTTACCACTCCCTCTTCTATTTCTGATTTTCGACCTATTGCTTGCTGTAATGTTTTGTACAAATGTATTAGCAAGATCCTTGCTAATCGTATTAAAGATGGTCTTAAAGAGGTAGTTAGTATTAACCAATCAGCATTTGTGCCGGGAAGGAAGATTTCTGATAATATCTTACTAACGCAAGAACTAATGCATAACTATCATCGGGATTATGGACCGCCAAGGTGTGCTTTCAAAGTAGATATTCAGAAGGCATATGATACTGTGGATTGGAACTTCTTAAAAGCGGTCTTGTTGGGTTTTGGGTTTCATATAGTTATGGTTGATTGGATTATGCTATGTGTTTCCTCAACATCCTTTCCTCTTTGTATTAATGGTAATATCCATGGGTTCTTTAAAGGTAGAAGAGGTCTTCGCCAAGGTGATCCTATATCACCTTATCTGTTTACCCTTGTTATGGAGATTCTCACTCTAATCTTGCAGCAATCATCCTGTATTGATAAATCGTTCAGATTCCATAATAGATGTGAGAAACAGAATCTTATTAACTTATGCTTTGCTGACGACTTGTTCTTATTTGCAAGAGGTGATCTTAAATCTGCAAAGTGTATTATGGATTCGTTGGAGAAATTCAAATGTATGTCTGGACTGGTTCCTAGTGTACATAAGAGCACGACATTCTTCTGTAATGTTCATGACCATGTTAAAGCTGCAATTTTGAACATTATGCCGTTTGATGAGGGAACACTTCCTGTCAGGTATTTGGGAGTTCCATTGATTTCTTCTAGGCTGTTATACAAAGATTGTAAAATCATTGTTGAACGTATGGAGAAAAGAATTACTGATTGGAGGAATAAGTCATTGTCTTTTGCTGGTCGAGTTCAACTCATCATTTCTGTGTTGTCATCCATGCATGTCTACTGGTCTTCTGTATTCATCTTACCTTCTCGTATTATTAAAGATCTCGAGGCAAAAATGCGTGGATTTCTATGGTGCCAAGGGCCGATGCAAAGAGGTAAAGCTAAGGTATCGTGGAAAACTATTTGTGTTCCTAAATATGAGGGGGGTTTGGGTATTAGGCGTATTGCAGAGATGAATAAAGCACTTATGACTTCACATATATGGAGCATTCTCACAAAGAGGGAATCCCTCTGGGTGTCTTGGATACATGATTATAAACTGAAAGGTCGTAATTTTTGGGATATTCCTTGTAAATCAGTGAGTAGTTGGGGGTGGAGAAAACTTCTTCAGCTACGGCCCCTTATTCGACAATTCATATGGTCGAAACTTGGTAATGGTCAGAATACTTCTGCATGGTTTGATTTGTGGAGTGATTTTGGTTTGTTAGATAAGATAGTGACTCCAAGAGATATTAAGCGTGCGGGATTTGCCTTAACCTCTACGGTTACGGATGTTAATGTCAATGGGAATTGGATTTGGCCTACTGCTTTCTTGATTTATTCCCCGTTCTTATTAATATCCCTCAGACTTCCCTCTCACAGTCCAAGAGGGATGAGTTGGTTTGGAAAGACATGAGTTCTGAAAAACCATTCTCGTCCAGTGTTGTTTGGAAAGACATGAGTTCTGAAAAACCATTCTCGTCCAGTGTTGTTTGGAATTCTATTCGTAGTAAGGAGCAAGAAGTGAAATGGGTTGAGGTAGTTTGGAATCCTCAATGCATTCCAAGACATGCCTTTATTCTGTGGTTGGTTGTACGTGAAAAACTTTTAACGCAAGACAAGATTCTTCAATGGAGCCCATCGAGAAGAAAATCTATGAATGTGATGTGTTGTCCGTTATGTATTTCTGATTTTGATTCTCATCGCTACTTGTTCTTCGAGTGTAAATACTTATCACAGGTTTGGTTTTCTATTAGAGATTCTGCTGATATGCAGAATGTTTCACCTGCTTGGAGTGAAGTTTTGGACTCCATGGTTAATAGACAAAAGCCAAAAGTGATAACTAGTGTTGTTGCTCGCCTTCTTGTTGCTGCTACGGTGTACTTCATATGGCAAGAGCGGAATTGCAGGCTTTTTAACGATCATACAAGACCACCTGATATACTATGTAAGACTATCAAAGCTACTGTTCGTTCCAAACTCTTGGGGCTGAAATTTAAGGAAACAACACGAGTGATGAATGTACTTGATGCGTGGGACATTCGTGGTGACTACGTGGATCAAGATGGCTGATGATTGAAGTTCTTCTTTGTTTTCTTTTGACTATAGTTATGTTAATTTTAGCATATAGGTAGTCTTGGTTATTATTTGTTAGAGTGGTTTTTGTTTACATATATGGGGCCTGTCCCGTATATGAACTAGTGTAGCTATCTGCTATGATACTTGTACTTTAATGTTTTGGGTATTCTAATAAAGTCACCGGGGTAAACCCCTTTACCAAAAAAAAAAAGAGTTTTAAGGTTGCCATTATTAAGCTTAAAAAGTATGCTTCATCTTGGTATGATAACATGAAATCTGAAAGGGAATATAAGGGTAAGAGCAAAATCAAGACCTGGTCCAAACTGAAGGAAGTTATGCAGAAAAGATTTGTTCCTCAGTCGTTCAAGCAAGATCAGTATCTACTGATGAATAATCTGAAGCAAGGTGCTAAAGAAGTTGTGGAGTATATTAGGGAGTTTGAACTGAAGACAAGAACTGGTGTCAAAGAAACTGAAGAGCATACTATCGCCAGATTCCTTGGTGGGTTGAATACTACCATTGCTGAGAAGATGGAATTGCAGCCCATCTGGACTTATGAAGGTGCATGCAAACTGGCCCTCCAGATTGAAAAGCAACTAAAGAAGAAGGTACAGTACAAAGCTTTCACTAAGGTTACTTCCAGTTCCAGTCAACCAGTTACCAAGCCCAGTGAAACTGTCCAGAAATCCTTCAGAGGAAAGGAGAAAGAAACTGGAGGATCAAAAGAACCAGTTGGAAAAAAATGTTTTAAGTGTCATGGCTTTGGTCACTTCCAGGCGCAGTGTCCCAACCAGCGAGCACTCACTGCTAAGGAGATTGAAAGCTTACCAGATGTTGATACTGAAGAAGGTGAACCAGTGTATGATGAAGATGAAAATGAAGAGACATATGTAGGTGCAGATGTTGGGGAGATGCTAGTGGTCAGAAGAGTGATGCATGCTGATGAAGTTACAACTGATACTGCCCAGCGAGAGAATATTTTTCACTCCAGATGTACTATTAAAGGCAAGGTGTGTGATCTGATCATTGACGGTGGGAGTTGTGCTAATGCTGCTTCAACTTACATGGTAGAGAAACTGGCACTACCTACAATTAAGCACCCTCGTCCTTACAAGTTACAATGGCTCAGTGAAGGATCTGAGGTAAAAGTTAACCGACAAGTTACTATTCCTTTTTCCATTGGATCTATTTATCAAGATAAAATTGTGTGTGATGTTGTTCCTATGGATTCTTGTCATATATCTGGGTAGACCTTGGCTATTTGATAATAATGTTTTTCATCATGGTCGTATGAATTCATATTCGTTATTTGTAAGTGGGAAGAAGGTCACTTTGACTTCTCTGAGACCCAATGAATTACTGAAAGTTAATAAGAAAGACCAGCCCAGCAAGTCTTTATTTATGTCTCAAACTGAAGTTGAAGAAGAGTTAACTGGAGGCTCTCCAGTTATGATGTTACTGGTGCTTGAGCGTACTGAAGAGAAGGAGTTCACTGGTGTCCCTAGTCTCCTGAAGACTCTACTGAAGGAATTCACTGATGTTTTCCCAGAAGACCTACCTGAAGGTTTGCCACCAGTTAGAGGAATTGAACACCAGATTGACCTGGTTCCAGGATCAGTTCTTCCAAACAAAGCTACTTATAGGTGTTCACTTACTGAAGCAAAGGAGTTGCAAAGGCAGGTAGATGAGTTGGTTGCCAAAGGTTATGTCAGAGCAAGCATGAGTCCTTGTTCAGTTCCAGCTCTCCTGGTCCCGAAGAAAGATGGCTCGATGAGAATGTGTGTTGATAGCAAGGCCATAAATAATATAACTATTAAGTATAGATATCCCATTCCCAGATTGGATGATATGCTTGATTAGTTACATGTCTCCAGTGTGTTTTCCAAGATTGATCTCAGAAGTGGCTATCACCAGATCAGAATGAAGGATGGAGATGAGTGGAAGACTGCATTCAAAATTAAAGGAGGCCTTTATGAATGGTTAGTAATGCCTTTTGGCTTATCTAATGCCCCTAGTACTTTCATGAGACTGATGAATGAAGTTCTCAGGCCACTTATTGGTCAGTTTGTTGTTGTTTATTTCGATGATATTCTGGTATATTCAAAATCTGAAGCTGAACATGTTAATCATTTGAAGAGTGTGTTTGAACTGTTGAGAAGACACCAGTTATACGGTAAACTCGAGAAATGTGATTTTATGGTAGAGAGTGTAATATTTCTGGGGTATGTTGTTTCAAAAGAAGGAATTTCTATGGATCCTTCAAAGGTAGATGCCATCAGATCATGGCCAGTTCCTACTTCAATCACTGAAGTAAGAAGTTTTCACAGACTGGCATCTTTTTACAGAAGGTTTATCAAGAATTTCTCTACAGTTGTGGCCCCAATCACTGATTGTCTGAAGAAAGGTGTGTTTGACTGGCCTAAGTCAGCCCTGTTGGCCTTTGAATCACTGAAGGAAAAGCTCTGTTCAGCTCCAGTTCTATCTTTGCCAGATTTTGATCAGTTGTTCGAGTTAGAATGTGACGCCAGTGGAGTAGGTATTGGTGCAGTTCTGGTACAAGCAGGGCGTCCAGTTGCATATTTCAGTGAAAAGCTAAATAGCTCTAAACTGAAGTATAGTACTTACGACAAAGAATTTTATGCCATTATCCGTGTTATCACTCACTGGTCGCATTATCTGAAGCCAAAGCAGTTTGTCTTATTTTCTGACCATGAAGCACTGAAGTTCATTAATGGTCAACACAAGCTTAATGCCAGACATGCAAAATGGGTGGAGTTTTTACAGTCTTATTCTTTTGTTTCTAAACCTAAAGTTGGAGTGGCTAATGTTGTTGCTGATGCACTGTCCAGACGATATTCACTGTTATCAATTCTGGAAGCAAGAGTTCTTGGATTTTCTTTCATTAAAGAGTTGTATGCTGCTGATCCAGACTTTGCTGATCGCCTCACTGAAGCTAATCAGAAAGGACCGTTTGTTGTTCAGGATGGTTTTCTATTTAAAAATGGAAAGTTGTGCATTCCCAGGGGTTCGATAAGAGATTTACTGATAAGAGAAGCACATGGAGGAGGATTAGCTGGCCATTTTGGCATTAACAAAACTGGAGAGATCCTAACTGAATACTTCTACTGGCCAAGTCTACAGAAGGATGTCCAGAGTATCATCAGTCGCTGTCCAACTTGTCACTAGGCGAAGACAACTTTTCACAAAGGATTGTATACTCCTCTTCCAGTTCCAAGCCAACCATGGGAAGATCTCAGTATGGATTTCATTGTTGCACTGCCCAGAACTCAAAGAGGTAAAGATTCAATAATGGTGGTGGTTGATCGTTTTTCGAAAATGGCTCATTTTATTCCTTGTCACACCACAAATGATGCTTCAGCAATAGCCAATTTATTTTTTAAAGAAATTGTTCGTTTGCATGGGATTCCAAAAACAATTGTGTCAGATAGAGATGTCAAATTTCTGAGTTATTTCTGGAAGACCTTATGGAGACTGATGGGTACCAGATTATTGTTCAGTACGTCTTACCATCCTCAGACTGATGGACAGACTGAAGTCACGAACAGAACAATTGGTATGTTGTTAAGAACACTGGTGAAGAAGACACTGAAGGATTGGGATCTAAAGCTTGCTCATGCTGAGTTTGCTTTCAACAGAGCTCCTAACTATTCTACCAGTAAATCCCCATTTGAGGTTTGTTATGGTATCAATCCACTGACTCCCATTGATTTAATTCCATTTTCGATTGAACCAAAGGCAAGTATTGACGCTGAAACCAGAGCAAAAGAAATAAAGAAAATTCATGAAGAAGTGAAGACCAGAATAGAGAAAGCAAATGCCAGTTACAAGGACAAGGCAAACAAGAATAGAAAGCAGCCCAGTTTTGCACCAGGTGATCTTATGTGGGTGCATCCAAGAAAAGAAAGGTTTCCAGCGAAGAGAAAGAGTAAACTGATGCCCAGAGCTGAAGGTCCTTTCAAGATTCTGGAGAAATATGGCGATAATGCTTACAAAGTTGAGTTACCTGGAGATATGGCAGTTTCAAGTACTTTTAATGTGGGAGATCTGATGCCTTATTGATGTGAAATTTCCAAAACACAGCGGAATGTAATAATTTTTTATGAGGATTTTCTGGTTTATAAGACAACAAAAACGAACAAGACAATAAAAAGCAAAGATAGATAAGAATCTAATAATAGAAACACTCTGCCCCACCACTACAACCGATAAAGGTCTAGCCACCACGATTATAGATAAAGGAAACCGAAGATTTAAGAGACCTCACCACAATATTTGATAAAGGACGAACCACCACAAATATTGATAAAGGACGAACCACCACAAATATTGATAAAGGGGTCACTCCTAACCACCAAGATCAAAGATCTATAAAGGTAAAAGAAGATTTGTAAGAAATAGAGGCTACTCTATTAATTTTCATTCAATATCAACCACCCTTACAATGAGAGATAAAACCTCTATTTATAGCCACATGCTCTACCTAGGAATTAACGACAAAATAATAAAATAATACATAAAAGCTGTCAAATGCTAGCCACTAATTGAATTTGGCCAATAGGAAATGGACAGCGTGGGCTTCTAGAAACATTCCCCTGCAAGTGGTCCCACAATACCGTTAGAAATATCATTGTCACACGCACCTTCCTTTACAGCTGTCATTCTTCTTTATTTGGCCCACAAACATGGGACTTCAGTGGACACTTTATTCTCATGCACACATCCTTATCCAAGACCTTATAGAACTGGTGACGTGGCAGCCTTTTATTGAATAAAGCAACTTCTTGACTGAACAAAACTCTGCTGAAGTATGCTGACTGGAGTTGCTCGCTGATGCTATTCGCTGATGACTTTCTTTGATCAGGGAGGGACTTGCCACTGGAGTAAAGTAACAATTGGAGGTTGTTTGTCAGCGAAGGCTTGTCCATAATGGCCTATGACTGGCAAGATGAGCATGGCTTGTTCTGGAGGCATCTTCAGTCCAATGCTCGCTGCCAGTTGATTGCTGCCAGGTATTTTAGCGACCCCTTCAGCAACCCCTTCTAGCTGACTGGAATTAGTCAGTTCAGCGAGTGGGATCATATTCGCATCATTCTCCCCTCTAAAATAGGACTTGTCCTCAAGTCCTCGAGATATTCATCTTCAAGGTAAGGCATCAAATCTCCAACATTAAAAGTGCTTGAAACCGACAAGCTTCCTGGTAATTCAACCTTGTAAGCGCTGTCACCGAACTTTTCCAGTATTCTGAATGGTCCTTCAGCTCTTGGCATCAGTTTGTTCTTTCTCTTGGAAGGAAATCTTTCTTTTCTGAGATGCACCCAAACAAGATCGCCAGGTGCAAAACTAGGCTGCTGACGATGCTTATTTGCTCTTGCCTTGTATTCTTCATTTGCTTTCTCAATTTTTGCCTTTACTTGCTGGTGTATTTTTTTTTATTTCCTTAGCTTTCTCTTCAGCATCAACACTTACTCTTGGCTCAATTGAAAAAGGAATTAAATCAATGGGAGTTAAAGGATTGGTACCATAACAAACTTCAAATGGAGTCTTGCTGGTTGAGTGGTTGGGGGCTCTATTAAAAGCGAACTCAGCATGAGCAAGCTTTAGATCCCAATCTTTCAGCGTCTTGTTCACCAGCGTCCTTAATAACATCCCAATGGTCCTATTAGTAACTTCAGTCTGGCCATCAGTTTGGGGGTGATGAGAAGTGCTGAACAGGAGCTTAGTTCCCATCAATCTCCACAAAGTTTTCCAGAAATAACTCAGAAATTTCGCATCCCTATCAGAAACAATGGTTTTGGGAATTCCATGAAGACGGACAATTTCTTTGAAGAATAAATTTGCTACTGCTGAGGCATCATTAGAGGTGTTACAAGGAATTAAATGGGCCATTTTTGAGAATCTGTCAACCACCACCATGATAGAATCTTTTCCTCCCTGGGTTTTGGGTAAAGCAACAATGAAATCCATGCTCAGATCTTCCCACGGTTGACTTGGAACTGGAAGAGGAGTGTACAAACCTTTGTGAAAAATTGCCTTGGCCTGATGACAAGTTGAGCATCTGCTGATGATATTCTGGACGTCTTTCAGCAGACATGGCCAATAGAAATGTTCGCTGAGGATGTCAGCAGTCTTAGTAATACCAAAATGACCAGCGAGTCCTCCGCCATGAGCTTCTCTTATCAGCAAGTCTCGAATTGAGCCCTTAGGGATACACAACCTTCCATTTTTAAATAAAAACCCATCTTGCACTAAATATGATCCTTTGGAGGGACCATCAGTGAAGTGACCAGCAAAATCTGTATCAGCAGCATACAAATCTTTGATAAAAGAGAACCCAAGAACCCTTGCTTCCAAAATGGAAAGCAATGAATATCTTCTTGAGAGTGCATCAGCAACAACATTCTCTACCCCAGCTTTATGTTTAGACATAAATGAATAAGACTGCGAAAATTCCACCCATTTTGCATGCCTTGAATTTAACTTATGCTGACCATTGATGTACTTCAGAGCTTCATGATCAGAATATAAAACAAACTGCTTGGGCTTCAGATAGTGTGACCGGTGATTGACAGCCCTGATGATAGCATAGAATTCTTTGTCATACGTACCGTACTTCAGCTTCGAACCATTCAACTTTTCACTGAAGTATGCGACTGGTCTCTTTTCTTGAACAAGGACTGCACCAATACCAACTCCACTGGCGTCACACTCCAATTCGAATAATAACTCAAAATTTGGTAAGGACAGGACTGGTGCTGAGCTGAGCTTTTCTTTTAGCAATTCAAAGGCACTCTGAGCTGACTTAGGCCATTCAAACACACCTTTCTTTAGGCAATCAGTAATGGGAGCTACAACAGTTGAGAAATTTCTGCTGAATCTTCTATAAAATGATGCCAGACCGTGAAAACTTCTTGCCTCTGTAATCGTTGTAGGAGCTGGCCAGGACTTAATTGCTTCAACCTTCGAAGGATCCATTGAAATTCCATTTTTAGATACAACGTATCCAAGAAATATCACACTTTCCACCAAGAAATCACATTTCTCCAGCTTCCCATACAACTGGTGTTTCCTCAGCAACATAAATACTTCTCTCAGATGATTAACATGCTCAGCTTCATTCTTCGAATATACTAGAATATCATCAAAATAAACTACCACAAAATGACCAATGAGTGGTCTGAGGACTTCATTCATCAGCCTCATGAAAGTACTTGGGGCATTCGATAAGCCAAAAGGCATTACTAGCCATTCAAATAGACCCCCTTTAATCTTGAATGCAGTTTTCCATTCATCTCCATCCTTCATTCGAATCTGGTGATAGCCACTTCTCAGATCGATTTTGGAAAATATACAGGAACCATGTAATTCATCAAGCATATCATCCAACCTGGGGGTAGGATATCGATACTTGATAGTGATATTATTGATGGCTCTACTATCAACATACATACGCATTGATCCATCTTTCTTTGGAACTAAGAGAGCTGGTACAGAACATGGACTCATACTTGCTCTCACATAACCCTTAGCAATCAGTTCATCGACTTGCCTTTGCAATTCTTTAGCTTCAGTGGGTGAACACCTATAAGCAGCTTTGTTAGGAAGGATTGATCCTGGAATTAGATCAATCTGGTGTTCAATACCCCTGATAGGAGGCAAACCAGAAGGCATTTCTTCAGGAAATACGTCAGCATATTCTTTCAGCAAGGGTTTGACTAAACTGGAAATGTCAGCGAGCTCCTTCTTATCAGCAAGTTCAACCATCAGCAACATCAATACTGAGGTGCCATCAGCGAGTTCTTTCTCAACTTCGGTTTGGGTCATGAACAAAGCCATGTCTCGCTGATCCATTACCTTGGTTTTTGAGTGCTCATCGGGTTTCAAAGAAGTTAGGGTGATCTTTTTCCCATTTACAAATAATGAATAAGAGTTTAAACGGCCATTGTGGAATACATGCTTATCAAACAACCATGGCCTTCCCAACAACAAATGACACGCATCCATAGGGACAACATCACAAACAATCTCATCCTGATAAATAAGACCAATAGAAAATGGAATAGTAACTTGTCGAGTAACCTTTACCTCTGTTCCCTCGCTGAGCCATTGAAACTTGTAAGGACGGGGATGCTTCAGTGTAGGTAACCCTAGTTTATCAACCATGTAAGTTGAAGCAGCATTAGCAAAGCTGCCTCCATCAATGATAAGACTGCATACCTTTCCTTTGATGGTACATCTTGAGTGGAAGATATTCTCTCGCTGAGCTTTGTCAGCAGTTACTTCATCAGCGTGTATCATTCTTCTGACCACCAGCATCTCCCCAATATCAGCACCTACATATGTTTCTTCAGCGCCATCATCATCATCGTACACTGGTTCTTCTTCCTCAGTTTCAGCTTCTGGTAAATTTTCTATCTCCCTGATAGTCAGTGCTCCCTGATTGGGATACTGGGCCTGGAAATGACCAAATCCATGGCACTTGAAACATTTCTTCCCTACTGGTTCTTTTGATCCTCCAGTTTCTTTCTCCTTTCCTCTGAAGGGTTTCTGAACAGTTTCACTAGGCCTGGTAGCTGGTTGACTGGAGCTAGAAGTAATCTTAGTGAAAGGTTTGTACTGAACCTTTTTCTTCAGCTGCTTTTCAATCTGGAGGGCCAGTTTGCATGCACCTTCATAAGTCCAGATGGGCTGTAATTCCATCTTCTCAGCAATGATAGCATTCAACCCACCAAGGAATCTGGCGATAGTATGCTCTTCAGTTTCTTTGACACCAGTTCTTGTCTTCAGCTGCTCAAACTCCCTGATATACTCTACCACTTCTTTAGCACCTTGCTTCAGATTATTCATCAGTAGATACTGATCACTAGAGTTTCCGGGCGTACTATCAGATCTCTCACTAGGACCTTGAGATTCAGAATCTCTTTCACTAGTAACAATATTTTCTCGATTAAATCTTAAACCACCATCTTCTAACATATGAACAACTCTACCAAGTGCCTCTTGTAGATCTTCAATCTGCTTATCTCTCCTAGCATTATGAGCTTCTTCTAATGTCATGTTTCTTCTAAAAGCCATTTATATTCAACAAACAATAGATCTATACCAGCAACAACTAGATCTAAACAACCAACAAACAGATCTGACTAAATCAAAATGCGATCTAAACAAACAATACCCCAACAGACAAAAAGATTAAGAAACCTTTTTTAAAACCTGGCTCTGATACCAAATTGATGTGAAATTTCCAAAACACAGCGGAATGTAATAATTTTTTATGAGGATTTTCTGGTTTATAAGACAACAAAAACGAACAAGACAATAAAAAGCAAAGATAGATAAGAATCTAATAATAGAAACACTCCGCCCCACCACTACAACCGATAAAGGTCTAGCCACCACGATTATAGATAAAGGAAACCGAAGATTTAAGAGACCTCACCACAATATTTGATAAAGGTCGAACCACCACAAATATTGATAAAGGGGTCACTCCTAACCACCAAGATCAAAGATCTATAAAGGTAAAAGAAGATTTGTAAGAAATAGAGGCTGCTCTATTAATTTTCATTCAATATCAACTACCCTTACAATGAGAGATAAAACCTCTATTTATAGCCACATGCTCTACCTAGGAATTAACGACAAAATAATAAAATAATACATAAAAGCTGTCAAATGCTAGCCACTAATTGAATTTGGCCAATAGGAAATGGACAGCGTGGGCTTCTAGAAACATTCCCCTGCAAGTGGTCCCACAATACCGTTAGAAATGTCATTGTCACACGCGCCTTCCTTTACAGCTGTCATTCTTCTTTATTTGGCCCACAAACATGGGACTTCAGTGGACACTTTATTCTCATGCACACATCCTTATCCAAGACCTTATAGAACTGGTGACGTGGCAGCCTTTTATTGAATAAAGCAACTTCTTGACTGAACAAAACTCTGCTGAAGTATGCTGACTGGAGTTGCTCACTGATGCTATTCGCTGATGACTTTCATTGATCAGGGAGGGACTTGCCACTGGAGTAAAGTAACAATTGGAGGTTGTTTGTCAGCGAAGGCTTGTCCATAATGGGCTATGGCTGGCAAGATGAGCATGGCTTGTTCTGGAGGCATCTTCAGTCCAATGCTCGCTGCCAGTTGATTGCTGCCAGGTATTTCAGCGACCCCTTCAGCAAACCCTTCTAGCTGACTGGAATTAGTCAGTTCAGCGAGTGGGATCATATTCGCATCACTTATCTGGAGGATGAGTACCTCGAGGACTTGAGGACAAGTCCCTTTTCAGAGGAGGAGAATGATGGAGAAATGTCCAGGTTCACTGAACTGGAGGAACCCAGCGAACTGAAGAAGCCAACTGAGCTGAAGGAAACTGAGCTGATAATGCCATCTGAACAAGCCATGTTGATTCTGCCAGCAGTGGCCCATTTCAGGCAAGTCTTTACTGAACCGGTCCAGTCACCAGTGGTAACACTTATCCAGTGGCATGATTCTCCAGTGACCAACTCTGGTAGTCCACCAGCGAAGCACTCCAGTAACCAACTCTGGTAGTCCACCAGTGAAGCACTCCAGTGACCAGCTCCAGATAAAATGCTCCAGATGTTGCCTCCAGTAGCTGTCCAGATATTTGTCTCCAGTTTCCAATCAATAAAGTCCCCACTGGTATTTGTGGGTCCAATAAAGAAGGAATGACAGCTGTCAAGGAAGGAGCGTGTGACAACGTTAAGTCTAACGGTATTGTGGGACCACGTGCAGGGAAATGTTTCTAGAAGCTTTACTTGTCCATTTTCTATTGGTCAATTAATTAGTGGTGGTCCATAGCACATGACAGCTTTTTGATTATTTTATTATTATTTCGTTATTTCCTAGATAATAGCTTGTTATAAATAGGGACTTCATTTCTCTTTGTAAATACAGTTTTTGATGTTGAATGAAATTAATAGAGCAGCCTCTATTTCTTACAAAAATCTTCTTTTACCTTTATAGATCTTTGATCTTGGTGGTTAGGAGTGACCCCTTTATCAATATTTGTGGTGACTTGTTCTTTATCAAATATTGTGGTGAGGTCTTTTAAATTTTCGGTTTCCTATATCTATAATCGTGGTGGCTAGACTTTTATCGATTATAGTGGTGGGGCGGAGTGTTTCCTTTATCCTTGATTCCGGTGGCGTGGCCTTTACGAATCTTGGTGGTGGATTCTTTTATCTATCATTTTATTTTATTGTTATGTTTTGTTGTTTATTTCATATAAAATCTAGAAAAAACCAAAAATAGTCTTCCGCTGTCGTTTGTCGCGTGATTTACGCATAAGTTAAGAAGGGAGATTTCCATTCTTCTGGCCAAAGGTTATCTTAAAGAGCTCCTTGGAAGGAAGAAGGCTAAGGATGTTGAAGGCATAGAATTTGCAAGGCCTAATTCGACTCAAAAAGCAGATTCTCCACCTCCAGATGCAAGAGTAATTAACACTATTTCTGGCGGATCAGAAGTATGTGGGACAACATACTCAGCAGCCAAGAGATTTGCAAAACAAAGCAAGGCAGATAAAGGAGAAAAAGGCGTGAAGAAAGCTTCAATTTCAGATTAAGATATTGTCTCTTTTGAAGACGATGACTTTGATGACATAATGGAGCCTCATCATGACGGTTTAGTCGTCACTCTATTTATTGCTAACCATTATGTTCGCAGGATCTTGATAGATAATGAAAGTTCAGTGAATATAATCAAGCTGGAGACTCTGAGAAGAATGGACATTTCTGAAGATAATATTATTGGCAAGGCATCACCACTAATCGGATTTAGTGGCGAGACCAAATATACTGTGGGTGAAATTAAGCTACCAGTATATGTTGGAGGGGTTAATTCCATGCAAAAATTTTGTGTGGTCGACACTCTTCCAGGATGCAACATAATTTTGGGAAGGCCTTGGATTCATGAAATGAAGGCAGTACCATCAACATATCACCAATGTGTTAAAATGCCAACACCTTGGGGAGTGATCACTGTTATAGGAGATGAACAAGAAGCTAAGGAATGCTATACATCCACCATGAAGTCGGCAGCAAGGTCAACTTCACAATAGCAATTACAGAAGAGGATCTTCGATGTCAATGAGCCAGAGGAGCAAGATGTTAAAGAAGTTATTCTGGACCCTGAAGATCCTAACATCAAAGTTTTATTAGGTGCAAAGATCTCAAAAGATTTAGAGGTCAAACTTACTGACTTTTTGAAGACCAGAATGAAGACTTTTGCTTGGAAGCAAGAGGATATGACTGGAATATCTAAAGATGTGATTACACACAAGCTGGGAATTGATAAAAGTTTCAAGCCGATTCAGCAAAAAAGAAGAAAATTTGCTCCAGAAAGGAATGCAATAATCCAAGAAGATGTAGAGAGATTATTAAAAGCAAAAATGATTAGGGAAGTAAAATTTCCTGAATGGCTAGCAAATGTGGTGGTAGTACAAAAGAAAAATGGAAAATGGAGGGTTGTGTAGACTTCACTGATCTTAACAAGGCCTGCCCAAAAGATCCATTTCCACTGCCACATATCGATGCAATGGTAGATGCAACTTCTGGACATGAGATGCTCACGTTTATCGACGCTTCTTCTGGATTTCAGCAAATTCAGATGGAACCTGAAGATCAAGAAGCCACCGCTTTCATGACCCCGACAGGTATTTATTATTATATTGTTATGCCTTTTGGTCTTAAAAATGCAGGTGCGACATATCAAAGGCTAGTCAACATGATGTTCAAAGATCAACTGGGGGATACGATGGAGGTCTATATAGATGACATGGTGGTAAAATCAAAGAGGGCTGAAGATCACTTGAAAGATCTTGAAGTAGCCTTCAATATCCTGGACAAGTACAACATGAAGCTGAACCCTGCAAAATGTAATTTTGGAGTAGAAGCTGGAAAATTTCTAGGATATATGGTCACTAAAAGAGGGATAGAAGCAAGCCCAGAACAGATCAAGGCTATCTTGAACTTGAAGTCTCCATCGAATGCTAAAGATGTTCAAAGATTAACTGGGAGATTGGCAGCTTTGAACAGATTCATATCAAGATCTTCTGATAGATGCAAAGAATTTTATGACATCTTGAAGAAAAATAAAAGATTCGAATGGGGAGAAAAACAAGAGGAAGCTTTCCAAGAATTAAAGAAATATCTATCTACTCCACCACTTTTGGTAAAACCTGAAGATAGTGAGCCTCTATATCTTTACATGGCAGTATCTTCAAAAGCAGTCAGTGCTGTCTTGGTAAAAGAAGAAGGTCAACAACATCCTGTATACTATGTAAGTAAAAGTTTAATTGATGCTGAAACCAGGTACTCTCATCTTGAAAAACTTATACTTGCATTAGTTATGGTATCTACTAAGCTTAGACATTATTTCGAAACGCATGTTATACATGTTAAAACTAATTATCCTATCAAATGTGTGCTTAGAAAACCTGAAGTATCTGGTAGAATGGCTAAGTGGTCTGTAAAACTAAGTGCTTTTAACTTAATTTATGAACCTAGGACTGCTATAAAATCTCAAGTTTTAGCCGACTTTGTGGCTGATTTTAGTACTGACTGGCAACCAGAAGTAGACTTAGAAGTAAAAATGTTAGAAGAAGCTACTGAAAAATGGATTTTATACACTGATGGTGCAGCTAATGTTAAAGGAATAGGATTAGGTATCGTACTAAAATCGCCACAGGGGGATATTATACCCCAAGGAGTGAATTGTCATTTCATAGCCACTAATAATGAAGTAGAATATGAAGCTTTAATTTCTGGTATGCAATTATCTAGGGATATGAATATTAGAAACCTTAAGGTATATGTAGATTCATTACTTCTGGCTAATCATTTCAATGGAACATATGCTGCAAAAGGTGAAAAATTGATGCAATATTTGGAAATAGTGAAAAAATTAGCTGAGAACTTTGATTTATTTGATATAGAACAAGTGCCTAGAGAAGAAAACACCGAGGCTGATGCTTTAGCAAATCTAGGGTTAACACTTAAGATGTCACCAGAAACTAGGATTCCTATAATTCATGTGTTACATCCTGCTATAGAAAAAGAATCAACTAATATATTGGCTGTTCAAGATACAGAATCTGAAAAATCCGGGGACAATCAAAATTCCTGGACTACACCAATAATAGAATACTTAAATACTGGGACAATCCCTAAAGATGAAAACCCAAGGAACATTCGTATGAAAACAGCACATTACTCTATGATAAATGGTATTTTGTATTGGAAATCTCTTGCAGGACCATATCTTACGTGCTTAGAATTTCCTGAGACTAATGAGGTTCTCAAGGATATACACGAAGGAGAATGTGGAAATCACACAGCTGGAAGATCTTTATATTCAAAGATCTTGAGAACAGGTTATTATTGGCCAACTATGAAACAAGATGCTGAAGAATATGCGAAGAAATGTGATGCTTGTCAGCGACATAGCAACATTTATCATCAACCAGCAGAACCCATGTATCCAGTTCTATCTCCATGGCCATTTATGAAATGGGGAATGGATATTGTTGGGCCAATGACAGAATCTTCCGCTGGGAAGAAATATTTTTTGGCTATGACAGATTATTTCTCAAAATGGATTGAAGCTGAAGCATACGCCAAGATTCATGAATCACATGTCATATCCTTCATTAAAAGAAATATATTGACAAGATTTGGAGTCCCAGCAGAGATAATTTGTGATAATGGATCACAATTCATAGGGATTCTAACTACAAATTTTTGTGAAAGATGGGGTATCAAGATGACTACCTCTACTCCTGTCCATCCACAATCTAATGGTCAAGCAGAATCAAGTAACAAAATCATAATGAATAATTTGAAGAAAAGACTGGGACAAGCTAAAGGAAAATGGGCTGAAGAATTTCTCCAGTGACCAGCTCCAGATGACTGCTCCATATGAATGCTCCAGTGACCACTACTGAAGATCCACCAGTGAAGTGCTCCAGAATTTGTTCCCAGTGGCGGTCCAGATTTATGTTTCTTGTTTCCAGATAATAAAGTCCCCACTGAAGTCCCATGTCTGTGGACCCAATAAAGAAGAATGACAGCTGTGAAAGGAAGGCACATGTGACAATGACGTTTCTAACGGTATTGTGGGACCACTTGCAGGGAATGTTTCTAGAAGCCCACTCTGTCCTTTTCTTATTGGTTAATAAATTAGTGGCTGTCCTTAGCACCTGACAGCTTTTTGATTATTTTATTGTATTTCGTTATTTCCTAGGTAATAGCTTGTGGCTATAAATAGGGGCTTATTTTCTCATTGAAAGACAGTTGATGTTGAATTAAATTAATAGAGCAGCCTCTATTTCTTACAAAAATCTTCTTTTACCTTTAGAGATCTTTTGATCTTGGTGGTTAGGAGTGACCCCTTTATCAATATTTGTGGTGACTTGTTCTTTATCAAATATTGTGGTGAGGTCTTTAAATCTTCGGTTTCCTTTATATGTAATCGTGGTGGCTAGACCTTTATCGATTATAGTGGTGGGGCGGAGTGTTTCCTTTATCCTTGATTCCGGTGGCTTAGCCTTTACGAGTCTTGGTGGTGGATTCTTTATCCATCATTTTATTTTATTGCCTTGTTTGATTGTTTGTTTTATATAAAATCCAGAAAATACCAAAAAAATAGTCTTCCGTAGTTGTTTGTCGCGTGATTTACGCATCAAATTTGGTATCAGAGACAGGTTTGAAAAAGGTTTCTTAATCTTTTTGTCCGTTGGGGTATTGTTTGATTAGATCTCGTTTCAATTTAGTCAGATCTGAGTTTGTTTCGTTTAGATCTATTGGTTATTTGCTTAGATCTATTGATTGAATGAGTTGTTGTTGGTTATAAATGGCATATAGGCGAGATATGACTTTAGAGGAAGCTAATAATGTTAGAAGAGATAGGCAAATAGAAGATCTACAAGAAGCTCTTGGTAAAATAGTCCATATGTTAGAAGATGGTGGTTTACGATTTAATCGAGAAAATATTCTTCTGAATCTCACGGTCCTAGCGAAAGATCTGATAGTACACCTAGGAACTCTAGTGATTCTGATGAACCACATCCTAGAGAAAGGCGTAGGAGGCATAAGGGAAATGATACTAGGGATATTAAGATAGATCCACCAGATTTTAATGGGTCTTCTAACCCAGAAGAGTATTTTGAATGGGTCCAGGTGATGGACAAAATAATGGAAATAAAAGGTTATGATGATAGAAAAGGTTTCAAGGTTGCCATTATTAAACTTAAGAAATATGCTTCATCATGGTATGATAACATGAAATCTGAAAGGGAGTACAAGGGCAAAAGTAAAATCAAGACCTGGTCCAAACTAAAGGAGGTGATGCAGAAGAGGTTTGTTCCCCAGTCGTACAAGCAAGATCAGTATCTACTGATGAACAATCTGAAGCAAGGAGTCAAGGAAGTTGTGGAGTACATTAGAGAGTTTGAACATCTGAAGACCAAAACTGGTGTGAATGAAACTGAAGAGCACACTATTGCCAGATTTCTTGGTGGTCTGAACGCTGCCATCACTGAGAAGATTGAGTTGCAGCCTATCTGGACATATGAAGGTGCATGCAAGATATCCAGATTGAAAGACAACTGAAGAAGAAGGTTCCGTACAAGTCATTCAGTAAGGTTCCTGCCAGTGCAAGTCAACCAATTACCAGTCAACCAGTTCCCAAATTTACTGAAACTGTCCAGAAATCCTTCAGAGGCAAAGAAAGGGAAACTGGAGGATCAAAAGAACCAGTTGGAAGGAAATGTTTTAAGTGTCATGGCTTTGGTCACTTCCAGGCCCAGTGTCCTAATCAAAGAGCCTTGACTGCCAAAGATATTGAATGTTTTCCAGATGTCGACACTGAAGAAGGGAACCAGTGTACGATGAAGAAGAAGATGAAGAGTCTTATGTTGGTGCAGATATTGGAGAAATGTTGGATGTCAGAAGAATGATGAATGCTGATGAAGTTACCACTGATACTGCCCAGAGGGAGAACATTTTTCACTCCAGATGCACAGTCAAAGGAAAAGTTTGTGATCTGATCATTGACAGTGGGAGTTGTGCTAATGCTGCTTCAACTTACATGGTAGAGAAACTGGCACTACCTACAGTAAAGCACCCTCGTCCATACAAGTTACAATGGCTCAGTGAAGGATCAGAGGTAAAAGTTAATCGTCAAGTTACTATTCTGTTTTCAATTGGGTCAGTTTATCAAGACAAAATTGTTTGTGATGTTGTACCTATGGATGCGTGTCATATTTTACTGGGTCGACCTTGGTTATTTGATAATAATGTTTTTCATAATGGTCGTATGAATTCATATTCAGTATTTGTAAGTGGGAAGAAGGTCACTCTGACTTCTTTAAAGCCCAGTGAAATACTAAAAATTAATAAGAAAGACCAGACCGGCAAGTCTTTGTTTTTGTCTCAAACTGAAGTAGAAAAAGAGTTAACTGGAGGCTCTCCAATTATGATGTTACTGGTGCCTGAGCGTATTGAAGAGAAGGAGTTCACTAGTGTCCCCAGTCTCCTGAAGACTTTACTGAAGGAATTCTCTGACATTTTTCCAGAAGACTTACCTGAAGGTTTGCCACCAGTAAGAGGAATTGAACACCAGATTGACCTGGTTCCAGGATCCGTTCTTTTAAACAAAGCTGCTTACAGATGTACGCCTACTGAAGCAAAGGGGTTGCAGAGGCAAGTCGATGAGTTGGTTGAGAAGGGTTATGTGAGAGCAAGTATGAGTCCTTGTTCAGTGCCAGCTCTCCTGGTTCCAAAGAAAGATGGTACAATGAGAATGTGTGTTGATAGCAAGGCCATCAACAATATAACCATTAAGTATAGATATCCCATTCCCAGATTAGATGATATGCTTGATGAGTTACATGGCTCCAAAGTATTTTCAAAGATCGATCTCAGAAGTGGCTATCACCATATAAGAATGAAAGATGGAGATGAGTGGAAAACTGCTTTCAAAATCAAGGGAGGTTTGTATGAATGGTTAGTTATGCCTTTTGGCTTATCTAATGCTCCCAGTACTTTCATGAGACTGATGAACGAAGTTCTCAGACCACTCATTGGTCAGTTTGTTGTTGTTTACTTTGATGATATTTTGGTATATTCAAAATCTGAAGCTGAACATGTTAGCCATCTGAAGAAGGTATTTGAACTGTTGAGAAGACACCAGTTGTATGGCAAACTGGAGAAATGTGATTTTATGGTGGAAAGTGTGATATTTTGGGATATGTTGTGTCTAAGAATGGAATTTCTATGGATCCCTCTAAGGTTGATGCCATCAGATCATGGCCAGTTCCAACTACAATCACTGAAGTAAGAAGTTTTCATGGACTGGCGTCATTTTATAGAAGATTTATCAAAAATTTCTCTACAGTTGTGGCTCCAATTACTGACTGTCTGAAGAAAGGCATGTTCAACTGGCCGAGTCCAGCCCAACTGGCCTTTGAAACACTGAAGGAGAAGCTCAGTTCAGCCCCAATCTTATCCTTACCAGACTTTGATATGCTCTTTGAGCTAGAATGTGATGCAAGTGGGGTAGGTATTGGTGCAGTTTTAGTGCAAGCAAGGAGACCAGTTGCATACTTCAGTGAGAAGCTGAATGGATCTAAACTGAAGTACAACACTTATGATAAAGAATTTTATGCCATTATTCGTGTTATCACTCACTGGTCACATTATCTGAAGCCAAAGCAGTTTGTCTTATTCTCTGATCACGAAGCACTGAAGTTTATAAATGGTCAGCACAAGCTTAATGCCAGACATGCCAAATGGGTAGAATTCTTACAGTCTTATTCATTTGTTTCAAAACATAAAGCTGGAATTTGTAATGTTGTTGCTGATGCTTTGTCACGAAGATACTCATTGTCATCTATTTTAGAAGCAAGAGTGCTTGGGTTTTCATTTATAATGGAGTTATATGCTGCAGACCTAGATTTTTTTGAAAAACTCACTGAAGCTAACCAGAAAGGACCATTTACTGTACAAGATGGTTTCTTATTTAAGAATGGAAAGTTGTGCATTCCCAGAGGTTCGATTAGAGATTTACTGATAAGAGAGGCACATGGAGGAGGTCTAGCTGGTCATTTTGGAATCAACAAGACTGGAGAGATCTTGACTGAACATTTCTACTGGCCAAGTCTACTGAAGGACGTCCAGAATATTATCAGTCGTTGTCTAACTTGTCACCAGGCAAAGACAACTTTTCACAAAGGATTATACTGATGCGTAAATCACGCGACAAACGACAGCGGAAGACTATTTTTGGTATTTTCTGGACTTTATATGAGATAAACAATAAAACAAGACAATTAAAATAGAATGATAGATAAAGAATCCACCACCAAGACTCGTAAAGGCCAAGCCACCGGAATCAAGGATAAAGGAAACACTCCGCTCCACCACTATAATCGATAAAGGTCTAGCCACCACGATTACAGATAAAGGAAACCGAAGATTTAGACCTCACCACAATATTTGATAAAGAACAAGTCACCACAAATATTGATAAAGGGGTCACTCCTAACCACCAAGATCAAAGATCTCTAAAGGTAAAAGAAGATTTTTGTAAGAAATAGAGGTTGCTCTATTAATTTCATTCAATATCAACTAACTTTACAAGGAAAATAAACATCTATTTATAGCCACATGCTCTACCTAGGAATTAATGAAATACAATAACATATTCAAAAAGCTGTCATGTGCTACGGACCACCACTAATTAATTATCCAATGGAAAATGGACACGTAAAGCTTCTAGAAACATTCTCCCCCTGCACGTGGTCCCACAATACCGTTAGTCACACGCTCCTTCCTTGACAGCTGTCATTCCTTCTTTATTGGACCCACAGACTAAGTCTTCAGTGGGGACTTTATTATCTGGACAATGGGACGTAAATCTGGACTGCCACTGGTGGACCTTCAGTGTTGGTCACTGGAGCATTCATCTGGTGGACCTTCAGTGTTGGTCACTGGAGCATTCATCTGGAGCAAGCTACTGGACATCTTCACTGGTGGATTATCAGAGTTGGTCACTGGAGGATGTTGCCACTGGAGAAGTGTTACTACTGGTGACTGGACTGGTTCAGAAAAGACTTGTCTGAAATAGGCCACTGCTGGTAGAATCAACATGGCTTGTTCAGATGGCATTATCAGCTCAGTTTCCTTCAGCTCGGTTGACTTCTTCAGTTCGCTGGGTTCCTCCAGTTCAGTGAACCTGGACGTCTCTGCATCATTCTCCTCCTCTGAAAAGGGACTTGTCCTCAAGTCCTCGAGGTACTCATCCTCCAGATAAGGCATCAGATCTCCCACATTAAACGTGCTTGAAACAGCCATATCTCCAGGTAATTCAACTTTGTAAGCATTATCGCCATATCTCTCCAGAATCTTGAATGGTCCTTCAGCTCTGGGCATCAGTTTACTTTTTCTCTTTGCTGGAAACCTTTCTTTTCTCAGATGCACCCACACAAGATCACCTGGTGAAAAACTGGGCTGCTTTCTATTCTTGTTTGCTCTGGCCTTGTAACTGGCATTTGCCTTCTCTATTCTGGCCTTCACTTCTCCATGAATTTTCTTTATCTCTTTTGCTCTGGTTTCAGCTTCAATGCTTGCTTTTGGTTCAATCGAAAATAGAATCAAATCAATGGGAGTCAGTGGATTGACACCATAACAGATTTCAAACGGGGATTTACTCGTAGAATAGTTAGGAGCTCTGTTGAAAGCAAACTCAGCATGAGCAAGCTTCAGATCCCAATCCTTCAGTGTCTTCTTTACCAGACATGGGACTTCAGATCCCATGTCTGTGGACCCAATAAAGAAGAATGACAGCTGTGAAAGGAAGGCACATGTGACAATGACGTTTCTAACGGTATTGTGGACCACTTGCAGGGAATGTTTCTAGAAGCCCACTCTGTCCTTTTCTTATTGGTTAATAAATTAGTGGTTGTCCGTAGCACCTGAGAGCTTTTTGATTATTTTATTGTATTTCGTTATTTCCTAGGTAATAGCTTGTGGCTATAAATAGGGGCTTATTTTCTCATTGAAAGACAGTTGATGTTGAATGAAATTAATAGAGCAACCTCTATTTCTTACAAAAATCTTCTTTTACCTTTAGATATCTTTTGATCTTGGTGGTTAGGAGTGACCCCTTTATCAATATTTGTGGTGACTTGTTCTTTATCAAATATTGTGGTGAGGTCTTTAAATCTTCGGTTTCCTTTATCTGTAATCGTGGTGGCTAGACCTTTATCGATTATAGTGGTGGGGCGGAGTGTTTCCTTTATCCTTGATTCCGGTGGCTTAGCCTTTACGAGTCTTGGTGGTGGATTCTTTATCTATCATTTTATTTTATTGCCTTGTTTGATTGTTTGTTTTATATAAAATCCAGAAAATACCAAAAAAATAGTCTTCCGTAATTGTTTGTCGCGTGATTTACGCATCAGAATTGTTACTTGAAGATTTGGAAGCTGTAACTGAGTTACGAGAAAGGACTAAGATAAGAATAGCAGCTTATCAACAACGAATTGCCAAGTCTTATAATAAGAATTTAAGATTAAGACGATTTCAAGTTGGTGATTTGGTTCTCAAGAATGCTTTAACCAAGCCAGATGGTAAATTGAATCCGAAATGGGAAGGTCCTTATTTGATCAAGGCAGAAGCTAGAAAAGGATCTTATTGGCTTCAAGATTTACAAGGTAATCTAATTCCAAGAGCTTGGAATGCTATTCATCTCAAAACCTACCATGTATGATTAATTTTGTCTTTTGACAAAATCAGGTATGATTTCTTACTCTTGAATTTTATTTTTATCTTGTTTACCTTTTATTTTATTTTCAAAATGATGATACTGACTTGAGCGTCGGAGTGGCGTTAGCCAAATGGCTAACGTCAGTTTCTAAGATTTGTGCTTTATAGATCTCCAAGGATAATCAGTATCATCAAACACATGCATTACAACGTGGAACAAGGTCTTCACCTTTTGGCTTTCACGCCAACTTTTGGTTGGAGGTTTTCACCTTCTCTTAAATTCGCCCGTGTCGCACGATAATTAATTTCACGGTTGAAGGGTTAAATTCCAAGGTCGTCGAAATTAATTCTGTTGGTTATCGATGTTACCATCGATCTCCCGAATTGGCTAACCATGCCACCCATTACACAAAACATACGAAAAAGGCTAACCACGCCTCCCAAGCAAGTTCAAGATATTGAGACACCCTTTATATCTTGAAAACCAATGTCCCTACGAGAATCTTAAAATTAAGAATTCCCTTCTTAATTTTAATCCCCTCCAAAAATTCAATACAGTCCCATATATATTATTTCAATGCATGAATAAATAGTGGAGACTGACAATAATTAAAGATACTGCAAGCCAAAGATCATAGCCTACAAGTGGATCTTAATTGCGAAAAAAGGTGCATGTATGTTACTCCTTAATTACTGCGTTGATGTGATTACTTACTGTTGATGTAGTCAAATAAGTCAAGTATAATTATTAACTGACATGTGACGTCACATAATTAATTAATTATTTTCCGTTTTCACCCTTAAAAACACTTTTGGTTTTTGGGTTTGAAAGTAAAATGGATCAAAAGACAGTTTTCATTCAAAAGATATTTACAAAAAACTACTCAGAAGCAGTTTTACAACCATGATTGATCATTCCAGATCAATATCGCCCCTCCTAAGTACATTGTTATTCTACAAAACACATCCCCTACCGATTCAAGTTTCTACTAACGAAAGAGTCTAAAAATGTGGGCTCTGGCCTTTGCATCATATCCTTCATCGCCCATATTATATAAAATTGCTTACAAGAAAACATCCCAGTAAAGTGAAGGATTCATTTCCCTCAGTCTTAAGATGGTTTTTACTCTTTCCAACTCCTCCCTGACAGCCCTGAGTTCCTCCTGCGTTGCGCCAAGTTCGCAGCAGATTTCCTTTAGAGCGTTGATCAAAATCTTATTTTTGGCCTCCAAACCTTTCTTCACTTCTAAACCCATTTCTTTTTCCGTCTCGACGGATTCTTTGTAAGATTTGACCAGGCCCTGCAATGTCTCTATGATTTCATCATTTAGTTTGTCTTTGGCGATCTGTTGTTTTTCAAGTTCAGTAATGGACTGAAACAGAATATAAAGAAAAGTTAGAAACAACGAGGAATTAATCTTGACAAAAAATATATATATATGTATATATACCTCTTGAAGGAACTCTCCCAAAGATTTCAAAGACATGACATATATAAATGTTTTTGAAAAAATGAAAATTATTTGTGATTTTCGAAGAGAGAAATTGTGGCCTTATATATAGGGGTAAAAAGGTGGAAATGAACCGTAAAGTAGTTACCTATCAAATCAAGACTCTTGGTTATCCTACTTATACGCGTCTTATTTTTAAGATGGTTTCAAAATTTACTAATTGACTCTGGTCAAAGTTTTCTCTAGAAGATTCAAAGTTATTTCAACAAAATAGATTTTATTAAAATAACTTTGGGGACAATTGTTATGGGTGAAATTTCAGGTGTCAATATCCTGAAGGTCCAAGATCTTGACAGGCCCAGGATCTTGACTTATGAGAATATTCTGATTACTTGTTAATACTTTGCTAACGTTATGTTTCAAATATTATTATCATTTCCATGTGAGACAAGTATGCAGATTTCAGAATAAAGCTAAGGAAAATATCTCCAACGGTAGAAAGGATTTCACACATGGGATTAATCTTCAACACGCAAAGAAGACTTAGTCTGCAAGATAATCGGACTTCAAGTTAAATTCAGCACACACACAATCTCGCATAGTTAGTTAGATCTTAGGTCTATATAAAGAATGAGGCTGATCGATCTTAGGATATCGCTTTCTTACTTACTGCATACTACTCACTTGTATTCACACACAATGCTCTCGCTATTTTAATTTACTTTACACTTAGATACATCGATCAACCGAATTCCACCATTTGTAAACATTTAACAACCATTAATAAGAGAACAAAGGCAGGGACAATTGCTTCCTCCCGGGGTTTTTATGCCGGCAATCCTTAAAGGATTAAGGGCTTTTCCTCGATAACAAATCTCGGTGTTCTTGCTCTTTACTCTTTACTTTTAACACATTATTTACTTTGATTAGCATTATTTATCGTAATTTCATTTATTTCGATACTTATTATTCTGATTATCATTGCTTTACACCTTTATTTCTTGTTTAGTCGACATAATCGTTCTTTAAATCCTTTTACTAAACGCATCTTTGAATCTTAAACATAATTTACAAGCCCTTAACCTCACGAACGAAAGTTTGGTTACATTATTGATCTAAGTCTTCAACGTTAGGTAATTTTTGACCAAAACAGTTTTGGCTTCGAGAAATCCATGCCTTCAACATCTTTAGCCTTCTTCCTTCCAAGGAGTTCTTTGAGATATCCTTTAGCTAGAAGAGCGGAGATCTCCCTTCTCAACATCTTACAATCTTCAGTGACATGGCCGAAGTCTTCGTGATAAGCACACCATTGGCTGGGATCCTTCTTTTTGAAATAAGAATCATTTTTCTTTTGTGACCATCTTACTTCATCTCCAAGTTCTCTCAGCACCATTATGATACCAGGCGTACTTACTGAAAAGCAGTATGTTGAGAGAGTTGGATAATCAATCCCATCATCTTCTTCAACTGCATTAACTTGATTATCAACATGTCTTGTGTATGGTTTGCTTCTTGGCTTGAATACTGGAGTTTCTGCCTTCCGATTTGGACGATCATATGATAAAGATTCTAATTTTGATGAAGTAAGTTCATTTTCTTCAAGCCTTATAAATCTTGCAGCTCTGGCTTTTGCTTCATCCAAGTGTTTGCATGGCGTCATTTTTAGATCTTCCTGGAATTTGGATCCCAGTTTGAGACCTCTTTGCAAAGCTTGAATAGCGGTCAACATATCCAATTTTGGAATGTTGAGAGATTCCTTGGTGAACCTGGTCATAAAATCTCTAAGAGAGTCGTTAGGTTTTTGAGTAACTTTATAAAGATCATCTGTCAATTTTTCAAAAGTTCTACTACAAGAAAATTGACTATAAAATAAATTAGTTAAATCTGCAAAAGAATTAATAGATAAAGGAGGCAAACTCTGCAGCCATTTTAAGGCTGATCCAGAAAGTGTAGATCCAAAGCTTCTACATAAGCAGGCTTCTTTTAGGTTGGAGGGAATTGGCACAGTCTCCATCTTTTCCAAGTATAATGCTATATGATCTTGAGGATCTGTAGTCCCATCATATGGCTTCATATTTGGAACTTGAAATTTCTTTGGGATTTCCACGTTAGCGATCCTGTCACCGTATCTGTTGATAAGATAAGATGCATGGTTGACTTCCGGAATTGGATTACAAAATCCAGGAACGCTGGAGATCATATCTTTGAGTCTCTGAAATTCTCTTGCGATATAGTCGTTTGGTGTCTGACCCTGCGATGAGTTAGTAAAACCAAAAGAACCAGAGAAATTATTAGAATTATGTAAACCTGCACCCATGGACGCAGATGTCCCAGTGGCATGAGTATTTTGTGGAATATTGCTCCCAAAATTAGGAGTCGCAGTTGGGAATGGCATGCTTGGTGGTGCAGATCCAGGAGCTGCAGATGGTCCTGGGGTTGAAAACAGATTTCTCGGAGTGAATGATGGTCCATTCTCTGAAATTCTAGATTCCAAGATCTTAAATTGAGTTTGATTATACTCCTGATTCATTATAATCGTATCATTAAGATTCTGCAAAATAGTAAATAGGTTAGGAATATTATCAGAGTCATTAATTTGAGCAGAATTTCCAGGTCCAATATTAAATGGATCCGGGTTGCCATCGGCATCATAAAAGTTGTTTCGTCCATTCTGGCCAGATCTCGTGTCGAATTGGGATGAATTCCCAGTAGGGTTATCTCCAGCAGCGTTAAAGTCTATGTTCTGATCAGCAGGTCCCTTTTCCTTGCTTTGATACGAGCTTCGAATCGTATTGTTCCTATTTCTTCGATACGAATTATTTCCTGCAGAATGACCCATCATAGAAGAAGAAATAACAAGAGCAGTTTGTGAGGAGTTACTTGGTTGATTTGACATTTTCGGAATTAATTTCGGAAAATCGGTTTTCTTTGATAAAGATTGAAAATTTTAATCGATTGAAAGTACCTTTTGCCCCACGGTGGGCGCCAAATTGTTTTGGTCAAAAATTTACCTAAGATAATCTACGTTGAAGACTTAGATCAATTATGTAACCAAACTTTCGTTCGTGAGGTTAAGGCTTGTAAATAATGAGTTTCAAAGATGCGTATTAAATAAAGGATTTGCAAAAGATTTTATGTCGACTAAACAAGAAATGAAGAAACAAATATAATCGTAAATAACGAATCTAAACATAACGAAATAAAGTAATGAACAAGAGATAATGCAAATTATTGTAAAGATCTAGTAAAAACAAGATAAAAGTAAAGATAAGGGAACAAGAACACCGAGATTTGTTATCGATGAAAAGCCCTTAATCCTTTTGGATTGCCGGCATAAAAACCCCGGGAGGAAGCAATCGTCCCTGCCTTTGTTCTCTTATTAATGATTGTTAAAATGTTTACAATAGTGGAATTCGGTTGATCGAATAATGCTAAGTGTGAGAATAATGATGAGAGTGTAGAGGAATGTGTGTGAATACAAGTGATCAGAGATATTGCTAGTGAGAATTGAATGCCTATATCGATCAACCTCATTCATTTATATAGATCTAGATGCTAACTAACTATCCGAAATAGTAGGGATCTTCCAGGTCTTCGATATTGAAACGTTGGAGAGTATCTTGACCAGTCAAGTGAACGTTGAAGTCTTTCTCCTCGTGCTGAATTCAACTAGAAGTCCGAATATAATGCAAGACCAAGTCTTCTTTGCGTGTTGATGATTAATCCCATGTGTGAATTCCTTTTTGCACCGTTAGAGATATTTTCCATAGCTTTATATCGATTATTCTGGAATCTGCACACATAACTCATGTGGAAATAATAATAACAAGTACTTTTGTAACGTTAGTAATGTATCAATAAGTCATCAAAATATATATCGATGTCAAGATCCTAACATGTCAAGATCTTAAGCTTCCAAGATATTGGTACCTGAAATTTCACCCATAACAAGGATAGCAGCTTACCAACAACGAATCGCTAAATCTTATAATAAAAATTTAAGGTTAAGACGATTTCAAGTTGGTGATTTAGTTCTTAAAAAAGTCTTGGCCAAACCAGATGGCAAGTTTAATCCAAAATGGGAAGGTCCTTATTTAATTGAAGCTGAGGCTGGTAAGGGATCTTATTGGCTTCAAGATATGGAAGGTACTTTAGTTCCAAGAGCTTGGAATGCTATACATCTTAAAGCTTATCATGTGTAATTTATTTTGTCTTTTGACAAAATCAGGTATGATTTCTTATTCTAATATTTTCTTTTATTTCTTTATTATTATTATTTTTCAAATGATGATACTGACTTGAGCGTCAGAGTGGCGTTAGCCAAAAGGCTAACGTCAGTCTCTAAGAATTTGTTTTGTAGATCAAAGAATTTGAAGAATGATCACTACCAACAAAGACAAGCATAACAACGTGGAACAAGGTCTTCACCTTTTGGCTTTCACGCCAACTTTTGGTTGAAGGTTTTCACCTTCTTTTAAATTCGCCCGTGTCGCACGTTAATTAATTTCATGGTTGAAGGGTTAAATTCCAAGGTCATTGAAATTTATTCTGTTGGTTGTCGGTGTTACCATCGATCTCCCGAATTTGCTAACCACGCCACCCATTACCCATACACACGAATTGGCTAACCACGCCACCCATGCAAGTTTAAGATATGGAGACACCCTCCAGATCTTAGACACCCAAGTCCCTAAGCAAATATTGAAATTAAGAATTCCCTTCTTAAATTTAATCCACACTGAAATTAATCCTATCCCACACATCATAATTTTTAAATGCAGGGCTTCAATAAAAAATAATTGAAGTCTGACGATTATTAAAGACATTGGAAGCTAGAGATCATAGCCTACAAGTGGAATCTTAATTACACTTAAAAGGGTGCACGTATCTAACTCTTTATTTACTCTCTTGATTTGACTATTGGTTGTCGGTGTTACCATCGATCTCCCGAATTTGCTAACCACGCCACCCATTACCCATACACACGAATTGGCTAACCACGCCACCCATGCAAGTTTAAGATATGGAGACACCCTCCAGATCTTAGACACCCAAGTCCCTAAGCAAATATTGAAATTAAGAATTCCCTTCTTAAATTTAATCCACACTGAAATTAATCCTATCCCACACATCATAATTTTTAAATGCAGGGCTTCAATAAAAAATAATTGAAGTCTGACGATTATTAAACACATTGGAAGCTAGAGATCATAGCCTACAAGTGGAATCTTAATTACACTTAAAAGGGTGCACGTATCTAACTCTTTATTTACTCTCTTGATTTGACTATTGGTTGTCGGTGTTACCATCGATCTCCCGAATTTGCTAACCACGCCACCCATTACCCATACACACGAATTGGCTAACCACGCCACCCATGCAAGTTTAAGATATGGAGACACCCTCCAGATCTTAGACACCCAAGTCCCTAAGCAAATATTGAAATTAAGAATTCCCTTCTTAAATTTAATCCACACTGAAATTAATCCTATCCCACACATCATAATTTTTAAATGCAGGGCTTCAATAAAAAATAATTGAAGTCTGACGATTATTAAACACATTGGAAGCTAGAGATCATAGCCTACAAGTGGAATCTTAATTACACTTAAAAGGGTGCATGTATCTAACTCTTTATTTACTCTCTTGATTTGACTGTTTACTGTTTGAAAGGTCAAGTAAGTTAAGGGTAATAACTAACTGCAACGTGACATCATTGCCTTACTTGTTATTTACCTATTTTGCCCTTAAAAAAAAAACATATTCGATTTTCACGCTTGAAATTAAAATGGATCAAAAGAAACTTTCATTCATTAGTTATATGTACATTCATAAAAACTACTCGAAAGCAGTTTTTTACATCCTTGATCAATCATTCCAGATTGATCTTCCCCCCTCCTAAACATTGTTATTCTACTAAACACAACCCCTATCGATTCAAATTCCTGGAAACCTAAACATCAAAAGAGTTCAAAATATGGGCTCCGGCCTTGACCATTTATCCTTCATCGCCCATAAAGTCCAAAACACCCTACAAAAGAGCATCCCAATAAACTTCGGGATGTGTTTCCTTCAGCTTCTCAAGGATTGACTTCAGTTGATCCAACTCTTGTTTTGTGTCTTTGAGTTCTTCTTGAGTCGAACCAAGCTGAATGCATCTCTTTTAAAAGAGTGTTCAAAACATTGATTTTAGCCTCCAAACTCGCCTTCACTTATAAACCCATTTCTTTTTCTGTTTGAACAGATTCCTTGTAGGAATCTATTAAGCTTTGCATTGTTGCTATGACATCATCATTCATCTTGTCTCTAGCAGTATACTTCTTATCGAGTTCACTGAAAGACTGAAAAGTAATACAGAAACTTATAAGAAAACAAGAAAAAGATAGTAAAATCAAAATATTTCAAACTTACTTCTTCAAGAAAATCTCCTAAAAGTTTTAAATAAGACATGTTTGGAAAATGAGTTTTAAGAAATTAAAGTGAGTAACTATTTATGGTTAGAAAATGGCAAAAACTGTGGGCTTATATAGAGGAGTGTGAAGATAGAAATTGAAGGATGAAAACCAAAACCAAACATAGCAGAATGGGGAAACCCTACTCTCTCACCCTTATGGCGATTTGTTTCTTCCCTCGTATCCCTACCTGATTTCGATCTAAACTAGCTTGTAAATGTGTCCCTCTCATCAATCTTTGGATTGGTGTGCATGTTTGAGTTTGTTTATTTTGTTTTCGGTTAGGGTTTTTGTTTCTTTCGTCTAGACCCTAGTTTCCTGTTTGATATTAATTACCAAGATTGTTTTCGCAACTAACTCTTTTTAGTTTAGCTAGATACTACGATCTTGTTAATTGATTAAGGGAATCCGATTTGTAGGCTAGGATTTTTAGGGTTAGGGTTTTCCTGGTTCGGTTTCTTGTGCTTGTTGTCTTCGTGATGCTGTTAGGGTTTGTTTCTGCATGGTTATTTTCTTGTTATTATTTGTTTAATGGAGAGAGGATGAACTCATAAAGGTAACCAGACTCAACCTGGTTTGGCGTCAAAAATAAAGAACATAGATGGAAAGACTAAGCTCCCGGTTCGTTCTATACTCAAGAACCCTAATAAGAGTTCTGCAGTAAATAAGGTGGGAACTGATATGGGTGAAAAGAATTCAGCAGATGGTGGTTCATCCACTGTCGAAACTCCTGGTTGTCAAGATGTGAAGAAAACCTCAATTTCGTCTCCTGAGGATCGTGAGGAGGGCATCAATAACTCGTCTGTAGATGGTGGTCTTATACCAGAACCTGATAATGATAATTCAGGTCAAAATAGTAAGAATAAGGATGAAGCTTCTCCTGGTAATGCTACAGATAGGGTTAATGATGGAAGCAATGCAGGTTTGGATGTGAATGCAATTGTTGATGATGTGATAAACGCTAATGATAGTGTGAATAAACAGGATCAGCCTACTAGTGATCCTTCCCTACCTAAGACTACGGATAATGGTAAACAACCTACAAGACAATCATATGCTACAAAGTTAAAGGAGGGATCTGTTAAGAAGGTAGTGAATTTCAGAAAGATTGATAATGTTATGGGACGAGATGATGTTGATGTTGTACTACCTAAGGAGTCAGTCCGAATTGTGCAAGATAAACTTGCTAACACTTCAGGTGTGGTGTAAAACTTCAAAGAAAATGTTCTTTTGCTCTTTTGTCTATGCTCATAACCAATATACTTTAAGACGTGCTCTTTGGAGTAATTTATCTCTTCACAAGCACTTTATTTCAAAGAAGGCTTGGTGTGTTTTAGGAGATTTTAATGCAGCTTTGTCTCTTGAGGATAAATCTGAAGGCTCATCAGTTATCCATATTTCGATGAGGGAGTTCAGATCTTGTGTTGAAGACATTGAGGTTTCGGATTTAAATAGCTTTGGAATGCACTTTACATGGAATCAGAAACCAAGAGGTGACCATGGATTATTGAAGAAAATAGAACGAATCATGGCTAATGGGGAGTTTTTTGACTTGTTTGTTGGGGCTGTAGCTATGTTTCAGCCATATAGATCTTCAGACCATGCTCCTACTGTGTTGCGTATTCCTATGGAGTTGAGGTAAACCTAAACCATTTAAATTCTCAAATTTGCTTATCTATAATAACGATTTCAAACAGGTAGTTGCAAATGAATGGGAGATCGAGATTCAAGGGTACCATATGTATCGTGTGGTTAAGAAACTAAAGGCTCTTAAAAAACCTTTACGTAAAATGTTGTATAATCATGGTAACCTACATAAAAAAACTGCTTTTTTAAGAACAGAATTGGATGCGGTGCAACTTGCTCTTGATAAGGATCCATTCAATTCTGTTCTTTGGGGAGAAGAAGCTGCGTATCTTAATGCTTATAATGAAGCAATTCTTGCAGAAGAAAGATTTCTTAAGCAAAAGACTAAGATTCAATGGTTAAAGGAAGGCGACTCAAATTCTGCATATTTTCACCGTGTGGTCAAAAGCAAGGTGGCTAGAAGCAGAATTGACATGATTACAAATGAACATGGAACGGTGGTCATGGATGATGAGGTTGTAACTACTTTTATTAACCATTATGTGAATTTTCTTGGTAATGCAGGGTCTACTGCTCCTTTGGATGATACGGGTCTCTTTCTGAATAAGTTATCTGCGCTTGATGCTGAATATATGATTCGGTCTGTTACTGATCAGGAAGTTAAGGATACTATTTTTGATTTGGGGGATGATAAGTCTCCTGGACCCGATGGTTTTTCAGCTGCTTTTTTTAAAAGTGCTTGGGATATTCTTGGAAAATATGTTACGTTGGCTGTTAAAGACTTCTTTGTGAGTGGTGTCTTATTGAAAGAACTTAATCATATCATCATTTCACTTATCCCTAAGGTCGCTACTCCTTCTCGTGTTAATGATTATCGACCTATTTCTCTTTGCAATGTGTTATTAAAATGTATCACAAAAATTATTGCAAATCGAATTAAAGGAAGTCTTGAGAAGTTGGTGAGCATCAACCAATCTGCTTTTATTCCAGGTAGGAAAATATCTGATAATATTCTGTTAACTCAAGGTTTTATGCACAACTATCATTTAGACAGGGCCCCCCCAAGATGTGCACTGAAAGTTGACATTCAGAAAGCTTATGATACTATTGATTGGAATTTTTTAAGACATATTCTGCATGGTTTTGGTTTTCATTCTACTATGATTACATGGATTATGGAATGTGTTTCAACATCTTCCTTTTCGATTAATGTTAATGGTGTGCTGCATGGTTTCTTTTGTGGAAAAAGAGGTCTCAGGCAAGGTGATCCTCTATCACCTTATCTTTTTGCCCACTCATTCTTAAACGCAATACTTCTGAATCAGAGTTATTTTCGTACCATCAGCATTGTGAGGAGCAGCAAATTATTAACTTATGCTTTGCGGATGATCTCTTTATTTTCTTGAGGGTTGATGTGGATTCAGCAATGGTCATTAGGAATTCTTTGGATGAATTCAAGAATGTCTCGGGTCTTGCGCCTAGTATGCCGAAAAGTATTGCCTATTTTTGTAATGTTCTGAATCATGTGAAGATTGACATACTTGGAGTTTTACCATTTGATGAAGGTAAACTTCCAGTTAAGTATCTTGGGGTTCCTTTGGTCTCTTCTCGGCTCATATATAGAGATTGTAAGGAATTAATTGACCGGGTTCGGAAGCGTGTGGATGATTGGAAGAATCGATATTTATCTTTTGCAGGAAGATTACAGTTAATCAACTCGGTGATTTCATCTCTACATGTATATTGGTCATCTGTTTTTATTCTTCCTATTCGTGTTATTAATGAAATTGAACAGATAACACGAGGATTTCTTTGGTGCCAAGGCGTTTTAAAGAATGGTAAGGCAAAGGTAGCTTAGGAGTCCGTTTGTATCCCAAAGGAGGAAGGTGGATTGGGTATTAGACGAATTGAACCGTTTAATATTGCTCTTATTGCTGCTCATGTTTATGATATTCTTACTCGTAAAGAAACGCTATGGGTACAATGGATTCACACATATAAATTGAGAGGGCGTAATTTTTGGGATATTCCAATTAAGGGTAATATGGCTTATAGTTGGCGTAAAATTCTTCTCATTAGGCCACTTAGTCATCATTTTATGTGGTTCACGATCGGGGATGGTAGAAGTACTTCAGCTTGGTTCGACTATTGGAACGAGTACTCCCCATTGATTAATTATTTATTATCAAGGAGGATTATAAGTGATGGTCTATTGATGTCATCTTCTGTGGTAGATATTATTGAACATGATAACTGGATATGGCCTCCTGATTGGCACTGCTTGTTTCCGGCCCTTGAAGTTCCTGTTCTGAATGACCAGCGGGATGTATGTCTGTGGAGGGCCCGAGATGGTAGTTTTTATGACTTCTCGGTCAGCTTGGCATGGGAGGACCTTCGCCCAAGAGCTAACCCAGTTTTCTGGTTTAATATTGTTTGGTTTGCAGGTAAAATTCCAAAACATGCTTTCTTCCTTTGGCTAGCTTTTATGAAGAAACTCAAAACACAAGATCGCATGCAAACATGGGATATGCCTGGTGGTGATTTGAATTCGTTAAGGTGCCCTCTTTGCTTGACCCAACCAGATTCACATGAGCATTTGTTCTTCGATTGTCAATATTCTTCTCAAGTTTGGTCTATGGTTAAACTAAAGGCTGGGCTTGGAAATGTGGGATCAAGTTGGGATGCTATCATTGATGAAATAAATACTTTTGCACATAAGAAGACAGTCCAAAGTGTGGTGTCAAGACTTATTCTTGCGGCCTCTGTGTACTTTGTATGGAAGGAAAGAAACTCAAGGTTGTTCAAAGACAAAAGGCTTCCCCCAGGCATCTTAGTGATATTTTAGCTACCGTTCGGTTGAAATTATTGTCTTTTCGTTTTAGAAGAAAGCAGGGAGTGGATCGATGGCTTCAAGAATGGAGTATTCCAAATTCGTTACTTCTAGCTGATTGATTCTTGTATTCTAGTTGTTAGTTCTGTTTTTCTAACACTAGTTGATTCTCTATTAAGCACATTGGTGCGTGACATTTTGTAATAACGTCGACTTGGTATTTCAGCCATGTCTCCGGTTTCTTTATTTATTTATAACCTAGGTAATCCTTTTACCTAAAAAAAACTTGCTAACACTCAATTTGGATATTTTATAAGAGACTGACTTGCTTATCCGGTGGTTGAGTACTTTGTTAAGACTAATTGGACAAAATTTGGCTTACAAAAGGTAATGATGAATGCGAGTGGGTTCTTTTTCTTTAAGTTCTCGGAAAAGAAGGGTATGATGAGTGTGTTGGAAGGTGGCCCGTGGATTTGGTCACCAACTGCACAATTAAAGAAAATTGAGCCAAAGGAGTTATCGGTATGGATTAAAATTCATAATGTCCCGATAGCAGCATATTCGGAAGATGGCCTTAGTATGCTTGCGTCTAAACTTGGCAATCCTAAACTCCTTGATGCTTATACGACTACCATGTGCACTTGATGCAGAAATGTCCAGGTTCACTGAACTGGAGAAACCCAGCGAACTGAAGAAGCTAACTGAACTGAAGGAAACTGAACTGATAATGCCATCTGAACAAGCCATGTTGATTCTGCCAGTAGTGGCCCATTTCAGACAAGTCTTTACTGAACCAGTCCAGTCACCAGTAGTAACACTTCTCCAGTGGCAAGATTCTCCAGTGACCAACAGTGGTAATCCACCAGTGAAGATATCCACTGAAGCACTCCAGTGACCAGCTCCAGTCTAGTCTCCAGATGAATGCTCCAGATTTTGTCTCCAGTGGAAGTCCAGATTTTTGTTTCCAGTTTCCAATCAATAAAGTCCCCACTGAAGTCCCATGTTTGTGGACCCAATAAAGAAGAATGACAGCTGTTGACAGGGATAAGGAAGGCACGTGTGACAACGACATTTCGAACGGTATTGTGGGACCACTTGCAAGGGAATGTTTCTAGAAACGTACTCTGTCCATTTCCTATTGGCCAAAAACAATTAGTGGCTTAGCACATGACAGCTTTTTATTAATTTTATTATTTTCTTTTCTTTTCCTAGAAAATAGTGTGGCTATAAATATAGGCTTTATTTCTCATTGTAAGATAGTTTTTGATGTTGAATGAAATTAATAGAGCAGCCTCTATTTCATACAAAAATCTTCTTTTACCTTTAGAGATCTTTGATCTTGGTGGTTAGGAGTGACCCCTTTATCGATATTTGTGTTGGTTCATCCTTTATCAAATATTGTGGTGAGGTCTAAATCTTCGGTTTCCTTTATCTGTAATCGTGGTGGCTAGACCTTTATCGATTGTAGTGGTGGGGCGGAGTGTTTCCTTTATCCTTGATTCCGGTGGCTTGGCCTTTACGAATCTTGGTGGTGGATTCTTTTATCTATCTTTTTATTTGTTGTCTCGTGTTTGTTTATTTTATTTCATAAAATCCAGAAAATACCAAAAATAGTCTTCCGCTGTCGTTTGTCGCGTGATTTACGCATCAAATTTGGTATCAGGGCCAGGTTTGAAAAAGGTTTCTTAATTTTTTTGTCCGTTGGGGTATTGTTTGTCTAGATTCGTTCTAGATCTGTTTAGATCTCATTTTGATTTAGTCAGCAGATCTGAGTTTGGTTTTTTAGATCTATTAAGTTGGTTGAATATAAATGGCTTTTAGAAGAAATATGACATTAGAAGAAGCTCATAATGCTAGGAGGGATAGACAGATAGAAGATCTACAAGAAGCACTTGGTAGAGTTGTTCATATGTTAGAAGATGGTGGTTTAAGGTTGAATAGAGACCATGTTGTTGCTAGTGAAAGAGATTCTGAATCTCAAGGTCCTAGTGAAAGATCTGATAGTACACCCAGAAACTCTAGTGATTCTGATGACCCACATCCTAGAGAAAGACGAAGGAGACATAAGGTTGATGATACTAAAGATATTAAGATAGACCCACCAGATTTTGTTGGTTCTTCTAACCCAGAAGAATACTTTGAATGAGTTCAGGTTATGGATAGGATTATGGAAATAAAAGGTTATGATGATATAAAAAGTTTTAAGGTTGCCATTATTAAGCTTAAAAAGTATGCTTCATCTTGGTATGACAATATGAAATCAGAAAGGGAGTATAAGGGTAAGAGTAAAATCAAGACCTGGTCCAAACTGAAGGAAGTTATGCATAAAAGATTTGTTCCTCAGTCGTACAAGCAAGATCAGTATCTACTGATGAATAATTTGAAGCAAGGTGCTAAAGAAGTTGTGGAGTATATTAGGGAGTTTGAGCAACTGAAGACAAGAACTGGTGTCAAAGAAACTGAAGAGCATACTATCGCCAGATTCCTTGGTGGGTTGAATGCTACTATTACTGAGAAGATAGAATTGCAGCCCATCTGGACTTATGAAGGTGCATGCAAACTGGCCCTCAGATTGAAAAGCAACTGAAGAAGAAGGTCCAGTACAAACCTTTCACTAAGGTTACTTCCAGTTCTAGTCAACCAGTCACCAGGCCCAGTGAAACTGTTCAGAAATCCTTCAGAGGAAAGGAGAAAGAAGCTGGAGGATCAAAAGAATCAGTTGGAAGAAAATGCTTTAAATGCCATGGTTTTGGTCACTTCCAGGCGCAGTGTCCCAACCAGCGAGCACTCACTGCTAAGGAGATTGAAAGCTTGCCAGATGTGGATACTGAAGAAGGTGAACCAGTATATGATGAAGATAAAAGTGAAGAGGCCTATGTAGGTGCAGATGTTGGAGAAATGCTGGTCGTAAGAAGAGTGATGCATGCTGATGAAGTTGCAACTGATACTGCCAGCGAGAGAATATTTTTCACTCCAGATGTACTGTTAAAGGCAAGGTGTGTAATCTGATCATTGACGGTGGAAGTTGTGCTAATGCTGCTTCAACTTACATGGTAGAGAAACTGGAACTACCTACAGTCAAGCACCCTCGTCCTTACAAGTTGCAATGGCTCAGTGAAGGATCTGAGGTAAAAGTTAACCGACAAGTTACTATTCCTTTTTCCATTGGATCTATTTATCAATATAAAATTGTGTGTAATGTTGTTCCTATGGATGCTTGTCATATATTACTGGGTAGACCTTGGTTATTTGATAATAATGTTTTTCATAATGGTCGTATGAATTCTTATTCATTATTTGTAAGTGGGAAGAAGGTCACTCTGACTTCTTTAAAACCCAATGAATTATTGAAAACTAATAAGAAAGACCCGCCCAGCAAATCTTTGTTTATGTCTCAAACTGAAGTAGAAGAAGAGTTAACTGGAGGCTCTCCAGTTATGATGTTACTGGTGCTTGAGCGTACTGAAGAGAAGGAGTTCACTGAAGTCCCCAGTCTCCTGAAGTCTCTACTGAAGGAATTCACTGATGTTTTCCCAGAAGACCTACCTGAAGGTTTGCCACCAGTAAGAGGAATTGAACACCAGATTGACCTGATTCCAGGTTCAGTTCTTCCAAACAAAGCTGCTTATAGATGTTCACCTACTGAAGCAAAGGAGTTGCAAAGGCAGGTAGATGAGTTGGTCTCCCCATTATCCTTATACAACTCTACATACCCCGAAGGATAAACATGCTTAATTACATAGGGACTCATCCATCTTGATGTCAATTTCGGGTGTTTCAACCTAAACCTCAAATTAAATAATAAAACTTTGTCACCTACCTTGAACTCTTTCTTTCTAATCCTCCGGTCATTCCAAACCTTAGTTCTCTCTTTGTAGAGCTTAGAGTTCTCATAAGCATTCAATCTCAACTCATCTAACTCATGTAATTGCAACATTCTCAATTCACCACCTTCAACTAAGTCCATATTGCAATTTCTAAGAGCCCAATAAGCTTTATGCTCTATTTCTAAAGGCAAATGACATGTCTTCCCATAAAGCAACCTATAAGGTGTAGTCCCAATTGGAGTCTTAAATGCGGTTC
>CM067169.1:161920187-162008625 GCA_034093135.1 Erigeron breviscapus | reverse complement strand
TTTTGACGTTCACGGGTCAATTGCAACTTTTCCTTAATTTAAGAAATCACTTTTGTCGTTTCAACTAAAATTTCCGGCCCGATAAGTTGACTCTCACCAATTTCCACCCAAGCTAGAGGAGAACGACATACCCTACCATACAACTCTAAGGGTGCCATTTGAATAGTAGCGTGGTAGCTATTGTTGTATGAAAACTCGACTAGCGGCAAATGGTCTTCCCAACTTCCACCAAAATCTATTGCACATGCCCTCAACATGTCTTTAAGTGTTTGAATGGTTCTCTCGGTTTGCCCATCCGTTTGAGGGTGAAACGCCGTGCTCATGTCAAGTCGAGTACCCATGGCTTTTTGAAAGGCTTCCCAAAATTTTGATTTGAACCGGGCATCTCTATCGGAAATGATAGAAATCGCACTCCATGCTTAGATATTACTTCCTTGATGTACAAACGAGCCAAAGTGTCAAATTTATCGGTTTCACGAATGGCTAAAAAGTGAGCCGACTTCGTTAACCGATCTACTATCACCCAAATCATGTGTCACGACCATTTCTTGTCTTCGGTAAGCTTAGTAATGAAGTCCATTGCAATATGTTCCCACTTCCATTCGGATTTTCAAGATAAAATTGTGTGTGATGTTGTTCCTATGGATGCTTGTCATATATTACTGGGTAGACCTTGGCTATTTGATAATAATGTTTTTCATCATGGTCGTATGAATTCATATTCGTTATTTGTAAGTGGGAAGAAGGTCACTTTGACTTCTCTGAGACCCAATGAATTACTGAAAGTTAATAAGAAAGACCAGCCCAGCAAGTCTTTATTTATGTCTCAAACTGAAGTTGAAGAAGAGTTAACTGGAGGCTCTCCAGTTATGATGTTACTGGTGCTTGAGCGTACTGAAGAGAAGGAGTTCACTGGTGTCCCTAGTCTCCTGAAGACTCTACTGAAGGAATTCACTGATGTTTTCCCAGAAGACCTACCTGAAGGTTTGCCACCAGTAAGAGGAATTGAACACCAGATTGACCTGGTTCCAGGATCAGTTCTTCCAAACAAAGCTACTTATAGGTGTTCACTTACTGAAGCAAAGGAGTTGCAAAGGCAGGTAGATGAGTTGGTTGCCAAAGGTTATGTCAGAGCAAGTATGAGTCCTTGTTCAGTTCCAGCTCTCCTGGTCCCGAAGAAAGATGGCTCGATGAGAATGTGTGTTGATAGCAAGGCCATAAATAATATAACTATTAAGTATAGATATCCCATTCCCAGATTGGATGATATGCTTGATTAGTTACATGGCTCCAGTGTGTTTTCCAAGATTGATCTCAGAAGTGGCTATCACCAGATCAGAATGAAGGATGGAGATGAGTGGAAGACTGCATTCAAAATTAAAGGAGGCCTTTATGAATGGTTAGTAATGCCTTTTGGCTTATCTAATGCCCCTAGTACTTTCATGAGACTGATGAATGAAGTTCTCAGGCCACTTATTGGTCAGTTTGTTGTTGTTTATTTCGATGATATTCTGGTATATTCAAAATCTGAAGCTGAACATGTTAATCATTTGAAGAGTGTGTTTGAACTGTTGAGAAGACACCAGTTATACGGTAAACTCGAGAAATGTGATTTTATGGTAGAGAGTGTAATATTTCTGGGGTATGTTGTTTCAAAAGAAGGAATTTCTATGGATCCTTCAAAGGTAGATGCCATCAGATCATGGCCAGTTCCTACTTCAATCACTGAAGTAAGAAGTTTTCACAGACTGGCATCTTTTTACAGAAGGTTTATCAAGAATTTCTCTACAGTTGTGGCCCCAATCACTGATTGTCTGAAGAAAGGTGTGTTTGACTGGCCTAAGTCAGCCCTGTTGGCCTTTGAATCACTGAAGGAAAAGCTCTGTTCAGCTCCAGTTCTATCTTTGCCAGATTTTGATCAGTTGTTCGAGTTAGAATGTGACGCCAGTGGAGTAGGTATTGGTGCAGTTCTGGTACAAGCAGGGCGTCCAGTTGCATATTTCAGTGAAAAGCTAAATAGCTCTAAACTGAAGTATAGTACTTACGACAAAGAATTTTATGCCATTATCCGTGTTATCACTCACTGGTCGCATTATCTGAAGCCAAAGCAGTTTGTCTTATTTTCTGACCATGAAGCACTGAAGTTCATTAATGGTCAACACAAGCTTAATGCCAGACATGCAAAATGGGTGGAGTTTTTACAGTCTTATTCTTTTGTTTCTAAACCTAAAGTTGGAGTGGCTAATGTTGTTGCTGATGCACTGTCCAGACGATATTCACTGTTATCAATTCTGGAAGCAAGAGTTCTTGGATTTTCTTCATTAAAGAGTTGTATGCTGCTGATCCAGACTTTGCTGATCGCCTCACTGAAGCTAATCAGAAAGGACCGTTTGTTGTTCAGGATGGTTTTCTATTTAAAAATGGAAAGTTGTGCATTCCCCAGGGGTTCGATAAGAGATTTACTGATAAGAGAAGCACATGGAGGAGGTTTAGCTGGCCATTTTGGCATTAACAAAACTGGAGAGATCCTAACTGAATACTTCTACTGGCCAAGTCTACAGAAGGATGTCCAGAGTATCATCAGTCGCTGTCCAACTTGTCACCAGGCGAAGGCAACTTTTCACAAAGGGTTGTATACTCCTCTTCCAGTTCCAAGCCAACCATGGGAAGATCTCAGTATGGATTTCATTGTTGCACTGCCCAGAACTCAAAGAGGTAAAGATTCAATAATGGTGGTGGTTGATCGTTTTTCGAAAATGGCTCATTTTATTCCTTGTCACACCACAAATGATGCTTCAGCAATAGCCAATTTATTTTTTAAAGAAATTGTTCGTTTGCATGGGATTCCAAAAACAATTATGTCAGATAGAGATGTCAAATTTCTGAGTTATTTCTGGAAGACCTTATGGAGACTGATGGGTACCAGATTATTGTTCAGTACGTCTCACCATCCTCAGACTGATGGACAGACTGAAGTCACGAACAGAACAATTGGTATGTTGTTAAGAACACTGGTGAAGAAGACACTGAAGGATTGGGATCTAAAGCTTGCTCATGCTGAGTTTGCTTTCAACAGAGCTCCTAACTATTCTACCAGTAAATCCCCATTTGAGGTTTGTTATGGTATCAATCCACTGACTCCCATTGATTTAATTCCATTTTCGATTGAACCAAAGGCAAGTATTGACGCTGAAACCAGAGCAAAAGAAATAAAGAAAATTCATGAAGAAGTGAAGACCAGAATAGAGAAAGCAAATGCCAGTTACAAGGACAAGGCAAACAAGAATAGGAAGCAGCCCATTTTTGCACCAGGTGATCTTGTTTGGGTGCATCTAAGAAAAGAAAGGTTTCCAGCAAAGAGGAAGAGTAAACTGATGCCCAGAGCTGAAGGTCCTTTCAAGATTCTGGAGAAATATGGCGATAATGCTTACAAAGTTGAGTTACCTGGAGATATGGCAGTTTCAAGTACTTTTAATGTGGGAGATCTGATGCCTTATTGATGTGAAATTTCCAAAACACAGCGGAATGTAATAATTTTTTATGAGGATTTTCTGGTTTATAAGACAACAAAAACAAACAAGACAATAAAAAGCAAAGATAGATAAGAATCTAATAATAGAAACACTCCGCCCCACCACTACAACCGATAAAGGTCTAGCCACCACGATTATAGATAAAGGAAACCGAAGATTTAAAAGACCTCACCACAATATTTGATAAAAGACGAACCACCACAAATATTGATAAAGGGGTCACTCCTAACCACCAAGATCAAAGATCTATAAAGGTAAAAGAAGATTTGTAAGAAATAGAGGCTGCTCTATTAATTTTCATTCAACATCAACTAACTTACAATGAGAGATAAAACCTCTATTTATAGCCACATGCTCTACCTAGGAATTAACGACATAATAATAAAATAATACATAAAAGCTGTCAAATGCTAGCCACTAATTGAATCCAAGACCTTATAGAACTGGTGACGTGGCAGCCTTTTATTGAATAAAGCAACTTCTTGACTGAACAAAACTCTGCTGAAGTATGCTGACTGGAGTTGCTCGCTGATGCTATTCGCTGATGACTTTCATTGATCAGGGAGGGACTTGCCACTGGAGTAAAGTAACAATTGGAGGTTGTTTGTCAGCGAAGGCTTGTCCATAATGGCCTATGACTGGCAAGATGAGCATGGCTTGTTCTGGAGGCATCTTCAGTCCAATGCTCGCTGCCAGTTGATTGCTGCCAGGTATTTCAGCGACCCCTTCAGCAACCCCTTCTAGCTGACTAGAATTAGTCAGTTCAGCGAGTGGGATCATATTCGCATCATTCTCCCCCTCTAAAATAGGACTTGTCCTCAAGTCCTCGAGATATTCATCTTCAAGGTAAGGCATCAAATCTCCAACATTAAAAGTGCTTGAAACCGACAAGCTTCCTGGTAATTCAACCTTGTAAGCGCTGTCACCGAACTTTTCCAGTATTCTGAATGGTCATTCAGCTCTTGGCATCAGTTTGTTCTTTCTTTTGGAAGGAAATCTTTCTTTTCTGAGATGCACCCAAACAAGATCGCCAGGTGCAAAACTAGGCTGCTGACGATGCTTATTAGCTCTGGCCTTGTATTCTTCATTTGCTTTCTCAATTTTTGCCTTTACTTGCTGGTGTATTTTTTTGATTTCCTTAGCCTTCTCTTCAGCATCAACACTTACTCTTGGCTCAATTGAAAAAGGAATTAAATCAATGGGAGTTAAAGGATTGGTACCATAACAAACTTCAAATGGAGTCTTGCTGGTTGAGTGGTTGGGGGCTCTATTAAAAGCGAACTCAGCATGAGCAAGCTTTAGATCCCAATCTTTCAGCGTCTTGTTCACCAGCGTCCTTAATAACATCCCAATGGTCCTGTTAGTAACTTCAGTCTGGCCATCAGTTTGGGGGTGATGAGAAGTGCTGAACAGGAGCTTAGTTCCCATCAATCTCCACAAAGTTTTCCAGAAATAACTCAGAAATTTCGCATCCCTATCAGAAACAATGGTTTTGGGAATTCCATGAAGACGGACAATTTCTTTGAAGAATAAATTTGCTACTGCTGAGGCATCATTAGTGGTGTTACAAGGAATTAAATGGGCCATTTTTGAGAATCTGTCAACCACCACCATGATAGAATCTTTTCCTCCCTGGGTTTTGGGTAAAGCAACAATGAAATCCATGCTCAGATCTTCCCACGGTTGACTTGGAACTGGAAGGAGTGTACAAACCTTTGTGAAAAATTGCCTTGGCCTGATGACAAGTTGAGCATCTGCTGATGATATTCTGGACGTCTTTCAGCAGACATGGCCAATAGAAATGTTCGCTGAGGATGTCAGCAGTCTTAGTAATACCAAAATGACCAGCGAGTCCTCCGCCATGAGCTTCTCTTATCAGCAAGTCTCGAATTGAGCCCTTAGGGATACACAACCTTCCATTTTTAAATAAAAACCCATCTTGCACTAAATATGATCCTTTGGAGGGACCATCAGTGAAGTGACCAGCAAAATCTGTATCAGCAGCATACAAATCTTTGATAAAAGAGAACCCAAGAACCCTTGCTTCCAAAATGGAAAGCAATGAATATCTTCTTGAGAGTGCATCAGCAACAACATTCTCTACCCCAGCTTTATGTTTAGACACAAATGAATAAGACTGCAAAAATTCCACCCATTTTGCATGCCTTGAATTTAACTTATGCTGACCATTGATGTACTTCAGAGCTTCATGATCAGAATATAAAACAAACTGCTTGGGCTTCAGATAGTGTGACCGGTGATTGACAGCCCTGATGATAGCATAGAATTCTTTGTCATACGTACCGTACTTCAGCTTCGAACCATTCAACTTTTCACTGAAGTATGCGACTGGTCTCTTTTCTTGAACAAGGACTGCACCAATACCAACTCCACTGGCGTCACACTCCAATTCGAATAATAACTCAAAATTTGGTAAGGACAGGACTGGTGTTGAGCTGAGCTTTTCTTTCAGCAATTCAAAGGCACTCTGAGCTGACTTAGGCCATTCAAACACACCTTTCTTAGGCAATCAGTAATGGGAGCTACAACAGTTGAGAAATTTCTGATGAATCTTCTATAAAATGATTCCAGACCGTGAAAACTTCTTGCCTGTAATCGTTGTAGGAGCTGGCCAGGACTTAATTGCTTCAACCTTCGAAGGATCCATTGAAATTCCATTTTTAGATACAACGTATCCAAGAAATATCACACTTTCCACCAAGAAATCACATTTCTCCAGCTTCCCATACAACTGGTGTTTCCTCAGCAACATAAATACTTCTCTCAGATGATTAACATGCTCAGCTTCATTCTTCGAATATACTAGAATATCATCAAAATAAACTACCACAAAATGACCAATGAGTGGTCTGAGGACTTCATTCATCAGCCTCATGAAAGTACTTGGGGCATTCGATAAGCCAAAAGGCATTACTAGCCATTCAAATAGACCCCTTTAATCTTGAATGCAGTTTTCCATTCATCTCCATCCTTCATTCGAATCTGGTGATAGCCACTTCTCAGATCGATTTTGGAAAATATACAGGAACCATGTAATTCATCAAGCATATCATCCAACCTGGGGATAGGATATCGATACTTGATAGTGATATTATTGATGGCTCTACTATCAACACATACGCATTGAGCCATCTTTCTTTGGAACTAAGAGAGCTGGTACAGAACATGGACTCATACTTGCTCTCACATAACCCTTAGCAATCAGTTCATCGACTTGCCTTTGCAATTCTTTAGCTTCAGTGGGTGAACACCTATAAGCAGCTTTGTTAGGAAGGATTGATCCTGGAATTAGATCAATCTGGTGTTCAATACCCCTGATAGGAGGCAAACCAGAAGGCATTTCTTCAGGAAATACGTCAGCATATTCTTTCAGCAAGGGTTTGACTAAACTGGAAATGTCAGCGAGCCCCTTCTTATCAGCAAGTTCAACCATCAGCAACATCAATACTGAGGTGCCATCAGCGAGTTCTTTCTCAACTTCGGTTTGGGTCATGAACAAAGCCTTGTCTCGCTGATCCATCACCTTGGTTTCTGAGTGCTCATAGGGTTTCAAAGAAGTTAGGGTGATCTTTTTCCCATTTACAAATAATGAATAAGAGTTTAAACGGCCATTGTGGAATACATGCTTATCAAACAACCATGGCCTTCCCAACAACAAATGACACGCATCCATAGGGACAACATCACAAACAATCTCATCCTGATAAATAAGACCAATAGAAAATGGAATAGTAACTTGTCGAGTAACCTTTACCTCTGTTCCCTCGCTGAGCCATTGAAGCTTGTAAGGACGGGGATGCTTCAGTGTAGGTAACCCTAGTTTATCAACCATGTAAGTTGAAGCAGCATTAGCAAAGCTGCCTCCATCAATGATAAGACTGCATACCTTTCCTTTGATGGTACATCTTGAGTGGAAGATATTCTCTCGCTGAGCTTTGTCAGCAGTTACTTCATCAGCGTGCATCATTCTTCTGACCACCAGCATCTCCCCAATATCAGCACCTACATATGTTTCTTCAGCGCCATCATCATCATCGTACACTGGTTCTTCTTCCTCAGTTTCAGCTTCTGGTAAATTTTCTATCTCCCTGATAGTCAGTGCTCGCTGATTGGGACACTGGGCCTGGAAATGACCAAATCCATGGCACTTGAAACATTTCTTCCCTACTGGTTCTTTTGATCCTCCAGTTTCTTTCTCCTTTCCTCTGAAGGGTTTCTGAACAGTTTCACTAGGCCTGGTAGCTGGTTGACTGGAGCTAGAAGTAATCTTAGTGAAAGGTTTGTACTGAACCTTTTTCTTCAGCTGCTTTTCAATCTGGAGGGCCAGTTTGCATGCACCTTCATAAGTCCAGATGGGCTGTAATTCCATCTTCTCAGCAATGATAGCATTTAACCCACCAAGGAATCTGGCGATAGTATGCTCTTCAGTTTCTTTGACACCAGTTCTTGTCTTCAGCTGCTCAAACTCCCTGATATACTCTACCACTTCTTTAGCACCTTGCTTCAGATTATTCATCAGTAGATACTGATCACTAGAGTTTCCGGGCGTACTATCAGATCTCTCACTAGGACCTTGAGATTCAGAATCTCTTTCACTAGTAACAATATTTTCTCGATTAAATCTTAAACCACCATCTTCTAACATATGAACAACTCTACCAAGTGCCTCTTGTAGATCTTCAATCTGCTTATCTCTCCTAGCATTATGAGCTTCTTCTAATGTGATGTTTCTTCTAAAAGCCATTTATATTCAACAAACAATAGATCTATACCAGCAACAACTAGATCTAAACAACCAACAAACAGATCTGACTAAATCAAAATGCGATCTAAACAAACAATACCCCAACAGACAAAAAGATTAAGAAACCTTTTTTAAAACCTGGCTCTGATACCAAATTGATGTGAAATTTCCAAAACACAGCGGAATGTAATAATTTTTTATGAGGATTTTCTGGTTTATAAGACAACAAAAACGAACAAGACAATAAAAAGCAAAGATAGATAAGAATCTAATAATAGAAACACTCCGCCCCACCACTACAACCGATAAAGGTCTAGCCACCACGATTATAGATAAAGGAAACCGAAGATTTAAAGACCTCACCACAATATTTGATAAAGGTCGAACCACCACAAATATTGATAAAGGGGTCACTCCTAACCACCAAGATCAAAGATCTATAAAGGTAAAAGAAGATTTGTAAGAAATAGAGGCTGCTCTATTAATTTTCATTCAACATCAACTACTTTACAATGAGAGATAAAACCTCTATTTATAGCCACATGCTCTACCTAGGAATTAACGACAAAATAATAAAATAATACATAAAAGCTGTCAAATGCTAGCCACTAATTGAATTTGGCCAATAGGAAATGGACAGCGTGGGCTTCTAGAAACATTCCCCTGCAAGTGGTCCCACAATACCGTTAGAAATGTCATTGTCACACGCGCCTTCCTTTACAGCTGTCATTCTTCTTTATTTGGCCCACAAACATGGGACTTCAGTGGACACTTTATTCTCATGCACACATCCTTATCCAAGACCTTATAGAACTGGTGACGTGGCAGCCTTTTATTGAATAAAGCAACTTCTTGACTGAACAAAACTCTGCTGAAGTATGCTGACTGGAGTTGCTCACTGATGCTATTCGCTGATGACTTTCATTGATCAGGGAGGGACTTGCCACTGGAGTAAAGTAACAATTGGAGGTTGTTTGTCAGCGAAGGCTTGTCCATAATGGGCTATGGCTGGCAAGATGAGCATGGCTTGTTCTGGAGGCATCTTCAGTCCAATGCTCGCTGCCAGTTGATTGCTGCCAGGTATTTCAGCGACCCCTTCAGCAAACCCTTCTAGCTGACTGGAATTAGTCAGTTCAGCGAGTGGGATCATATTCGCATCACTTATCTGGAGGATGAGTACCTCGAGGACTTGAGGACAAGTCCCTTTTCAGAGGAGGAGAATGATGGAGAAATGTCCAGGTTCACTGAACTGGAGGAACCCAGCGAACTGAAGAAGCCAACTGAGCTGAAGGAAACTGAGCTGATAATGCCATCTGAACAAGCCATGTTGATTCTGCCAGCAGTGGCCCATTTCAGGCAAGTCTTTACTGAACCGGTCCAGTCACCAGTGGTAACACTTATCCAGTGGCATGATTCTCCAGTGACCAACTCTGGTAGTCCACCAGCGAAGCACTCCAGTAACCAACTCTGGTAGTCCACCAGTGAAGCACTCCAGTGACCAGCTCCAGATAAAATGCTCCAGATGTTGCCTCCAGTAGCTGTCCAGATATTTGTCTCCAGTTTCCAATCAATAAAGTCCCCACTGGTATTTGTGGGTCCAATAAAGAAGGAATGACAGCTGTCAAGGAAGGAGCGTGTGACAACGTTAAGTCTAACGGTATTGTGGGACCACGTGCAGGGAAATGTTTCTAGAAGCTTTACTTGTCCATTTTCTATTGGTCAATTAATTAGTGGTGGTCCATAGCACATGACAGCTTTTTGATTATTTTATTATTATTTCGTTATTTCCTAGATAATAGCTTGTTATAAATAGGGACTTCATTTCTCTTTGTAAATACAGTTTTTGATGTTGAATGAAATTAATAGAGCAGCCTCTATTTCTTACAAAAATCTTCTTTTACCTTTATAGATCTTGATCTTGGTGGTTAGGAGTGACCCCTTTATCAATATTTGTGGTGACTTGTTCTTTATCAAATATTGTGGTGAGGTCTTTTAAATTTTCGGTTTCCTATATCTATAATCGTGGTGGCTAGACTTTTATCGATTATAGTGGTGGGGCGGAGTGTTTCCTTTATCCTTGATTCCGGTGGCGTGGCCTTTACGAATCTTGGTGGTGGATTCTTTTATCAATCATTTTATTTTATTGTTATGTTTTGTTGTTTATTTCATATAAAATCTAGAAAAAACCAAAAATAGTCTTCCGCTGTCGTTTGTCGCGTGATTTACGCATAAGTTAAGAAGGGAGATTTCCATTCTTCTGGCCAAAGGTTATCTTAAAGAGCTCCTTGGAAGGAAGAAGGCTAAGGATGTTGAAGGCATAGAATTTGCAAGGCCTAATTCGACTCAAAAAGCAGATTCTCCACCTCCAGATGCAAGAGTAATTAACACTATTTCTGGCGGATCAGAAGTATGTGGGACAACATACTCAGCAGCCAAGAGATTTGCAAAACAAAGCAAGGCAGATAAAGGAGAAAAAGGCGTGAAGAAAGCTTCAATTTCAGATTAAGATATTGTCTCTTTTGAAGACGATGACTTTGATGACATAATGGAGCCTCATCATGACGGTTTAGTCGTCACTCTATTTATTGCTAACCATTATGTTCGCAGGATCTTGATAGATAATGAAAGTTCAGTGAATATAATCAAGCTGGAGACTCTGAGAAGAATGGACATTTCTGAAGATAATATTATTGGCAAGGCATCACCACTAATCGGATTTAGTGGCGAGACCAAATATACTGTGGGTGAAATTAAGCTACCAGTATATGTTGGAGGGGTTAATTCCATGCAAAAATTTTGTGTGGTCGACACTCTTCCAGGCTGCAACATAATTTTGGGAAGGCCTTGGATTCATGAAATGAAGGCAGTACCATCAACGTATCACCAATGTGTTAAAATGCCAACACCTTGGGGAGTGATCACTGTTATAGGAGATGAACAAGAAGCTATGGAATGCTATACATCCACCATGAAGTCGGCAGCAAGGTCAACTTCACAATAGCAATTACAGAAGAGGATCTTCGATGTCAATGAGCCAGAGGAGCAAGATGTTAAAGAAGTTATTCTGGACCCTGAAGATCCTAACATCAAAGTTTTATTAGGTGCAAAGATCTCAAAAGATTTAGAGGTCAAACTTACTGACTTTTTGAAGACCAGAATGAAGACTTTTGCTTGGAAGCAAGAGGATATGACTGGAATATCTAAAGATGTGATTACACACAAGCTGGGAATTGATAAAAGTTTCAAGCCGATTCAGCAAAAAAGAAGAAAATTTGCTCCAGAAAGGAATGCAATAATCCAAGAAGATGTAGAGAGATTATTAAAAGCAAAAATGATTAGGGAAGTAAAATTTCCTGAATGGCTAGCAAATGTGGTGGTAGTACAAAAGAAAAATGGAAAATGGAGGGTTTGTGTAGACTTCACTGATCTTAACAAGGCCTGCCCAAAAGATCCATTTCCACTGCCACATATCGATGCAATGGTAGATGCAACTTCTGGACATGAGATGCTCACGTTTATCGACGCTTCTTCTGGATTTCAGCAAATTCAGATGGAACCTGAAGATCAAGAAGCCACCGCTTTCATGACCCCGACAGGTATTTATTATTATATTGTTATGCCTTTTGGTCTTAAAAATGCAGGTGCGACATATCAAAGGCTAGTCAACATGATGTTCAAAGATCAACTTGGGGATACGATGGAGGTCTATATAGATGACATGGTGGTAAAATCAAAGAGGGCTGAAGATCACTTGAAAGATCTTGAAGTAGCCTTCAATATCCTGGACAAGTACAACATGAAGCTGAACCCTGCAAAATGTAATTTTGGAGTAGAAGCTGGAAAATTTCTAGGATATATGGTCACTAAAAGAGGGATAGAAGCAAGCCCAGAACAGATCAAGGCTATCTTGAACTTGAAGTCTCCATCGAATGCTAAAGATGTTCAAAGATTAACTGGGAGATTGGCAGCTTTGAACAGATTCATATCAAGATCTTCTGATAGATGCAAAGAATTTTATGACAACTTGAAGAAAAATAAAAGATTCGAATGGGGAGAAAAACAAGAGGAAGCTTTCCAAGAATTAAAGAAATATCTATCTACTCCACCACTTTTGGTAAAACCTGAAGATAGTGAGCCTCTATATCTTTACATGGCAGTATCTTCAAAAGCAGTCAGTGCTGTCTTGGTAAAAGAAGAAGGTCAACAACATCCTGTATACTATGTAAGTAAAAGTTTAATTGATGCTGAAACCAGGTACTCTCATCTTGAAAAACTTATACTTGCATTAGTTATGGTATCTACTAAGCTTAGACATTATTTCGAAACGCATGTTATACATGTTAAAACTAATTATCCTATCAAATGTGTGCTTAGAAAACCTGAAGTATCTGGTAGAATGGCTAAGTGGTCTGTAAAACTAAGTGCTTTTAACTTAATTTATGAACCTAGGACTGCTATAAAATCTCAAGTTTTAGCCGACTTTGTGGCTGATTTTAGTACTGACTGGCAACCAGAAGTAGACTTAGAAGTAAAAATGTTAGAAGAAGCTACTGAAAAATGGATTTTATACACTGATGGTGCAGCTAATGTTAAAGGAATAGGATTAGGTATCGTACTAAAATCGCCACAGGGGGATATTATACCCCAAGGAGTGAATTGTCATTTCATAGCCACTAATAATGAAGTAGAATATGAAGCTTTAATTTCTGGTATGCAATTATCTAGGGATATGAATATTAGAAACCTTAAGGTATATGTAGATTCATTACTTCTGGCTAATCATTTCAATGGAACATATGCTGCAAAAGGTGAAAAATTGATGCAATATTTGGAAATAGTGAAAAAATTAGCTGAGAACTTTGATTTATTTGATATAGAACAAGTGCCTAGAGAAGAAAACACCGAGGCTGATGCTTTAGCAAATCTAGGGTTAACACTTAAGATGTCACCAGAAACTAGGATTCCTATAATTCATGTGTTACATCCTGCTATAGAAAAAGAATCAACTAATATATTGGCTGTTCAAGATACAGAATCTGAAAAATCCGGGGACAATCAAAATTCCTGGACTACACCAATAATAGAATACTTAAATACTGGGACAATCCCTAAAGATGAAAACCCAAGGAACATTCGTATGAAAACAGCACATTACTCTATGATAAATGGTATTTTGTATTGGAAATCTCTTGCAGGACCATATCTTACGTGCTTAGAATTTCCTGAGACTAATGAGGTTCTCAAGGATATACACGAAGGAGAATGTGGAAATCACACAGCTGGAAGATCTTTATATTCAAAGATCTTGAGAACAGGTTATTATTGGCCAACTATGAAACAAGATGCTGAAGAATATGCGAAGAAATGTGATGCTTGTCAGCGACATAGCAACATTTATCATCAACCAGCAGAACCCATGTATCCAGTTCTATCTCCATGGCCATTTATGAAATGGGGAATGGATATTGTTGGGCCAATGACAGAATCTTCCGCTGGGAAGAAATATTTTTTGGCTATGACAGATTATTTCTCAAAATGGATTGAAGCTGAAGCATACGCCAAGATTCATGAATCACATGTCATATCCTTCATTAAAAGAAATATATTGACAAGATTTGGAGTCCCAGCAGAGATAATTTGTGATAATGGATCACAATTCATAGGGATTCTAACTACAAATTTTTGTGAAAGATGGGGTATCAAGATGACTACCTCTACTCCTGTCCATCCACAATCTAATGGTCAAGCAGAATCAAGTAACAAAATCATAATGAATAATTTGAAGAAAAGACTGGGACAAGCTAAAGGAAAATGGGCTGAAGAATTTCTCCAGTGACCAGCTCCAGATGACTGCTCCATATGAATGCTCCAGTGACCACTACTGAAGATCCACCAGTGAAGTGCTCCAGAATTTGTTCCCAGTGGCGGTCCAGATTTATGTTTCTAGTTTCCAGATAATAAAGTCCCCACTGAAGTCCCATGTCTGTGGACCCAATAAAGAAGAATGACAGCTGTGAAAGGAAGGCACATGTGACAATGACGTTTCTAACGGTATTGTGGGACCACTTGCAGGGAATGTTTCTAGAAGCCCACTCTGTCCTTTTCTTATTGGTTAATAAATTAGTGGCTGTCCGTAGCACCTGACAGCTTTTTGATTATTTTATTGTATTTCGTTATTTCCTAGGTAATAGCTTGTGGCTATAAATAGGGGCTTATTTTCTCATTGAAAGACAGTTGATGTTGAATGAAATTAATAGAGCAGCCTCTATTTCTTACAAAAATCTTCTTTTACCTTTAGAGATCTTTTGATCTTGGTGGTTAGGAGTGACCCCTTTATCAATATTTGTGGTGACTGTTCTTTATCAAATATTGTGGTGAGGTCTTTTAAATCTTCGGTTTCCTTACATGTAATCGTGGTGGCTAGACCTTTATCGATTATAGTGGTGGGCGGAGTGTTTCCTTTATCCTTGATTCCGGTGGCTTAGCCTTTACGAGTCTTGGTGGTGGATTCTTTATCCATCATTTTATTTTATTGCCTTGTTTGATTGTTTGTTTTATATAAAATCCAGAAAATACCAAAAAAATAGTCTTCCGCAGTTGTTTGTCGCGTGATTTACGCATCAAATTTGGTATCAGAGACAGGTTTGAAAAAGGTTTCTTAATCTTTTTGTCCGTTGGGGTATTGTTTGTTTAGATCTCATTTCGATTTAGTCAGATCTGAGTTTGTTTTTTAGATCTATTGGTTATTTGCTTAGATCTATTGATTGAATGAGTTGTTGTTGGTTATAAATGGCATATAGGCGAGATATGACTTTAGAGGAAGCTAATAATGTTAGAAGAGATAGGCAAATAGAAGATCTACAAGAAGCTCTTGGTAAAATAGTCCATATGTTAGAAGATGGTGGTTTACGATTTAATCGAGAAAATATTCTTCTGAATCTCACGGTCCTAGCGAAAGATCTGATAGTACACCTAGGAACTCTAGTGATTCTGATGAACCACATCCTAGAGAAAGGCGTAGGAGGCATAAGGGAAATGATACTAGGGATATTAAGATAGATCCACCAGATTTTAATGGATCTTCTAACCCAGAAGAGTATTTTGAATGGGTCCAGGTGATGGACAAAATAATGGAAATAAAAGGTTATGATGATAGAAAAGGTTTCAAGGTTGCCATTATTAAACTTAAGAAATATGCTTCATCATGGTATGATAACATGAAATCTGAAAGGGAGTACAAGGGCAAAAGTAAAATCAAGACTTGGTCCAAACTAAAGGAGGTGATGCAGAAGAGGTTTGTTCCCCAGTCGTACAAGCAAGATCAGTATCTACTGATGAACAATCTGAAGCAAGGAGTCAAGGAAGTTGTGGAGTACATTAGAGAGTTTGAACATCTGAAGACCAAAACTGGTGTGAATGAAACTGAAGAGCACACTATTGCCAGATTTCTTGGTGGTCTGAACGCTGCCATCACTGAGAAGATTGAGTTGCAGCCTATCTGGACATATGAAGGTGCATGCAAGATATCCAGATTGAAAGACAACTGAAGAAGAAGGTTCCGTACAAGTCATTCAGTAAGGTTCCTGCCAGTGCAAGTCAACCAATTACCAGTCAACCAGTTCCCAAATTTACTGAAACTGTCCAGAAATCCTTCAGAGGCAAAGAAAAGGAAACTGGAGGATCAAAAGAACCAGTTGGAAGGAAATGTTTTAAGTGTCATGGCTTTGGTCACTTCCAGGCCCAGTGTCCTAATCAAAGAGCCTTGACTGCCAAAGATATTGAATGTTTTCCAGATGTCGACACTGAAGAAGGGAACCAGTGTACGATGAAGAAGAAGATGAAGAGTCTTATGTTGGTGCAGATATTGGAGAAATGTTGGATGTCAGAAGAATGATGAATGCTGATGAAGTTACCACTGATACTGCCCAGAGGGAGAACATTTTTCACTCCAGATGCACAGTCAAAGGAAAAGTTTGTGATCTGATCATTGACAGTGGGAGTTGTGCTAATGCTGCTTCAACTTACATGGTAGAGAAACTGGCACTACCTACAGTAAAGCACCCTCGTCCATACAAGTTACAATGGCTCAGTGAAGGATCAGAGGTAAAAGTTAATCGTCAAGTTACTATTCTGTTTTCAATTGGGTCAGTTTATCAAGACAAAATTGTTTGTGATGTTGTACCTATGGATGCGTGTCATATTTTACTGGGTCGACCTTGGTTATTTGATAATAATGTTTTTCATAATGGTCGTATGAATTCATATTCAGTATTTGTAAGTGGGAAGAAGGTCACTCTGACTTCTTTAAAGCCCAGTGAAATACTAAAAATTAATAAGAAAGACCAGACCGGCAAGTCTTTGTTTTTGTCTCAAACTGAAGTAGAAAAAGAGTTAACTGGAGGCTCTCCAATTATGATGTTACTGGTGCCTGAGCGTATTGAAGAGAAGGAGTTCACTAGTGTCCCCAGTCTCCTGAAGACTTTACTGAAGGAATTCACTGACATTTTCCCAGAAGACCTACCTGAAGGTTTGCCACCAGTAAGAGGAATTGAACACCAGATTGACCTGGTTCCAGGATCAGTTCTTCCAAACAAAGCTGCTTACAGATGTACGCCTACTGAAGCAAAGGGGTTGCAGAGGCAAGTCGATGAGTTGGTTGAGAAGGGTTATGTGAGAGCAAGTATGAGTCCTTGTTCAGTGCCAGCTCTCCTGGTTCCAAAGAAAGATGGTACAATGAGAATGTGTGTTGATAGCAAGGCCATCAACAATATAACCATTAAGTATAGATATCCCATTCCCAGATTAGATGATATGCTTGATGAGTTACATGGCTCCAAAGTATTTTCAAAGATCGATCTCAGAAGTGGCTATCACCATATAAGAATGAAAGATGGAGATGAGTGGAAAACTGCTTTCAAAATCAAGGGAGGTTTGTATGAATGGTTAGTTATGCCTTTTGGCTTATCTAATGCTCCCAGTACTTTCATGAGACTGATGAACGAAGTTCTCAGACCACTCATTGGTCAGTTTGTTGTTGTTTACTTTGATGATATTTTGGTATATTCAAAATCTGAAGCTGAACATGTTAGCCATCTGAAGAAGGTATTTGAACTGTTGAGAAGACACCAGTTGTATGGCAAACTGGAGAAATGTGATTTTATGGTGGAAAGTGTGATATTTTGGGATATGTTGTGTCTAAGAATGGAATTTCTATGGATCCCTCTAAGGTTGATGCCATCAGATCATGGCAGTTCCAACTACAATCACTGAAGTAAGAAGTTTTCATGGACTGGCGTCATTTTATAGAAGATTTATCAAAAATTTCTCTACAGTTGTGGCTCCAATTACTGACTGTCTGAAGAAAGGCATGTTCAACTGGCCGAGTCCAGCCCAACTGGCCTTTGAAACACTGAAGGAGAAGCTCAGTTCAGCCCCAATCTTATCCTTACCAGACTTTGATATGCTCTTTGAGCTAGAATGTGATGCAAGTGGGGTAGGTATTGGTGCAGTTTTAGTGCAAGCAGGAGACCAGTTGCATACTTCAGTGAGAAGCTGAATGGATCTAAACTGAAGTACAGCACTTATGATAAAGAATTTTATGCCATTATTCGTGCTATCACTCACTGGTCACATTATCTGAAGCCAAAGCAGTTTGTCTTATTCTCTGATCACGAAGCACTGAAGTTTATAAATGGTCAGCACAAGCTTAATGCCAGACATGCCAAATGGGTAGAATTCTTACAGTCTTATTCATTTGTTTCAAAACATAAAGCTGGAATTTGTAATGTTGTTGCTGATGCTTTGTCACGAAGATACTCATTGTCATCTATTTTAGAAGCAAGAGTGCTTGGGTTTTCATTTATAATGGAGTTATATGCTGCAGACCTAGATTTTTTTGAAAAACTCACTGAAGCTAACCAGAAAGGACCATTTACTGTACAAGATGGTTTCTTATTTAAGAATGGAAAGTTGTGCATTCCCAGAGGTTCGATTAGAGATTTACTGATAAGAGAGGCACATGGAGGAGGTCTAGCTGGTCATTTTGGAATCAACAAGACTGGAGAGATCTTGACTGAACATTTCTACTGGCCAAGTCTACTGAAGGACGTCCAGAATATTATCAGTCGTTGTCTAACTTGTCACCAGGCAAAGACAACTTTTCACAAAGGATTATACTGATGCGTAAATCACGCGACAAACGACAGCGGAAGACTATTTTTGGTATTTTCTGGACTTTATATGAGATAAACAATAAAACAAGACAATTAAAATAGAATGATAGATAAAGAATCCACCACCAAGACTCGTAAAGGCCAAGCCACCGGAATCAAGGATAAAGGAAACACTCCGCTCCACCACTATAATCGATAAAGGTCTAGCCACCACGATTACAGATAAAGGAAACCGAAGATTTAGACCTCACCACAATATTTGATAAAGAACAAGTCACCACAAATATTGATAAAGGGGTCACTCCTAACTACCAAGATCAAAGATCTCTAAAGGTAAAAGAAGATTTTTGTAAGAAATAGAGGCTGCTCTATTAATTTCATTCAATATCAACTAACTTTACAAGGAAAATAAACCTCTATTTATAGCCACATGCTCTACCTAGGAATTAATGAAATACAATAAAATATTCAAAAAGCTGTCATGTGCTACGGACCACCACTAATTAATTATCCAATGGAAAATGGACACGTAAAGCTTCTAGAAACATTCCCCCCTGCACGTGGTCCCACAATACCGTTAGTCACACGCTCCTTCCTTGACAGCTGTCATTCCTTCTTTATTGGACCCACAGACTAAGTCTTCAGTGGGGACTTTATTATCTGGACAATGGGACGTAAATCTGGACTGCCACTGGTGGACCTTCAGTGTTGGTCACTGGAGCATTCATCTGGTGGACCTTCAGTGTTGGTCACTGGAGCATTCATCTGGAGCAAGCTACTGGACATCTTCACTGGTGGATTATCAGAGTTGGTCACTGGAGGATGTTGCCACTGGAGAAGTGTTACTACTGGTGACTGGACTGGTTCAGAAAAGACTTGTCTGAAATGGGCAACTGCTGGTAGAATCAACATGGCTTGTTCAGATGGCATTATCAGCTCAGTTTCCTTCAGCTCGGTTGACTTCTTCAGTTCGCTGGGTTCCTCCAGTTCAGTGAACCTGGACGTCTCTGCATCATTCTCCTCCTCTGAAAAGGGACTTGTCCTCAAGTCCTCGAGGTACTCATCCTCCAGATAAGGCATCAGATCTCCCACATTAAACGTGCTTGAAACAGCCATATCTCCAGGTAATTCAACTTTGTAAGCATTATCGCCATATCTCTCCAGAATCTTGAATGGTCCTTCAGCTCTGGGCATCAGTTTACTTTTTCTCTTTGCTGGAAACCTTTCTTTTCTCAGATGCACCCACACAAGATCACCTGGTGAAAAACTGGGCTGCTTTCTATTCTTGTTTGCTCTGGCCTTGTAACTGGCATTTGCCTTCTCTATTCTGGCCTTCACTTCTCCATGAATTTTCTTTATCTCTTTTGCTCTGGTTTCAGCTTCAATGCTTGCTTTTGGTTCAATCGAAAATAGAATCAAATCAATGGGAGTCAGTGGATTGACACCATAACAGATTTCAAACGGGGATTTACTGGTAGAATAGTTAGGAGCTATGTTGAAAGCAAACTCAGCATGAGCAAGCTTCAGATCCCAATCCTTCAGTGTCTTCTTTACCAGTGTCACGTTCAGTATGGATTTTATTGTTGCACTGCCCAGAATCCAGAGGGGAAAAGATTCAATTATGGTGGTTGTTGATCGATTTTCAAAAATGGCCCATTTTATTGCTTGTAACACAACCAATGATGCTTCAGCAGTAGCAAATTTGTTCTTTAAGGAGATTGTCAGATTGCATGGAATCCCCAAGACAATTGTGTTCAGATCGAGATGTGAAGTTTCTGAGTTATTTCTGGAAGACTCTATGGAGATTGATGGGTACCAGATTGATGTTCAGTATGTCTCACCATCCTCAGACTGATGGACAGACTGAAGTTACGAACAGAACAATTGGTATGTTGTTAAGAACACTGGTAAAGAAGACACTGAAGGATTGGGATCTGAAGCTTGCTCATGCTGAGTTTGCTTTCAACAGAGCTCCTAACTATTCTACCAGTAAATCCCCATTTGAAGTCTGTTATGGTGTCAATCCACTGACTCCCATTGATTTAATTCCATTTTCGATTGAACCAAAAGCAAGTATTGAAGCCGAAACCAGAGCGAAAGAAATCAAGAAAATTCATGAAGAAGTGAAGGCCAAATAGAGAAAGCAAATGCCAGTTACAAGGCCAGAGCAAACAAGAATAGAAAGCAGCCCAGTTTTGCACCAGGTGATCTTGTGTGGGTGCATCTGAGAAAAGAAAGGTTTCCAGCAAAAGAGAAAGAGTAAACTGATGCCCAGAGCTGAAGGTCCGTTCAAGATTCTGGAGAGATATGGCGATAATGCTTACAAGGTTGAATTACCTGGAGATATGGCAGTTTCAAGTACTTTTAATGTGGGAGATCTGATGCCTTATCTGGAGGATGAGTACCTCGAAGACTTGAGGACAAGTCTCTTTTCAGAGGGGGAGAATGATGCGGAAATGTCCAGATTCACTGAACTGGAGAAACCCAACGAACTGAAGAAGCTAACTGAGCTGAAGGAAACTGAACTGATCATGCCATCTGAACAAGCCATGTTGATTCTGCCAGCAGTGGCCCATTTCAGACAAGTCTTTCCTGAACCAGTCCAGTCACCAGTGGTAACACTTCTCCAGTGGCAAGCTCCAGTGACCAACACTGATAATCCACCAGTAAAGTTCTCCAGTGACCAGCTCTAGATGACTGCTCCATATGAATGCTCCAGTGACCACTACTGAAGATCCACCAGTGAAGTGCTCCAGAATTTGTTCCCAGTGGCGGTCCAGATTTATGTTTCCAGTTTCCAGATAATAAAGTCCCCACTGAAGTCCCATGTCTGTGGACCCAATAAAGAAGAATGACAGCTGTGAAAGGAAGGCACATGTGACAATGACGTTTCTAACGGTATTGTGGGACCACTTGCAGGGAATGTTTCTAGAAGCCCACTCTGTCCTTTTCTTATTGGTTAATAAATTAGTGGCTGTCCGTAGCACCTGAGAGCTTTTTGATTATTTTATTGTATTTCGTTATTTCCTAGGTAATAGCTTGTGGCTATAAATAGGGGCTTATTTTCTCATTGAAAGACAGTTGATGTTGAATGAAATTAATAGAGCAACCTCTATTTCTTACAAAAATCTTCTTTTACCTTTAGATATCTTTTGATCTTGGTGGTTAGGAGTGACCCCTTTATCAATATTTGTGGTGACTTGTTCTTTATCAAATATTGTGGTGAGGTCTTTAAATCTTCGGTTTCCTTTATCTGTAATCGTGGTGGCTAGACCTTTATCGATTATAGTGGTGGGGCGGAGTGTTTCCTTTATCCTTGATTCCGGTGGCTAGCCTTTACGAGTCTTGGTGGTGGATTCTTTATCTATCATTTTATTTTATTGCCTTGTTTGATTGTTTGTTTTATATAAAATCCAGAAAATACCAAAAAAATAGTCTTCCGTAATTGTTTGTCGCGTGATTTACGCATCAGAATTGTTACTTGAAGATTTGGAAGCTGTAACTGAGTTACGAGAAAGGACTAAGATAAGAATAGCAGCTTATCAACAACGAATTGCCAAGTCTTATAATAAGAATTTAAGATTAAGACGATTTCAAGTTGGTGATTTGGTTCTCAAGAATGCTTTAACCAAGCCAGATGGTAAATTGAATCCGAAATGGGAAGGTCCTTATTTGATCAAGGCAGAAGCTAGAAAAGGATCTTATTGGCTTCAAGATTTACAAGGTAATCTAATTCCAAGAGCTTGGAATGCTATTCATCTCAAAACCTACCATGTATGATTAATTTTTTCTTTTGACAAAATCAGGTATGATTTCTTACTCTTGAATTTTATTTTTATCTTGTTTACCTTTTATTTTATTTTCAAAATGATGATACTGACTTGAGCGTCGGAGTGGCGTTAGCCAAATGGCTAACGTCAGTTTCTAAGATTTGTGCTTTATAGATCTCCAAGGATAATCAGTATCATCAAACACATGCATTACAACGTGGAACAAGGTCTTCACCTTTTGGCTTTCACGCCAACTTTTGGTTGGAGGTTTTCACCTTCTCTTAAATTCGCCCGTGTCGCACGATAATTAATTTCACGGTTGAAGGGTTAAATTCCAAGGTCGTCGAAATTAATTCTGTTGGTTATCGATGTTACCATCGATCTCCCGAATTGGCTAACCATGCCACCCATTACACAAAAATCTTCTTTTACCTTTAGATATCTTTTGATCTTGGTGGTTAGGAGTGACCCCTTTATCAATATTTGTGGTGACTTGTTCTTTATCAAATATTGTGGTGAGGTCTTTAAATCTTCGGTTTCCTTTATCTGTAATCGTGGTGGCTAGACCTTTATCGATTATAGTGGTGGGGCGGAGTGTTTCCTTTATCCTTGATTCCGGTGGCTAGCCTTTACGAGTCTTGGTGGTGGATTCTTTATCTATCATTTTATTTTATTGCCTTGTTTGATTGTTTGTTTTATATAAAATCCAGAAAATACCAAAAAAATAGTCTTCCGTAATTGTTTGTCGCGTGATTTACGCATCAGAATTGTTACTTGAAGATTTGGAAGCTGTAACTGAGTTACGAGAAAGGACTAAGATAAGAATAGCAGCTTATCAACAACGAATTGCCAAGTCTTATAATAAGAATTTAAGATTAAGACGATTTCAAGTTGGTGATTTGGTTCTCAAGAATGCTTTAACCAAGCCAGATGGTAAATTGAATCCGAAATGGGAAGGTCCTTATTTGATCAAGGCAGAAGCTAGAAAAGGATCTTATTGGCTTCAAGATTTACAAGGTAATCTAATTCCAAGAGCTTGGAATGCTATTCATCTCAAAACCTACCATGTATGATTAATTTTTTCTTTTGACAAAATCAGGTATGATTTCTTACTCTTGAATTTTATTTTTATCTTGTTTACCTTTTATTTTATTTTCAAAATGATGATACTGACTTGAGCGTCGGAGTGGCGTTAGCCAAATGGCTAACGTCAGTTTCTAAGATTTGTGCTTTATAGATCTCCAAGGATAATCAATATCATCAAACACATGCATTACAACGTGGAACAAGGTCTTCACCTTTTGGCTTTCACGCCAACTTTTGGTTGGAGGTTTTCACCTTCTCTTAAATTCGCCCGTGTCGCACGATAATTAATTTCACGGTTGAAGGGTTAAATTCCAAGGTCGTCGAAATTAATTCTGTTGGTTATCGATGTTACCATCGATCTCCCGAATTGGCTAACCATGCCACCCATTCACAAAAATCTTCTTTTACCTTTAGATATCTTTTGATCTTGGTGGTTAGGAGTGACCCCTTTATCAATATTTGTGGTGACTTGTTCTTTATCAAATATTGTGGTGAGGTCTTTAAATCTTCGGTTTCCTTTATCTGTAATCGTGGTGGCTAGACCTTTATCGATTATAGTGGTGGGGCGGAGTGTTTCCTTTATCCTTGATTCCGGTGGCTTAGCCTTTACGAGTCTTGGTGGTGGATTCTTTATCTATCATTTTATTTTATTGCCTTGTTTGATTGTTTGTTTTATATAAAATCCAGAAAATACCAAAAAAATAGTCTTCCGTAATTGTTTGTCGCGTGATTTACGCATCAGAATTGTTACTTGAAGATTTGGAAGCTGTAACTGAGTTACGAGAAAGGACTAAGATAAGAATAGCAGCTTATCAACAACGAATTGCCAAGTCTTATAATAAGAATTTAAGATTAAGACGATTTCAAGTTGGTGATTTGGTTCTCAAGAATGCTTTAACCAAGCCAGATGGTAAATTGAATCCGAAATGGGAAGGTCCTTATTTGATCGAGGCAGAAGCTGGAAAAGGATCTTATTGGCTTCAAGATTTACAAGGTAATCTAGTTCCAAGAGCTTGGAATGCTATTCATCTCAAAACCTACCATGTATGATTAATTTTTTCTTTTGACAAAATCAGGTATGATTTCTTACTCTTGAATTTTATTTTTATCTTGTTTACCTTTTATTTTATTTTCAAAATGATGATACTGACTTGAGCGTCGGAGTGGCGTTAGCCAAATGGCTAACGTCAGTTTCTAAGATTTGTGCTTTATAGATCTCCAAGGATAATCAATATCATCAAACACATGCATTACAACGTGGAACAAGGTCTTCACCTTTTGGCTTTCACGCCAACTTTTGGTTGGAGGTTTTCACCTTCTCTTAAATTCGCCCGTGTCGCACGATAATTAATTTCACGGTTGAAGGGTTAAATTCCAAGGTCGTCGAAATTAATTCTGTTGGTTGTCGGTGATTGAAGGGCTAGAATTGGCTAACCATGCCACCCATTATACAAAACATACGAAAAAGTCTAACCACGCCTCCCAAGCAAGTTCAAGATATTGAGACACCCTTTATATCTTGAAAACCAATGTCCCTACGAGAATCTTAAAATTAAGAATTCCCTTCTTAATTTTAATCCCCTCCAAAAATTCAATACAGTCCCATATATATTATTTCAATGCATGAATAAATAGTGGAGACTGACAATAATTAAAGATACTGCAAGCCAAAGATCATAGCCTACAAGTGGATCTTAATTGCGAAAAAAAGGTGCATGTATGTTACTCCTTAATTACTGCGTTGATGTGATTACTTACTGTTGATGTAGTCAAATAAGTCAAGTATAATTATTAACTGACATGTGACGTCACATAATTAATTAATTATTTTCCGTTTTCACCCTTAAAAACACTTTTGGTTTTTGGGTTTGAAAGTAAAATGGATCAAAAGACAGTTTTCATTCAAAAGATATTTACAAAAAACTACTCAGAAGCAGTTTTACAACCATGATTGATCATTCCAGATCAATATCGCCCCTCCTAAGTACATTGTTATTCTACAAAACACATCCCCTACCGATTCAAGTTTCTACTAACAAAGAGTCTAAAAATGTGGGCTCTGGCCTTTGCATCATATCCTTCATCGCCCATATTATATAAAATTGCTTACAAGAAAACATCCCAGTAAAGTGAAGGATTCATTTCCCTCAGTCTTAAGATGGTTTTTACTCTTTCCAACTCCTCCCTGACAGCCCTGAGTTCCTCCTGCGTTGCGCCAAGTTCGCAGCAGATTTCCTTTAGAGCGTTGATCAAAATCTTATTTTTGGCCTCCAAACCTTTCTTCACTTCTAAACCCATTTCTTTTTCCGTCTCGACGGATTCTTTGTAAGATTTGACCAGGCCCTGCAATGTCTCTATGATTTCATCATTTAGTTTGTCTTTGGCGATCTGTTGTTTTTCAAGTTCAGTAATGGACTGAAACAGAATATAAAGAAAAGTTAGAAACAACAAGGAATTAATCTTGACAAAAATATATATATATATGTATATATACCTCTTGAAGGAACTCTCCCAAAGATTTCAAAGACATGACATATATAAATGTTTTTGAAAAAATGAAAATTATTTGTGATTTTCGAAGAGAGAAATTGTGGCCTTATATATAGGGGTAAAAAGGTGGAAATGAACCGTAAAGTAGTTACCTATCAAATCAAGACTCTTGGTTATCCTACTTATACGCGTCTTATTTTTAAGATGGTTTCAAAATTTACTAATTGACTCCGGTCAAAGTTTTCTCTAGAAGATTCAAAGTTATTTCAACAAAATAGATTTTATTAAAATAACTTTGGGGACAATTGTTATGGGTGAAATTTCAGGTGTCAATATCCTGAAGGTCCAAGATCTTGACAGGCCCAGGATCTTGACTTATGAGAATATTCTGATTACTTGTTAATACTTTGCTAACGTTATGTTTCAAATATTATTATCATTTCCATGTGAGACAAGTATGCAGATTTCAGAATAAAGCTAAGGAAAATATCTCCAACGGTAGAAAGGATTTCACACATGGGATTAATCTTCAACACGCAAAGAAGACTTAGTCTGCAAGATAATCGGACTTCAAGTTAAATTCAGCACACACACAATCTCGCATAGTTAGTTAGATCTTAGGTCTATATAAAGAATGAGGCTGATCGATCTTAGGATATCGCTTTCTTACTTACTGCATACTACTCACTTGTATTCACACACAATGCTCTCGCTATTTTAATTTACTTTACACTTAGATACATCGATCAACCGAATTCCACCATTTGTAAACATTTAACAACCATTAATAAGAGAACAAAGGCAGGGACAATTGCTTCCTCCCGGGGTTTTTATGCCGGCAATCCTTAAAGGATTAAGGGCTTTTCCTCGATAACAAATCTCGGTGTTCTTGCTCTTTACTCTTTACTTTTAACACATTATTTACATTGATTAGCATTATTTATCGTAATTTCATTTATTTCGATACTTATTATTCTGATTATCATTGCTTTACACCTTTATTTCTTGTTTAGTCGACATAATCGTTCTTTAAATCCTTTTACTAAACGCATCTTTGAATCTTAAACATAATTTACAAGCCCTTAACCTCACGAACGAAAGTTTGGTTACATTATTGATCTAAGTCTTCAACGTAGATTATCTTAGGTAATTTTTGACCAAAACAGTTTTGGCTTCGAGAAATCCATGCCTTCAACATCTTTAGCCTTCTTCCTTCCAAGGAGTTCTTTGAGATATCCTTTAGCTAGAAGAGCGGAGATCTCCCTTCTCAACATCTTACAATCTTCAGTGACATGGCCGAAGTCTTCGTGATAAGCACACCATTGGCTGGGATCCTTCTTTTTGAAATAAGAATCATTTTTCTTTTGTGACCATCTTACTTCATCTCCAAGTTCTCTCAGCACCATTATGATACCAGGCGTACTTACTGAAAAGCAGTATGTTGAGAGAGTTGGATAATCAATCCCATCATCTTCTTCAACTGCATTAACTTGATTATCAACATGTCTTGTGTATGGTTTGCTTCTTGGCTTGAATACTGGAGTTTCTGCCTTCCGATTTGGACGATCATATGATAAAGATTCTAATTTTGATGAAGTAAGTTCATTTTCTTCAAGCCTTATAAATCTTGCAGCTCTGGCTTTTGCTTCATCCAAGTGTTTGCATGGCGTCATTTTTAGATCTTCCTGGAATTTGGATCCCAGTTTGAGACCTCTTTGCAAAGCTTGAATAGCGGTCAACATATCCAATTTTGGAATGTTGAGAGATTCCTTGGTGAACCTGGTCATAAAATCTCTAAGAGAGTCGTTAGGTTTTTGAGTAACTTTATAAAGATCATCTGTCAATTTTTCAAAAGTTCTACTACAAGAAAATTGACTATAAAATAAATTAGTTAAATCTGCAAAAGAATTAATAGATAAAGGAGGCAAACTCTGCAGCCATTTTAAGGCTGATCCAGAAAGTGTAGATCCAAAGCTTCTACATAAGCAGGCTTCTTTTAGGTTGGAGGGAATTGGCACAGTCTCCATCTTTTCCAAGTATAATGCTATATGATCTTGAGGATCTGTAGTCCCATCATATGGCTTCATATTTGGAACTTGAAATTTCTTTGGGATTTCCACGTTAGCGATCCTGTCACCGTATCTGTTGATAAGATAAGATGCATGGTTGACTTCCGGAATTGGATTACAAAATCCAGGAACGCTGGAGATCATATCTTTGAGTCTCTGAAATTCTCTTGCGATATAGTCGTTTGGTGTCTGACCCTGCGATGAGTTAGTAAAACCAAAAGAACCAGAGAAATTATTAGAATTATGTAAACCTGCACCCATGGACGCAGATGTCCCAGTGGCATGAGTATTTTGTGGAATATTGCTCCCAAAATTAGGAGTCGCAGTTGGGAATGGCATGCTTGGTGGTGCAGATCCAGGAGCTGCAGATGGTCCTGGGGTTGAAAACAGATTTCTCGGAGTGAATGATGGTCCATTCTCCGAAATTCTAGATTCCAAGATCTTAAATTGAGTTTGATTATACTCCTGATTCGTTATAATCGTATCATTAAGATTCTGCAAAATAGTAAATAGGTTAGGAATATTATCAGAGTCATTAATTTGAGCAGAATTTCCAGGTCCAATATTAAATGGATCCGGGTTGCCATCGGCATCATAAAAGTTGTTTCGTCCATTCTGGCCAGATCTCGTGTCGAATTGGGATGAATTCCCAGTAGGGTTATCTCCAGCAGCGTTAAAGTCTATGTTCTGATCAGCAGGTCCCTTTTCCTTGCTTTGATACGAGCTTCGAATCGTATTGTTCCTATTTCTTCGATACGAATTATTTCCTGCAGAATGACCCATCATAGAAGAAGAAATAACAAGAGCAGTTTGTGAGGAGTTACTTGGTTGATTTGACATTTTCGGAATTAATTTCGGAAAATCGGTTTTCTTTGATAAAGATTGAAAATTTTAATCGATTGAAAGTACCTTTTGCCCCACGGTGGGCGCCAAATTGTTTTGGTCAAAAATTTACCTAAGATAATCTACGTTGAAGACTTAGATCAATTATGTAACCAAACTTTCGTTCGTGAGGTTAAGGCTTGTAAATAATGAGTTTCAAAGATGCGTATTAAATAAAGGATTTGCAAAAGATTTTATGTCGACTAAACAAGAAATGAAGAAACAAATATAATCGTAAATAACGAATCTAAACATAACGAAATAAAGTAATGAACAAGAGATAATGCAAATTATTGTAAAGATCTAGTAAAAACAAGATAAAAGTAAAGATAAGGGAACAAGAACACCGAGATTTGTTATCGAGGAAAAGCCCTTAATCCTTTTGGATTGCCGGCATAAAAACCCCGGGAGGAAGCAATCGTCCCTGCCTTTGTTCTCTTATTAATGATTGTTAAAATGTTTACAATAGTGGAATTCGGTTGATCGAATAATGCTAAGTGTGAGAATAATGATGAGAGTGTAGAGGAATGTGTGTGAATACAAGTGATCAGAGATATTGCTAGTGAGAATTGAATGCCTATATCGATCAACCTCATTCATTTATATAGATCTAGATGCTAACTAACTATCCGAAATAGTAGGGATCTTCCAGGTCTTCGATATTGAAACGTTGGAGAGTATCTTGACCAGTCAAGTGAACGTTGAAGTCTTTCTCCTCGTGCTGAATTCAACTAGAAGTCCGAATATAATGCAAGACCAAGTCTTCTTTGCGTGTTGATGATTAATCCCATGTGTGAATTCCTTTTTGCACCGTTAGAGATATTTCCATAGCTTTATATCGATTATTCTGGAATCTGCACACATAACTCATGTGGAAATAATAATAACAAGTACTTTTGTAACGTTAGTAATGTATCAATAAGTTATCAGAATATATATACATGTCAAGATCCTAACATGTCAAGATCTTAAGCTTCCAAGATATTGGTACCTGAAATTTCACCCATAACAAGGATAGCAGCTTACCAACAACGAATCGCTAAATCTTATAATAAAAATTTAAGGTTAAGACGATTTCAAATTGGTGATTTAGTTCTTAAAAAAGTCTTGGCCAAACCAGATGGCAAGTTTAATCCAAAATGGGAAGGTCCTTATTTAATTGAAGCTGAGGCTGGTAAGGGATCTTATTGGCTTCAAGATATGGAAGGTACTTTAGTTCCAAGAGCTTGGAATGCTATACATCTTAAAGCTTATCATGTGTAATTTATTTTGTCTTTTGACAAAATCAGGTATGATTTCTTATTCTAATACTTTTCTTTTATTTCTATTTATTATTATTTTTCAAGATGATGATACTGACTTGAGCGTCAGAGTGGCGTTAGCCAAAAGGCTAACGTCAGTCTCTAAGAATTTGTTTTGTAGATCAAAGAATTTGAAGAATGATCACTACCAACAAAGACAAGCATAACAACGTGGAACAAGGTCTTCACCTTTTGGCTTTCACGCCAACTTTTGGTTGAAGGTTTTCACCTTCTCTTAAATTCGCCCGTGTCGCACGTTAATTAATTTCATGGTTGAAGGGTTAAATTCCAAGGTCATTGAAATTTATTCTGTTGGTTGTCGGTGTTACCATCGATCTCCCGAATTTGCTAACCACGCCACCCATTACCCATACACACGAATTGGCTAACCACGCCACCCATGCAAGTTTAAGATATGGAGACACCCTCCAGATCTTAGACACCCAAGTCCCTAAGCAAATATTGAAATTAAGAATTCCCTTCTTAAATTTTAATCCACACTGAAATTAATCCTATCCCACACATCATAATTTTTAAATGCAGGGCTTCAATAAAAAATAATTGAAGTCTGACGATTATTAAACACATTGGAAGCTAGAGATCATAGCCTACAAGTGGAATCTTAATTACACTTAAAAGGGTGCACGTATCTAACTCTTTATTTACTCTCTTGATTTGACTATTGGTTGTCGGTGTTACCATCGATCTCCCGAATTTGCTAACCACGCCACCCATTACCCATACACACGAATTGGCTAACCACGCCACCCATGCAAGTTTAAGATATGGAGACACCCTCCAGATCTTAGACACCCAAGTCCCTAAGCAAATATTGAAATTAAGAATTCCCTTCTTAAATTTAATCCACACTGAAATTAATCCTATCCCACACATCATAATTTTTAAATGCAGGGCTTCAATAAAAAATAATTGAAGTCTGACGATTATTAAACACATTGGAAGCTAGAGATCATAGCCTACAAGTGGAATCTTAATTACACTTAAAAGGGTGCATGTATCTAACTCTTTATTTACTCTCTTGATTTGACTGTTTACTGTTTGAAAGGTCAAGTAAGTTAAGGGTAATAATTAACTGCAACGTGACATCATTGCCTTACTTGTTATTTACCTATTTTGCCCTTAAAAAAACATTTGATATTTCACGCTTGAAATTAAAATGGATCAAAAGAAATTTTCATTCATTAGTTATATGTACATTCATAAAAACTACTCGAAAGCAGTTTTTTACATCCTTGATCAATCATCCAGATTGATCTTCCCCCCTCCTAAACATTGTTATTCTACTAAACACAACCCCTATCGATTCAAATTCCTGGAAACCTAAACATCAAAAGAGTTCAAAATATGGGCTCCGGCCTTGACCATTTATCCTTCATCGCCCATAAAGTCCAAAACACCCTACAAAAGAGCATCCCAATAAACTTCGGGATGTGTTTCCTTCAGCTTCTCAAGGATTGACTTCAGTTGATCCAACTCTTGTTTTGTGTCTTTGAGTTCTTCTTGAGTCGAACCAAGCTGAATGCATCTCTTTTAAAAGAGTGTTCAAAACATTGATTTTAGCCTCCAAACTCGCCTTCACTTATAAACCCATTTCTTTTTCTGTTTGAACAGATTCCTTGTAGGAATCTATTAAGCTTTGCATTGTTGCTATGACATCATCATTCATCTTGTCTCTAGCAGTATACTTCTTATCGAGTTCACTGAAAGACTGAAAAGTAATACAGAAACTTATAAGAAAACAAGAAAAAGATAGTAAAATCAAAATATTTCAAACTTACTTCTTCAAGAAAATCTCCTAAAAGTTTTAAATAAGACATGTTTGGAAAATGAGTTTTAAGAAATTAAAGTGAGTAACTATTTATGGTTAGAAAATGGCAAAAACTGTGGGCTTATATAGAGGAGTGTGAAGATAGAAATTGAAGGATGAAAACCAAAACCAAACATAGCAGAATGGGGAAACCCTACTCTCTCACCCTTATGGCGATTTGTTTCTTCCCTCGTATCCCTACCTGATTTCGATCTAAACTAGCTTGTAAATGTGTCCCTCTCATCAATCTTTGGATTGGTGTGCATGTTTGAGTTTGTTTATTTTGTTTTCGGTTAGGGTTTTTGTTTCTTTCGTCTAGACCCTAGTTTCCTGTTTGATATTAATTACCAAGATTGTTTTCGCAACTAACTCTTTTTAGTTTAGCTAGATACTACGATCTTGTTAATTGATTAAGGGAATCCGATTTGTAGGCTAGGATTTTTAGGGTTAGGGTTTTTGTTTCTTTCGTCTAGACCCTAGTTTCCTGTTTGATATTAATTACCAAGATTGTTTTCGCAACTAACTCTTTTTAGTTTAGCTAGATACTACGATCTTGTTAATTGATTAAGGGAATCCGATTTGTAGGCTAGGATTTTTAGGGTTAGGGTTTTTGTTTCTTTCGTCTAGACCCTAGTTTCCTGTTTGATATTAATTACCAAGATTGTTTTCGCAACTAACTCTTTTTAGTTTAGCTAGATACTACGATCTTGTTAATTGATTAAGGGAATCCGATTTGTAGGCTAGGATTTTTAGGGTTAGGGTTTTCCTGGTTCGGTTTCTTGTGCTTGTTGTCTTCGTGGTGCTGTTAGGGTTTGTTTCTGCATGGTTATTTTCTTGTTATTATTTGTTTAATGGAGAGAGGATGAACTCATAAAGGTAACCAGACTCAACCTGGTTTGGCGTCAAAAATAAAGAACATAGATGGAAAGACTAAGCTCCCGGTTCGTTCTATACTCAAGAACCCTAATAAGAGTTCTGCAGTAAATAAGGTGGGAACTGATATGGGTGAAAAGAATTCAGCAGATGGTGGTTCATCCACTGTCGAAACTCCTGGTTGTCAAGATGTGAAGAAAACCTCAATTTCGTCTCCTGAGGATCGTGAGGAGGGCATCAATAACTCGTCTGTAGATGGTGGTCTTATACCAGAACCTGATAATGATAATTCAGGTCAAAATAGTAAGAATAAGGATGAAGCTTCTCCTGGTAATGCTACAGATAGGGTTAATGATGGAAGCAATGCAGGTTTGGATGTGAATGCAATTGTTGATGATGTGATAAACGCTAATGATAGTGTGAATAAACAGGATCAGCCTACTAGTGATCCTTCCCTACCTAAGACTACGGATAATGGTAAACAACCTACCAAAACAATCATATGCTACAAAGTTAAAGGAGGGATCTGTTAAGAAGGTAGTGAATTTCAGAAAGATTGATAATGTTATGGGACGAGATGATGTTGATGTTGTACTACCTAAGGAGTCAGTCCGAATTGTGCAAGATAAACTTGCTAACACTTCAGGTGTGGTGTAAAACTTCAAAGAAAATGTTCTTTTGCTCTTTTGTCTATGCTCATAACCAATATACTTTAAGACGTGCTCTTTGGAGTAATTTATCTCTTCACAAGCACTTTATTTCAAAGAAGGCTTGGTGTGTTTTAGGAGATTTTAATGCAGCTTTGTCTCTTGAGGATAAATCTGAAGGCTCATCAGTTATCCATATTTCGATGAGGGAGTTCAGATCTTGTGTTGAAGACATTGAGGTTTCGGATTTAAATAGCTTTGGAATGCACTTTACATGGAATCAGAAACCAAGAGGTGACCATGGATTATTGAAGAAAATAGAACGAATCATGGCTAATGGGGAGTTTTTTGACTTGTTTGTTGGGGCTGTAGCTATGTTTCAGCCATATAGATCTTCAGACCATGCTCCTGCTGTGTTGCGTATTCCTATGGAGTTGAGGTAAACCTAAACCATTTAAATTCTCAAATTTGCTTATCTATAATAACGATTTCAAACAGGTAGTTGCAAATGAATGGGAGATCGAGATTCAAGGGTACCATATGTATCGTGTGGTTAAGAAACTAAAGGCTCTTAAAAAACCTTTACGTAAAATGTTGTATAATCATGGTAACCTACATAAAAAAACTGCTTTTTTAAGAACAGAATTGGATGCGGTGCAACTTGCTCTTGATAAGGATCCATTCAATTCTGTTCTTTGGGGAGAAGAAGCTGCGTATCTTAATGCTTATAATGAAGCAATTCTTGCAGAAGAAAGATTTCTTAAGCAAAAGACTAAGATTCAATGGTTAAAGGAAGGCGACTCAAATTCTGCATATTTTCACCGTGTGGTCAAAAGCAAGGTGGCTAGAAGCAGAATTGACATGATTACAAATGAACATGGAACGGTGGTCATGGATGATGAGGTTGTAACTACTTTTATTAACCATTATGTGAATTTTCTTGGTAATGCAGGGTCTACTGCTCCTTTGGATGATACGGGTCTCTTTCTGAATAAGTTATCTGCGCTTGATGCTGAATATATGATTCGGTCTGTTACTGATCAGGAAGTTAAGGATACTATTTTTGATTTGGGGGATGATAAGTCTCCTGGACCCGATGGTTTTTCAGCTGCTTTTTTAAGAACAGAATTGGATGCGGTGCAACTTGCTCTTGATAAGGATCCATTCAATTCTGTTCTTTGGGGAGAAGAAGCTGCGTATCTTAATGCTTATAATGAAGCAATTCTTGCAGAAGAAAGATTTCTTAAGCAAAAGACTAAGATTCAATGGTTAAAGGAAGGCGACTCAAATTCTGCATATTTTCACCGTGTGGTCAAAAGCAAGGTGGCTAGAAGCAGAATTGACATGATTACAAATGAACATGGAACGGTGGTCATGGATGATGAGGTTGTAACTACTTTTATTAACCATTATGTGAATTTTCTTGGTAATGCAGGGTCTACTGCTCCTTTGGATGATACGGGTCTCTTTCTGAATAAGTTATCTGCGCTTGATGCTGAATATATGATTCGGTCTGTTACTGATCAGGAAGTTAAGGATACTATTTTTGATTTGGGGGATGATAAGTCTCCTGGACCCGATGGTTTTTCAGCTGCTTTTTTTAAAAGTGCTTGGGATATTCTTGGAAAATATGTTACGTTGGCTGTTAAAGACTTCTTTGTGAGTGGTGTCTTATTGAAAGAACTTAATCATATCATCATTTCACTTATCCCTAAGGTCGCTACTCCTTCTCGTGTTAATGATTATCGACCTATTTCTCTTTGCAATGTGTTATTAAAATGTATCACAAAAATTATTGCAAATCGAATTAAAGGAAGTCTTGAGAAGTTGGTGAGCATCAACCAATCTGCTTTTATTCCAGGTAGGAAAATATCTGATAATATTCTGTTAACTCAAGGTTTTATGCACAACTATCATTTAGACAGGGCCCCCCCAAGATGTGCACTGAAAGTTGACATTCAGAAAGCTTATGATACTATTGATTGGAATTTTTTAAGACATATTCTGCATGGTTTCTTTTGTGGAAAAAGAGGTCTCAGGCAAGGTGATCCTCTATCACCTTATCTTTTTGCCCACTCATTCTTAAACGCAATACTTCTGAATCAGAGTTATTTTCGTACCATCAGCATTGTGAGGAGCAGCAAATTATTAACTTATGCTTTGCGGATGATCTCTTTATTTTCTTGAGGGTTGATGTGGATTCAGCAATGGTCATTAGGAATTCTTTGGATGAATTCAAGAATGTCTCGGGTCTTGCGCCTAGTATGCCGAAAAGTATTGCCTATTTTTGTAATGTTCTGAATCATGTGAAGATTGACATACTTGGAGTTTTACCATTTGATGAAGGTAAACTTCCAGTTAAGTATCTTGGGGTTCCTTTGGTCTCTTCTCGGCTCATATATAGAGATTGTAAGGAATTAATTGACCGGGTTCGGAAGCGTGTGGATGATTGGAAGAATCGATATTTATCTTTTGCAGGAAGATTACAGTTAATCAACTCGGTGATTTCATCTCTACATGTATATTGGTCATCTGTTTTTATTCTTCCTATTCGTGTTATTAATGAAATTGAACAGATAACACGAGGCTTTCTTTGGTGCCAAGGCGTTTTAAAGAGTGGTAAGGCAAAGGTAGCTTGGGAGTCCGTTTGTATCCTAAAGGAGGAAGGTGGATTGGGTATTAGACGAATTGAACCGTTTAATATCGCTCTTATTGCTGCTCATGTTTATGATATTCTTACTCGTAAAGAAACGCTATGGGTACAATGGATTCACACATATAAATTGAGAGGGCGTAATTTTTGGGATATTCCAATTAAGGGTAATATGGCTTATAGTTGGCGTAAAATTCTTCTCATTAGGCCACTTAGTCATCATTTTATGTGGTTCACGATCGGGGATGGTAGAAGTACTTCAGCTTGGTTCGACTATTGGAACGAGTACTCCCCATTGATTAATTATTTATTATCAAGGAGGATTATAAGTGATGGTCTATTGATGTCATCTTCTGTGGTAGATATTATTGAACATGATAACTGGATATGGCCTCCTGATTGGCACTGCTTGTTTCCGGCCCTTGAAGTTCCTGTTCTGAATGACCAGCGGGATGTATGTCTGTGGAGGGCCCGAGATGGTAGTTTTTATGACTTCTCGGTCAGCTTGGCGTGGGAGGACCTTCGCCCAAGAGCTAACCCAGTTTTCTGGTTTAATATTGTTTGGTTTGCAGGTAAAATTCCAAAACATGCTTTTTTCCTTTGGCTAGCTTTTATGAAGAAACTAAAAACACAGAAATCGCATGCAAACATGGGATATACCTGGTGGTGATCTGAATTCGTTAAGATGCCCTCTTTGCTTGACCCAACCAGATTCACATGAGCATTTGTTCTTCGATTGTCAATATTCTTCTCAAGTTTGGTCTATGGTTAAACTAAAGGCTGGGCTTGGAAATGTGGGATCAAGTTGGGATGCTATCATTGATGAAATAAATACTTTTGCACATAAGAAGACAGTCCAAAGTGTGGTGTCAAGACTTATTCTTGCGGCCTCTGTGTATTTGTTTGGAAGGAAAGAAACTCAAGGTTGTTCAAGGACAAAAGGCTTGCCCCAAAACATCTTAGGATTATTTTAGCTACCGTTCGGTTGAAATTATTGTCTTTTCGTTTTAGAAGAAAGCAGGGAGTGGATCGATGGCTTCAAGAATGGAGTATTCCAAATTCGTTACTTCTAGCTGATTGATTCTTGTATTCTAGTTGTTAGTTCTGTTTTTCTAACACTAGTTGTTCTCTTTTAAGCACATTGGTGCGTGACATTTTGTAATAACGTCGACTTGGTATTTCAGCCATGTCTCCGGTTTCTTTATTTATTTATAACCTAGGTAATCCTTTTACCTAAAAAAAACTTGCTAACACTCAATTTGGATATTTTATAAGAGACTGACTTGCTTATCCGGTGGTTGAGTACTTTGTTAAGACTAATTGGACAAAATTTGGCTTACAAAAGGTAATGATGAATGCGAGTGGGTTCTTTTTCTTTAAGTTCTCGGAAAAGAAGGGTATGATGAGTGTGTTGGAAGGTGGCCCGTGGATTATCAATTGTACAATTAAAGAAAATTGAGCCAAAGGAGTTATCGGTATGGATTAAAATTCACAATGTCCCGATAGCAGCATATTCGGAAGATGGCCTTAGTATGCTTGCGTCTAAACTTGGCAATCCTAAACTCCTTGATGCTTATACGACTACCATGTGCACTTGATGCAGAAATGTCCAGGTTCACTGAACTGGAGAAACTCAGCGAACTGAAGAAGCTAACTGAACTGAAGGAAACTGAACTGATAATGCCATCTGAACAAGCCATGTTGATTCTGCCAGTAGTGGCCCATTTCAGACAAGTCTTTACTGAACCAGTCCAGTCACCAGTAGTAACACTTCTCCAGTGGCAAGATTCTCCAGTGACCAACAGTGGTAATCCACCAGTAAAGATATCCACTGAAGCACTCCAGTGACCAGCTCCAGTCTAGTCTCCAGATGAATGCTCCAGATTTTGTCTCCAGTTGAAGTCCAGATTTTTGTTTCCAGTTTCCAATCAATAAAGTCCCCACTGAAGTCCCATGTGTGTGGACCCAATAAAGAAGAATGACAGCTGTTGACAGGGATAAGGAAGGCACGTGTGACAACGACATTTCGAACGGTATTGTGGGACCACTTGCAAGGGAATGTTTCTAGAAACGTACTCTGTCCATTTCCTATTGGCCAAAAACAATTAGTGGCTTAGCACATGACAGCTTTTTATTTATTTTATTATTTTCTTTTCTTTTCCTAGAAAATAGCATGTGGCTATAAATAGAGGCTTTATTTCTCATTGTAAGATAGTTTTTGATGTTGAATGAAATTAATAGAGCAGCCTCTATTTCATACAAAAATCTTCTTTTACCTTTAGAGATCTTTGATCTTGGTGGTTAGGAGTGACCCCTTTATCGATATTTGTGGTGGTTCGTCCTTTATCAAATATTGTGGTGAGGTCTAAATCTTCGGTTTCCTTTATCTATAATCGTGGTGGCTAGACCTTTATCGATTATAGTGGTGGGGCGGAGTGTTTCCTTTATCCTTGATTCCGGTGGCTTAGCCTTTACGAATCTTGGTGGTGGATTCTTTTATCTATCTTTTTACTTTGTTGTCTCGTTTTTGTTTATTTTATTTCATCAAATCTAGAAAATACCAAAAATAGTCTTCCGCTGTCGTTTGTCGCGTGATTTACGCATCAAATTTGGTATCAGAGCCAGGTTTGAAAAAGGTTTCTTAATTTTTTTGTCCGTTGGGGTATTGTTTGTCTAGATTCGTTCTAGATCTGTTTAGATCTCATTTTGATTTAGTCAGCAGATCTGAGTTTGGTTTTTTAGATCTATTAAGTTGGTTGAATATAAATGGCTTTTAGAAGAAATATGACATTAGAAGAAGCTCATAATGCTAGGAGGGATAGACAGATAGAAGATCTACAAGAAGCACTTGGTAGAGTTGTTCATATGTTAGAAGATGGTGGTTTAAGGTTTAATAGAGACCATGTTGTTGCTAGTGAAAGAGATTCTGAATCTCAAGGTCCTAGTGAAAGATCTGATAATACACCCAGAAACTCTAGTGATTCTGATGACCCACATCCTAGAAAAAGACGAAGGAGACATAAGGTTGATGATACTAAAGATATTAAGATAGACCCACCAGATTTTGTTGGTTCTTCTAACCCAGAAGAATACTTTGAATGAGTTCAGGTTATGGATAGGATTATGGAAATAAAAGGTTATGATGATATAAAAAGTTTTAAGGTTGCCATTATTAAGCTTAAAAAGTATGCTTCATCTTGGTATGACAATATGAAATCAGAAAGGGAGTAAAAGGGTAAAAGTAAAATCAAGACCTGGTCCAAACTGAAGGAAGTTATGCAGAAAAGATTTGTTCCTCAGTCGTACAAGCAAGATCAGTATCTACTGATGAATAATTTGAAGCAAGGTGCTAAAGAAGTTGTGAAGTATATTAGGGAGTTTGAGCAACTGAAGACAAGAACTGGTGTCAAAGAAACTGAAGAGCATACTATCGCCAGATTCCTTGGTGGGTTGAATGCTACTATTATTGAGAAGATAGAATTGCAGCCCATCTGGACTTATGAAGGTGCATGCAAACTGGCCCTCCGGATCGAAAAGCAACTGAAGAATAAGGTCCAGTACAAACCTTTCACTAAGGTTACTTCCAGTTCTAGTCAACCAGTCACCAGGCCCAGTGAAACTGTTCAGAAATCCTTCAGAGGAAAGGAGAAAGAAGCTGGAGGATCAAAAGAATCAGTTGGAAGAAAATGCTTTAAATGCCATGGTTTTGGTCACTTCCAGGCGCAGTGTCCCAACCAGCGAGCACTCACTGCTAAGGAGATTGAAAGCTTGCCAGATGTGGATACTGAAGAAGGTGAACCAGTATATGATGAAGATAAAAGTGAAGAGGCCTATGTAGGTGCAGATGTTGGAGAAATGCTGGTCGTAAGAAGAGTGATGCATGCTGATGAAGTTGCAACTGATACTGCCCAGCGAGAGAATATTTTTCACTCCAGATGTACTGTTAAAGGCAAGGTGTGTAATCTGATCATTGACGGTGGAAGTTGTGCTAATGCTGCTTCAACTTACATGGTAGAGAAACTGGAACTACCTACAGTCAAGCACCCTCGTCCTTACAAGTTGCAATGGCTCAGTGAAGGATCTGAGGTAAAAGTTAACCGACAAGTTACTATTCCTTTTTCCATTGGATCTATTTATCAATATAAAATTGTGTGTAATGTTGTTCCTATGGATGCTTGTCATATATTACTGGGTAGACCTTGGTTATTTGATTATAATGTTTTTCATAATGGTCGTATGAATTCTTATTCATTATTTGTAAGTGGGAAGAAGGTCACTCTGACTTCTTTAAAACCCAATGAATTATTGAAAACTAATAAGAAAGACCCGCCCAGCAAAGTCTTTGTTTATGTCTCAAACTGAAGTAGAAGAAGTGAGTTAACTGGAGGCTCTCCAGTTATGATGTTACTGGTGCTTGAGCGTACTGAAGAGAAGGAGTTCACTGAAGTCCCCAGTCTCCTGAAGTCTCTACTGAAGGAATTCACTGATGTTTTCCCAGAAGACCTACCTGAAGGTTTGCCACCAGTAAGAGGAATTGAACACCAGATTGACCTGATTCCAGGTTCAGTTCTTCCAAACAAAGCTGCTTATAGATGTTCACCTACTGAAGCAAAGGAGTTGCAAAGGCAGGTAGATAAGTTGGTTGCCAAAGGTTATGTCAGAGCAAGTATGAGTCATTGTTCAGTCCCAGCTCTCCTGGTCCCGAAGAAAGATGGTTCGATGAGAATGTGTGTTGATAGCAGGGCCATAAATAATATAACTATTAAGTATAGATATCCCATTCCCAGATTGGATGATATGCTTGATGAGTTACATGGCTCCAGTGTGTTTTCTAAAATTGATCTCAGAAGTGGTTATCTCCAGATCAGAATGAAAGATGGAGATGAGTGGAAGACTGCATTCAAAATTAAAGGAGGCCTTTATGAATGGTTAGTAATGCCTTTTGGCTTATCGAATGCTCCTAGTACTTTCATGAGACTGATGAATGAAGTCCTCAGGCCACTTAATGGTCAGTTTGTTGTTGTTTATTTCGATGATATTCTGGTATATTCAAAATCTGAAGCTGAACATATTAATCATCTGAAGAGTGTATTTGAACTATTGAGAAGACACCAGTTATATGGTAAACTGGAGAAATGTGATTTTATGGTAGAGAGTGTATTATTTCTGGGGTATGTTGTTTCAAAAGACGGAATTTCTATGGATCCCTCAAAGGTGGAAGCCATCAGGTCATGGCCAGTTCCAACTACAATCACTGAAGTTAGGAGTTTTCATGGATTGGCATGTTTTTATAGAAGATTTATCAAAAATTTCTCTACAGTTGTGGCTCCAATCACTGACTGTCTGAAGAAAGGTGTATTTGACTGGCCTAAGTCAGCCCAGTTGGCTTTTGAGTCACTGAAGGAAAAGCTCAGTTCAGCTCCAGTTCTATCTTTGTCAGATTTTGATATGTTATTTGAGTTGGAATGTGATGCAAGTGGAGTAGGTATTGGTGCAGTTCTGGTACAAGCAGGGCGTCCAGTTGCATATTTCAGTGAAAAGCTCAATGGTTCTAAACTGAAGTATAGTACTTATGACAAAGAATTTTATGCAATTATTCGTGCTATCACTCACTGGTCACATTATCTGAAGCCAAAACAGTTTGTCTTATTTTCTGATCATGAAGCACTGAAGTTCATTAATGGTCAACACAAGCTTAATGCCAAACATGCAAAATGGGTGGAATTTTTGCAGTCTTATTCTTTTGTTTCTAAGCACAAAGCTGGAGTAGCTAATGTTGTTGCTGATGCACTGTCAAGGAGATATTCACTGTTATCTATTCTGGAAGCAAGAGTTCTTGGATTTTCTTTCATCAAAGAATTGTATGCTGCTGATCCAGATTTTTCTGATCGCCTCACTGAAGCTCACCAGAAAGGAGCGTTTGTTGTTCAGGATGGTTTCTTATTTAAAAATGGAAAGTTGTGCATTCCCAGGGTTCGATAAGAGATTTACTGATCAGAGAAGTACATGGAGGAGGTTTAGCTGGCCATTTTGGCATTAACAAAACTGGAGAGATCCTCACTAAACACTTCTACTGGCCAAGTCTACTGAAGGATGTCCAGAGTATCATCAGTCGCTGTCCAACTTGTCACCAGGCGAAGGCAACTTTTCACAAAGGGTTGTATACTCCTCTTCCAGTTCCAAGCCAACCATGAGAAGAACTCAGTATGGATTTCATTGTTGCATTGCCCAGAACTCAAAGGGGTAAAGATTCAATAATGGTGGTGGTTGATCGATTTTCAATAATGGTGGTGGTTGATCGATTTTCAAAAATGGCACATTTTGTTCCCTACAACACCACAAATGATGCTTCAGCAGTTGCAAATCTATTTTTCAAGGAAATTGTTTGTTTGCATGGGATTCCAAAGACAATTGTTTCAGATAGAGATGTAAAGTTTCTGAGTTATTTTTGGAAGACCTTATGGAGACTGATGGGTACCAGATTATTGTTCAGATAGAGATGTAAAGTTTCTGAGTTATTTTTGGAAGACCTTATGGAGACTGATGGGTACCAGATTATTGTTCAGTACGTCTCACCATCCTCAGACTGATGGACAGAATGAAGTCACGAACAGAACAATTGGTATGTTATTAAGAACACTGGTGAAGAAGACACTGAAAGATTGGGATCTGAAGCTTGCTCATGCTGAGTTTGCTTTCAACAGAGCTCCAAATTATTCAACCAGTAAATCCCCGTTTGAAGTTTGTTATGGTGTCAATCCACTGACTCCCATTGATTTAATTCCATTTTCGATTGAACCAAAGGCAAGTATTGAAGCTGAAACCAGGGCAAAAGAAATAAAGAAAATTCATGAACAAGTGAAGACCAGAATAGAGAAAGCAAATGCCAGCTACAAGGCCAAGGCAAACAAGAATAGAAAGCAACCCAGTTTTGCACCAGGTGATCTTGTTTGGGTGCATCTAAGAAAAGAAAGGTTTCCAGCAAAGAGGAAGAGTAAACTGATGCCCAGGGCTGAAGGACCCTTCAAGATTCTGGAGAAATATGATGATAATGCTTACAAGGTTGAGCTACCTGGAGATATGGCAGTTTTAAGTACTTTTAATGTGGGAGATCTGATGCCTTATCTGGAGGATGAGTACCTCGAGGACTTGAGGACAAGTCCCTTTTTAGAGGAGGAGAATGATGCAGAAATGTCCAGGTTCACTGAATTGGAGAAACCCAGCTAACTGAAGAAGCTAACTGAACTGAAGGAAACTGAACTGATAATGCCATATGAACAAGCCATGTTGATTATGCAAGTTGTGGCCCATTTCAGACAAGTCTTTACTGAACCAGTCCAGTCACCAGTAGTAACACTTCTCCAGTGGCAAGATTCTTCACTGACCAACAGTGGGACCACTTGCAGGGGAATGTTTCTAGAAACCTACTCTGTCCATTTCCTATTGGCCAAAAACAATTAGTGGCTTAGCACATGACAACTTTTTATTTATTTTATTATTGTATTTTCTTTTCCTAGAAAATAGCATGTGGCTATAAATAGAGGCTTTATTTCTCATTGTAAGACAGTTTTTGATGTTGAATGAAATTAATAGAGCAGCCTCTATTTCATACAAAAATCTTCTTTTACCTTTAGAGATCTTTGATCTTGGTGGTTAGGAGTGACCCCTTTATCGATATTTGTGGTGGTTCGTCCTTTATCAAATATTGTGGTGAGGTCTAAATCTTCGGTTTCCTTTATCTGTAATCGTGGTGGCTAGACCTTTATCGATTATAGTGGTGGGGCGGAGTGTTTCCTTTATCCTTGATTCTTGTGGCTTAGCCTTTACGAATCTTGGTGGTGGATTCTTTTATCTATCTTTTTACTTTATTGTCACGTGTTTGTTTATTTAATAAAATCCAGAAAATACCAAAAATAGTCTTCCGTTGTCGTTTGACGCGTGATTTACGCATCAGCACTGAATCATGGGGGCGAAGTAGCTATGCGCGGGCTCTTATTGAGATTTCAGCTATGACATATTATAAAAAGGAACTTTCAATTGCAATTCCAGATTTGGATGGGATGGATATACTAAGGAAGTAATAGAAGTTGAATACGAATGGCGTCCGCCAAGATGTGCCCATTGCTGTGTTTTTGGGCACCAATCTGAAGTGTGTCCGAATCAGATTCGTCCTTCAAAATAGAAAGAGACAATAGATGCTGATGGGTTTGTTCAAGTTAAAGGCCGTAAGAAAAGCCAAAATAAGTTCGGGTTTAATATGAATAAACAAAAACAGAGAGTAGAGTACCGACAGGTGGCAAGCAAAGGGAATGAAACGTCCACTAATAATATAGAGACTACGGCTGGGGCAACTACATCTTCCACTCCAGTTCAGCCTATGGTGAAGACTAGTAATACTTTTGGAGTCCTGAATGATGATCTAGAGCATACTGATGGAGGGGTTAATCACGATCAGTCCACCTCGACATATAACATAGAGGTTGATTCGGATGGGGATGAAGTTATCAATATTATAGAAAATGAATCGGCTAAGTTTATGGGCTCAGGAACAGCACCATTGGAAACAAATACAAGGGCAAGCACTCCTGCACCAGACGTTTCTAATGGGTAGTATAGCCTCTTGGAATATAAGGGGGTTGAACCGCCCTCTGAAACAAAAAGAGGTTCGTCAGGTAATGCATGAAAATCAGCTTCATATTTGTGCTATTCTGGAGTCGCATATGGATGTTTCCCAATTGGTGAATGTGTGTAAGAAAATTTGTAAAACTTGGGATTGGGCCTCTAATGCGGGGCTATGTTGTAAGGGTACTCGTATTATCCTTGGATGGAACTCTGATATTGTTGATGTCATGGTGATTTCTCAAACATACCAAGTAATGCATGTTCAGGTAATTTACAAAATTGATAAGAAAGCAATGTTCTGTTCCTTTGTTTATGCGGACAATTATTACAAAAATCGAAGGAATTTATGGCAGAATCTATGTATGCATAAGTTGTTTGTTGGTAATCCGCCATGGGTTATGCTTGGTGATTTCAATTCTTCCTTAGACTTGGAAGATAGTTTTCCTGGTTCTTCTTCTATTAGTATAGGCATGCGGGAGTTTAAAGAATGTGTAGAAATGATTGAAATGTTTGATATTAATAGTATGGGATTACACTACACGTGGAATCAAAAGCCAAAAAAGGGAATGGGAATTCTTAAGAAGATCGACTGTGTTATGGGTAACATTTTTTTCACAGATTTGTTTCCAGCTTCATGTGCAATTTTTCAACCTTACAGGGTGTCAGATCATTCGCCTTGTGTCCTGAAACTACCCAATGTCTCTAGACCTCGGGTCAAACCATTTAAGTTTGCGAATTTTCTGGTGCATAAAGCTGAATATCTGGATATTGTTGAGAATGCATGGAAGTTTGAAGTACAAGGTGTTAATCAATTTCGAGTGGTTAAAAAGATGAAACAGCTAAAGCATCCCTTTCGAAGCTTGTTATTTAAGCAAGGAAATTTACATAAGCGGGTTGATAGACTACGAGAGGAATTGGATGAAGTACAAACAGCCATTGATAAAGATCCTTCTAATGTTGTGTTACGAAATCAGGAGAGTGAATGTTTGAAGCAATTTAATAAAGCTGTCCTGGATGAAGAATCCTTTCTGAAGCAGAAATCAAAGGTGGAATGGCTTGGTGTGGGTGATTCTAATACATCTTATTTTCATAATTCTCTTAAATGCAGGAACCATCGAAGTCGAATATATGTGATTAAATACGTGCAGGGTGTACTACATGAAGGTTGGAATGTTCAGGAGGCTTTTGTACAACATTATCAATAATTTTTGGGTTGTGAAGGTCTAATTGATGTACAGCCTTCACCTGAACTATTTTCTACTACTTTAGATGAGCATGCTGCCCTTAATATGATCCGTAAGGTAATTGATGATGAGATTAAAGCTGCTATGTTCTCTATTGGTGAGTGAAAAGCTCCCGGTCCTGATGGGTTTACTTCAGCCTTCTTCAAAAGCTCATGGTCCATTGTTGGAAAGGATGTTTTGTTGGCTGTTCACGATTTCTTCAGTAATGGTAAATTGTTGAAGGAGTTAAACCACACTATCATTGCTTTAGTGCCAAAGGTATCTACGCCAGCTTCAATTAATGATTATAGGCCTATTTCGTGCTGTAATGTACTATACAAATGTATCAGTAAGATCCTGGCTGATCGAATTAAGGATGGGTTGAAGACAGTAGTGAGTATCAATCAAACGGCGTTTGTCCCTGATAAGAGGATTTCTGATAATATTCTATTAACTCAAGAAATTTTACATAATTATCATAGAGACTCTGGTCCTCCTATGTAACACCCTGCTTTATAAAAATGTGAATTTCAAAAAATTTGAATATTAAATCAAACTCCGTTAATAAAATGCGGAAGCGACTTTTAAAAATCCCAAATGATTCCTAACGAATCTTAAAACATCATAAATGGTCTCATAAGGTGTTACCGACAAAGTATCATCACAATAATTCTAATGAAATCCACAATCCATCTAATAAATGTCAAACGGCTAAATAACGAGTCTACTTAAATAAAAAGTACTAAGGGTAACTAAAGTCGTCATCCACTAGCTCCATTATTAGCTACCTCGCTCACGATCAAGCCATCAAATGATCAATCAACGTCTAACCTGAGGGCACAACACAATTTTCCACAAAACAAGTGTCAGCTATTAAAGCTGAGTAAGATAACAGGTTAGTTAAATAACAAGGATTGCCAATTAAATCAATTTATAAAACAACTCATGCATATATAAAGGCACAACAACAATATCAACACAATCTGCATAATAGGAATATCAAATCCTATAATGTGCCTAGCAATCCTCCATATCAACACTAGCTACTTAACTGCACAAGCAACACAATCAACGCAAAGGTTATGCCAAATAAAATCTGCACAAATATGTTGTGTGAGGCGGCTGATACGTAAATCACACAGCGGAAGACTATTTTTGGTATTTTCTGGATTTTATGAAATAAATAAACAAACACGAGACAACAAAGTAAAAGATAGATAAAAGAATCCACCACCAAGATTCGTAAAGGCTAAGCCACCGGAATCAAGGATAAAGGAAACACTCCGCCCCACCACTATAATCGATAAAGGTCTAGCCACCACGATTACAGATAAAGGAAACCAAAGATTTAGACCTCACCACAATATTTGATAAAGGACGAACCACCACAAATATTGATAAAGGGGTCACTCCTAACCACCAAGATCAAAGATCTCTAAAGGTAAAAGAAGATTTTAAGAAATAGAGGCTGCTCTATTAATTTCATTCAACAACATCAAAAACTGTCTTACAATGAGAAATAAAGCCTCTATTTATAGCCACATGCTATTTTCTAGGAAAAGAAAATACAATAATAAAATAAATAAAAGTTGTCATGTGCTAAGCCACTAATTGTTTTTGGCCAATAGGAAATGGACAGAGTAGGTTTCTAGAAACATTCCCCTGCAAGTGGTCCCACAATACCATTAGAAATATCGTTGTCACACGTGCCTTCCTTATCCCTGTCAACAGCTGTCATTCTTCTTTATTGGGTCCACAAACATGGGACTTCAGTGGAGACTTTATTGAATGGAAACTGGAGACAAAATCTGGACTGCCACTGGAGACAAAATCTGGACTGCCACTGGAGACAAAATCTGGAGCATTCATCTAGAGACTAGACTGGAGCTGGTCACTGGAGTGCTTCAGTGGATATCTTCACTGGTGGATTACCACTGTTGGTCACTGGAGAATCTTGCCACTGGAGAAGTGTTACTACTGGTGACTGGACTGGTTCAGTAAAGACTTGTCTGAAATGGGCCACTACTGGCAGAATCAACATGGCTTGTTCAGATGTCATTATCAGTTCAGTTTCCTTCAGTTCAGTTAGCTTCTTCAGTTCGCTGGGTTTCTCCAGTTCAGTGAACCCGGACATTTCTGCATAAGCGGCCACATGACCAAATAGGAAACCTCACACCCGACCAGATGGGTAGACCTTTCGGTGGTCCATCATTGTCGTTATGGATAGGCATAACCAAATCCATGAGTAACCCGTTACTACACTGGTGGTCAATCACTTCACCCGGAATTACTGTACCAACGCTAATTGGGGTCAAACGGGAAACATGTACAGTGCCCCCGAGTGATCAACGCAGCACAACTAGCCTAAATAGGCTAGCTGTGGGTTAAGCTTAACTCTTTCAACGCTATGCTCGAGACTTATCAACACTAGTGGATTTCATCCACCCAACGCATCTACACAATTAGGTTGCAACCATTCTACTCATCAACACTTATTCAACACTAATGGATTTTACCCATTAGTACTCATCAACATTAGGGCATTTAACGTGCACGTGACATGGCAACTTAAATCATGTCTAGTGTACTATGTCAACAAGTCCACATAAATCAATCACAACACAATCACAAGCTACATTAAGCATCGACACAGCAACTAAGCTCATAGTTATTCAATCATACAACATAAACCTCATCACAAGCTACATTACACATCAAAACAACAATTAAGCTCATAACAACTTAAATATTCATCATAAAGCTCATCACAAGCTACATTAAGCATCAACAAAGCAATTAAGCTCATAACTACTCAAACATGCAACATAAACCCCGTGATTAACCTCCGACAAGTATCCCACACCCCACATATGCATGAGATAGTTTAAAAATCATAAAATAGGGATTTATTATCAAAGCTAAGTTTTGTTGTGTCCCTCGTGTGTCAAAAGTAAGTTATCTTACCTCTCGGAGCTTCTTAAACAACAAACAATGTGTTACCGTCCTTGGTATGTGTCCCCGACAACCTATGATCAATATATAATTAATAAATATCAAACATCTCTGATTATACAATGGAAATGATTTCCATGACGCCCAAACACCATGGACTCACACAAACTAATCCACAACAAAGTTTAGACGAATTCAACATTGCGCATATGTCAAAAACCATGTTTTTCGCAAACCATTACCCAACCTATTAACAAACTGTTATAATACATTAAACACAACTCTTTTATCTAACAATAGCCTTTGGAATCATCTTAATACGATTTTTCATTAATCTTCTATGAATTTTTGAACATTGCCTTGTTAAACTCGTCTGGAATCTGACCACTTTTAGAAATCAGTGTTTTCGGAGAATTACAAAGCAAAATCGGAGAAAACTTTCTTCTGGACGAATTTAGGAGACACCTAGACCTTTCCAAATATGTAAGGAACGACCTCTATAGATTTATAATGAATTAGTTATGATTTTTGTAAAACAGATAAGATTTCAGCCCTACAAAACCCTTGTTTTCAAACAACTCGACCACCAAACGGATCCAACACCTCAACCCCGACTTTCAGAACCTATATACACATAATATATGACCTAATTGATGGTTTGAAACCATCTCTTGATCCATGGATTATATACATCTTGTATAGATCACATAAATCCCAATTATCGTTACGAAATCGAATCAAACAATCACCAATCACCCTTTTGAGTTATGGGCCAGAATTAAATCAGTATATTGGTTGTAAATGAACATATTTGAGAGGGAAAAACGAGATATACCTGCAAGGATTGATTTAACTCCAAAAACAAACTCGAATCACCTCCGAATCGACTTCAATTTCTCAAGAACACAAAAGGGGGCTAGGGCTTGCTTTTTAGGTCATAAAACTCAATTAGAAACTGAAATTGATCCTAAATAGGGGATATTACACCCTAATACATCAGATATAAGTTTTAAAAATGCTCACTTAGACCCCTCGAGTCTCCAATATAACAATATCGTCTCAATTAACAACACTACTTACTATGAGAACACAAAACGACTTTAGCACTTAAATGACACACATATATCTACTTAATTACCACATAATAACTCATAAAAACACATAATTATTCTCACGTTAGTTATCTACATTAATTGAAACATTACTTAATGGAAGACCGTCATTGACTTACGGTCAAAGTTAACGGAGTGAACTAAAGTTCGGGATGTTACAATTACCTTCTCCTTAAAAGGATTCTGTCCCCAGAATCTACTCGACAAAAATAAATGTGGGTAACAATCCCTCATCATTGCTATAGTCTCCTACGTTAGGTGTTATCCTTTATTATGTTTCCACATATTCAACACAAAATCAATTAGCTTCCTACAATGATTCTTTTGTTTATGGACAAGGATCTCAACCGGTACATCCACCATTATCTTCTTTGGATCAACACTAATGTCTTCAAAAGGTATTACGCTAAACACTTTTCAAGTACGAAACATGAAAGGTGTTATGAATACCATCTAACTTGATGCGTAAATCACGCGACAAACGACAGCGGAAGACTATTTTTGGTATTTTCTGGATTTTATATGAAATAAACAACAAAACATAACAATAAAATAAAATGATAGATAAAAGAATCCACCACCAAGATTCTTAAAGGCCAAGCCACCGGAATCAAGGATAAAGGAAACACTCCGCCCCACCACTACAATCGATAAAGGTCTAGCCACCACGATTATAGATAAAGAAAACCGAAGATTTAGACCTCACCACAATATTTGATAAAGAACAAATCACCACAAATATTGATAAAGGGGTCACTCCTAACCACCAAGATCAAAAGATCTCTAAAGGTAAAAGAAGATTTTGTAAGAAATAGAGGTTGCTCTATTAATTTCATTCAACATCAAAAACTGCATTACAATGAGAAATAAAGCCCCTATTTATAGCCACATGCTCTACCTAGGAATTAACGAAATACAATAAAATATTCAAAAAGCTGTCATGTGCTATGGACCACCACTAATTAATTGACCAATAGAAAATGGACAAGCAAAGCTTCTAGAAACATTCCCCTGCACGTGGTCCCACAATACCGTTAGACTTAACGTTGTCACACGCTCCTTCCTTGACAGCTGTCATTCTTCTTTATTGGGCCCACAAACGCCAGTGGGAACTTTATTGATTGGAAACTGGAGACAAATATCTGGACTTCCACTGGAGACAAAATCTGGAGCATTCATCTGGAGCGCTTCAGTGTTGGTCACTGGAGAATCTTCTGGAGCTGGTCATCTGGAGCGCTTCTGATGCAGAGATGTCCAGGTTCACCGAACTGGAGGAACCCAGCGAACTGAAGAAGTCAACTGAGCTGAAGGAAACTGAACTGATAATGCCATCTGAACAAGCCATGTTGATTCTGCCAGCAGTAGCCCATTTCAGACAAGTCTTTACTGAACCGGTCCAGTCACCAGTGGTAACACTTCTCCAGTGGCAAGATTCTCCAGTGACCAACTCTGGTAGTCCACCAGTGAAGTACTCCAGTGACCAGCTCCAGATGAAATGCTCCAGATGATGCCTCCAGTAGTGGTCCAGAATTTGTCTCCAGTGGCAGTCCAGATATTTGTCTCCAGTAGTCCAGATATGTCTCCAGTGTGGTCCAGAATTTGTCTCCAGTGGCAGTCCAGATATTGTCTCCAGTGGCAAGATTCTCCAGTGACCAACTCTGGTAGTCCACCAGTGAAGTACTCCAGTGACCAGCTCCAGATGAAATGCTCCAGATGATGCCTCCAGTAGTGGTCCAGAATTTGTCTCCAGTGGCAGTCCAGATATTTGTCTCCAGTAGTCCAGAATTTGTCTCCAGTGGCAGTCCAGATATTTCTCCAGTGGCAAGATTCTCCAGTGACCAACTCTGGTAGTCCACCAGTGAAGTACTCCAGTGACCAGCTCCAGATGAAATGCTCCAGATGATGCCTCCAGTAGTGGTCCAGAATTTGTCTCCAGTGGCAGTCCAGATATTTGTCTCCAGTATCCAGATATGTCTCCAGTGGGTCCAGATATATGCCTCCAGTAGTGGTCCAGAATTTGTCTCCAGTGGCAGTCCAGATATTTGTCTCCAGATAATAAAGTCCCCACTGAAGTCCTATGTTTGTGGGCCCAATAAAGGAGACTGACAGCTGTTGAAAGGAAGGCGCATGGGACAACGACGTTTCTAACGGTATTGTGGGACCACTTGCAGGGGAATATTTCTAGAAGCTTTACGTGTCCATTTTCTATTGGTCAATTAATTAGTGATTGTCTTTAGCGTGACAACTTTATTGTAATATTTTATTATTTCGATGATTCCTAGGAAATAGCTTGTGGCTATAAATAGAGGCTTTACTTCCCATTGTAAGACAGTTTTTTGGATGTTGAATGAAATTAATAGAGCAGCCTCTATTTCTTACAAAAATCTTCGGTTTCCTTTATCTATAATCGTGGTGGCTAGACCTTTATCGATTGTAGTGGTGGGGCGGAGTGTTTCCTTTATCCTTGATTCCGGTGGCTTGGCCTTTACGAATCTTGGTGGTGGATTCTTTTATCTATCATTTTATTTTATTGTTATGTTTTGTTGTTTACTTCATATAAAATCCAGAAAATACCAAAAACAGTCTTCCGCTGTCGTTATCGCGTGATTTACGCATCAATTTTGGTATCAGAGCCAGGTTTTAAAAAGGTTTCTTAATCTTTTTATCCGTTGGGGTATTGTTTGTTTAGATCTCTTTTCGATTTAGTCAGATCTGTTTATTGATTGTTGAATATAGATCTATTAAGTTGGTTGAATATTAATGGCTTTTAGAAGAAATATGACATTAGAAGAAGCTCATAATGCTAGGAGAGATAGACAGATTGAAGATCTACAAGAAGCACTTGGTAGAGTTTTTCATATGTTAGAAGATGGTGGTCCTGTGAAAGAGATTCTGAATCTCAAGGTCCTAGTGAAAGATCTGATAGTACACCTAGAAACTCTAGTGATTCTGATGTTCCACAGCCCAGAGAAAGACGAAGAAGACATAAGGGTGATGATACTAGGGACATTAAGATAGATCCACCAGATTTTAATGGGTCTTCTAACCCAGAAGAATATTTTGAATGGGTTCAGGTTATGGACAGAATAATGGAAATAAAAGGTTATGATGATAAAAAGAGTTTTAAGGTTGCCATTATTAAGCTTAAAAAGTATGCTTCATCTTGGTATGACAATATGAAATCTGAAAGGGCATATAAGGGTAAGAGTAAAATCAAGACCTGGTCCAAACTGAAGGAAGTTATGCAGAAGAGATTTATTCCTCAGTCGTACAAGCAAGATCAGTATCTACTGATGAATAATCTGAAGCAAGGTGCTAAAGAAGTGGTGGAGTATATTAGAGAGTTTGAGCAACTGAAGAAGAAGGTCCAGTACAAACCTTTCACTAAAGTTACTTCCAGCTCCAGTCAACCAGTTACCAGTCAGCCAGTTACCAGGCCCAGTGAAGCTGCCCAGAAATCCTTCAGAGGAAAGGAGAAAGAAACTGGAGGATCTAAAGAACCAGTGGGAAGAAAATGTTTTAAGTGTCATGGCTTTGGTCACTTCCAGGCGCAGTGTCCCAACCAGCGAGCACTCACTGCTAAGGAGATTGAAAGTTTACCAGATGTTGATACTGAAGAAGGCGAACCAGTGTACGATGAAGAAGAAGATGAAGAGTCCTATGTTGGTGCAGATGTGGGAGAAATGTTGGTTGTCAGAAGAGTGATGCATGCTGATAAAGTTACCACTGATACTGCCCAGAGGGAGAACATTTTTCACTCCAGATGCACAGTCAAAGGAAAAGTTTGTGATCTGATCATTGACGGTGGGAGTTGTGCTAATGCTGCTTCAACTTACATGGTAGAAAAACTGGCACTACCTACAGTTAAGCACCCTCGTCCATACAAGTTACAATGGCTCAGTGAAGGATCTGAGGTAAAAGTTAACCGACAAGTTACTATTCCTTTTTCCATTCGATCTATTTATCAGGATAAAATTGTGTGTGATGTTGTTCCTATGGATGCTTGTCATATATTACTGGGTAGGCCATGGTTATTTGATAATAATGTTTTTCATAATGGTCGAATGAATTCATATTCAGTATTTGTAAGTGGGAAGAAGGTCACTCTGACTTCTTTAAAACCCAATGAAATATTGAAAATTAATAGGAAAGACCAACCCTGTAAGTCTTTGTTTATGTCTCAAACTGAAGTAGAAGAAGAGTTAACTGGAGGCTCTCCAGTTATGATGTTACTGGTGCTTGAGCGTACTGAAGAGAAGGAGTTCACTGGTGTCCCCAGTCTCCTGAAGACTTTACTGAAGGAATTCACTGATGTTTTCCCAGAAGACCTACCTGAAGGTTTGCCGCCAGTAAGATGAATTGAACACCAGATTGACCTGGTTCCAGGTTCAGTTCTTCCAAACAAAGCTGCTTATAGATGTTCACCTACTGAGGCTAAGGAGTTGCAAAGGCAGGTAGATGAGTTGGTTGCCAGAGGTTATGTCAGAGCAAGTATGAGTCCTTGTTCAGTTCCAGCTCTCCTGGTCCCAAAGAAAGATGGTTCGATGAGAATGTGTGTTGATAGCAGAGCCATCAATAATATAACTATTAAGTATAGATATCCCATTCCCAGATTGGATGATATGCTTGATGAGTTACATGGCTCCAAAGTATTTTCCAAGATTGATCTCAGAAGTGGCTATCACCAGATCAGAATGAAGGATGGGGATGAGTGGAACACTGCATTCAAACTTAAAGGAGGCCTTTATGAATGGTTAGTAATGCCTTTTGGTTTATCTAATGCTCCTAGTACTTTCATGAGACTGATGAATGAAGTCCTCAGGCCACTTATTGGTCAGTTTGTTGTTGTTTATTTTGACGATATTCTGGTATATTCAAAATCTGAAGCTGAACATGTTAATCATCTGAAAAGTGTATTTGAACTGTTGAGAAGACACCAGTTGTATGGTAAACTGGAGAAATGTGATTTTATGGTAGAAAGTGTGATATTTCTGGGGTATGTTGTTTCACAAGAAGGAATTTCTATGGATCCTTCAAAGGTAGAAGCCATCAGATCATGGCCAGTTCCGACTACAATCACTGAAGTCAGGAGTTTTCATGGACTGACATCTTTTTACATAAGGTTTATCAAGAATTTCTCTACAGTTGTGGCCCCAATCACTGATTGTCTGAAGAAGGGTGTGTTTGACTGGCCTAAGTCAGCCCAGTTGGCTTTTGAGCCACTCAAGGAAAAGCTAAGTTCAGCTCCAGTCCTATCTTTGCCAGATTTTGATCAGTTGTTTGAGTTAGAGTGTGACGCCAGTGGAGTAGGTATTGGTGCAGTTCTGGTACAAGCAGGGTGTCCAGTTGCATATTTCAGTGAAAAGCTCAATGGTTCTAAACTGAAGTATAGCACTTATGACAAGGAATTTTATGCAATTATTCGTGCTATCACTCACTTGGTCACATTATCTGAAGCCAAAGCAGTTTGTCTTATTTTCTGACCATGAAGCACTGAAGTTCATTAATGGTCAACATAAGCTTAATGCCTGACATGCATAATGGGTGAAATTTTTGCAGTCTTATTCTTTTGTCTCTAAGCACAAAGCTGGAGTGGCTAATGTTGTTGCTGATGCACTGTCCAGACGATATTCACTGTTATCTATTCTGGAAGCAAGAGTTCTTGGATTTTCTTTCATCAAAGAATTGTATGCTGCTGATCCAGATTTTTCTGATCACCTCACTGAAGCTCACCAGAAAGGACCATTTGTTGTTCAAGATGGTTTCTTATTTAAAAATGGAAAGTTGTGCATTCCCAGAGGTTCGATAAGAGATTTACTGATAAGAGAAGCACATGGAGGAGGCTTAGCTGGCCATTTTGGCATTAACAAAACTGGAGAGATCCTCACCGAACACTTCTACTGGCCAAGTCTACTGAAGGATGTCCAGAGTATTATCAGTCGCTGCCCAACTTGTCACCAGGCGAAGACAACTTTTCACAAAGGGTTGTATACTCCTCTTCCAGTTCCAAACTAGCCATGGAAAGATCTCAGTATGGATTTCATTGTTGCACTGCCCAGAACTCAGAGGGGAAAGGATTCAATAATGGTGGTTGTTGATCGATTTTCGAAAATGGCACATTTTATTGCTTGTAACACAACCAATGATGCTTCAGCAGTGGCAAATTTGTTCTTTAAAGAGATTGTCAGATTACATGGAATCCCCAAGACAATTGTGTCAGATCGAGATGTGAAGTTTCTAAGTTATTTCTGGAAGACTCTATGGAGACTGATGGGTACCAGATTATTGTTCAGTACGTCTCACCATCCTCAGACTGATGGACAAACTGAAGTCACGAACAGAACAATTGGTATGCTATTAAGAACACTGGTGAAGAAGACACTGAAAGATTGGGATCTGAAGCTCGCTCATGCTGAGTTTGCTTTCAACAGAGCCCCAAATTATTCGACCAGTAAATCCCCATTTGAAGTTTGTTATGGTGTCAATCCATTGACCCCCATTGATTTAATTCCATTTTCGATTGAGCCAAAAGCAAGTATTGAAGCTGAAGCCAGAGCGAAAGAAGTCAAGAAAATTCATGAAGAAGTGAAGGCCAGAATAGAGAAGGCAAATGCCAGTTACAAGGCCAGGGCAAACAAGAATAGAAAGCAGCCCAGTTTTGCACCAGGTGATCTTGTGTGGGTGCATCTGAGGAAAGAAAGGTTTCCAGCAAAGAGGAAGAGTAAGCTGATGCCCAGAGCTGAAGGTCCGTTCAAGATTCTGGAGAGATATGGTGATAATGCTTACAAAGTTGAACTACCTGGAGAAATGGCAGTTTCAAGTACGTTTAATGTTGGAGATCTGATGCCTTATCTGGAGGATGAGTACCTCGAAGACTTGAGACAAGTCTCTTTTCAGAGGAGGAGAATGATGCAGACATGTCCAGGTTCACTGAAATGGAGGAACCCAGCGAACTGAAGAAGTCAACTGAGCTGAAGGAAACTGAGCTGATAATGCCATCTGAACAAGCCATGTTGATTCTGCCAGCAGTTGCCCATTTCAGAAAAGTCTTTACTGAACCGGTTCAGTCACCAGTGGTAACACTTCTCCAGTGGCAAGATTCTCCAGTGACCAACTCTGGTAGTCCACCAGTGAAGTACTCCAGTGACCAGCTCCAGATGAAATGCTCCAGATGATGCCTCCAGTAGTGGTCCAGAATTTGTCTCCAGTGGCAGTCCAAATATTTGTCTCCAGATAATTAAGTCCCCACTGAAGTCCTATGTTTGTGGGCCCAATAAAGGAGACTGACAGCTGTTGAAAGGAAGGCGCATGGGACAACGACGTTTCTAACGGTATTGTGGGACCACTTGCAGGGGAATATTTCTAGAAGCTTTACGTGTCCATTTTCTATTGGTCAATTAATTAGTGATTGTCTTTAGCGTGACAACTTTATTGTAATATTTTATTATTTCGATGATTCCTAGGAAATAGCTTGTGGCTATAAATAGAGGCTTTACTTCCCATTGTAAGACAGTTTTTTGGATGTTGAATGAAATTAATAGAGCAGCCTCTATTTCTTACAAAAATCTTCGGTTTCCTTTATCTATAATCGTGGTGGCTAGACCTTTATCGATTGTAGTGGTGGGGCGGAGTGTTTCCTTTATCCTTGATTCCGGTGGCTTGGCCTTTACGAATCTTGGTGGAGAATCCACCACCAAGATTCGTAAAGGCCAAGCCACCGGAATCAAGGATAAAGGAAACACTCCGCCCCACCGATAAAGGTCTAGCCACCACGATTAGATAAAGGAAACCGAAGATTTAGACCTCACCACAATATTTGATAAAGGACGAACCACCACAAATATTGATAAAGGGGTCACAAATATTGATAAAGGGGTCACTCCTAACCACCAAGATCAAAGATCTCTAAAGGTAAAAGAAGATTTTAAGAAATAGAGGCTGCTCTATTAATTTCATTCAATTCAACATCACTTTTACAATGAAAAAGAGCCCCTATTTATAGCCACATGCTATTACCTAGGAATTAACGAAATATAATAAAATAATCAGAAAGTTGTCATGTGCTAAGGACAGCCACTAATTTATCAACCAATAAGGAATGGACAGACAAAGCTTCTAGAAAGATTCCTTCTGCACAAGGACCCACAAACCGTTAGGATTAACGTTGTCACACGCTCCTCCCCTTATCTTCTTTGACAGCTGTCATTCCTTCTTTATTGGGTCCACAAACACGCGACTGGACAAACTTCATTATTCTGAAACTGGTAACTTAAATCTGGAGCTTTCACTAGAGACTCAAATCTGGAGCATCCATCTGGAGACTAGACTGGAGCTCATCATTGGAGTGCTTCAGTGGAGAACTTCACTGGTGGATCACTACTGGTTGTCACTGGAGACTCTTTCCACCGGAGAAGTGTTATAACTGGTGACTGGACTGGTTCAGTGAACACTTGTCTGAAATGGGCTATTGCTGGCAGAATTAGCATGGCCTACTCAGATGGCATTATTCGTTCAGTTCTATCCTTCAGTTCAGTTGACTTCTCTAGTTCACTGGTATCATTCAGTTCAGTGAACCTGGACATTTCCACATCAATCTCCTCCTCTAAGAAAGGACTTGTCCTCAAGTCCTCGAGGTATTCATCTTCCAGATAAGGCATCAGATCCCCGACATTAAAAGTACTTGAAACTGACATATGTCCAGGTAGCTCAACTTTATAAGCTCTATTCTTGTTTGCCTTGGCCTTGTAACTGGCATTTGCTTTCTCTATTCTGGACTTCACTTGTTCATGAATTTTCTTGATTTCTTTTGCTCTGGCCTCAGCTTCAATACTTGTTTTTGGTTCAATCAAAAATGGAATTAAATCAATGGGAGTCAGTGGATTGACACCATAACAAACTTCAAACGGGGATTTACTGGTTGAATAATTTGGAGCTCTGTTGAAAGCAAACTCAGCATGAGCAAGCTTCAGATCCCAATCTTTCAGTGTCTTCTTCACTTCTTAATAACATACCAATTGTTCTGTTTGTGACTTCAGTCTGTCCATCAGTCTGAGGATGCTGAGACGTACTGAACATTAATCTGGTACCCATCAGTCTCCATAAGGTCTTCCAGAAATAACTCAGAAACTTCACATCTCTATCTGAAACAATTGTTTTTGGAATCCCATGCAAACGAACAATTTCTTTGAAAAATAGATTTGCAACTGCTGAAACATCATTTGTGGTGTTGCAGGGAACAAAATGTGCCATTTTTGAAAATCGATCAACAACCACCATTATTGAGTCTTTTCCCTCTGAGTTCTGGGCAGTGCAACGATGAAATCCATACTGAGATCTTCCCATGGCAGGCTTGGAACTGGAAGAGGAATACAGTCCTTTGTAAAAAGTAGCCTTCGCCTGGTCACAAGTTGGACAGCGACTAATGATATTCTGAACATCCTTCAGTAAACTTGGCCAGTAGAAGTGTTCAGTGAGAATCTCTCCAGTTTTGTTAATACCAAAATGGCCAGCCAGACCTCCTCCATGTGCTTCCCTTATCAGTAAATCTCTAATAGAACCCTTTGGAATACACAACTTTCCATTCTTGAATAAGAAACCATCTTGAACAACAAATGGTCCTTTCTGATTAGCTTCAGTGAGGCGATCAGCGAAGTCTGGATCGGCAGCATACAACTCTTTAATGAAAGAAAATCCAAGAACTCTTGCTTCCAGAATTGGTAACAATGAATATCGTCTGGAAAGTGCATCAGTAACAACATTAGCCACTCCAGCTTTGTGCTTAGAGACAAAAGAATAAGACTGCAAAAATTTCACCCATTATGCATGTCAGGCATTAAGCTTATGTTGACCATTAATGAACTTCAGTGCTTCATGGTCAGAAAATAAGACAAACTGCATTGGCTTCAGATAATGTGACCAGTGAGTGATAGCACGAATAATTGCATAAAATTCCTTGTCATAAGTGCTATACTTCAGTTCAGAACCATTGAGCTTTTCACTGAAATAGGCAACTGGACGCCCTGCTTGTACTAAAACTGCACCAATACCTACTCCACTGGCGTCACACTCTAACTCAAACAACTGATCAAAATCTGGCAAGGATAGAACTGGAGCTGAACTGAGCTTCTCCTTCAGTGACTCGAAGGCCAACTGGGCTGAATTAGGCCAGTCAAACACACCTTTCTTCAGACAATCAGTGATTGGGGCCACAACTGTAGAGAAATTCTTGATAAACCTTCTGTAAAAATATGTCAGTCCGTGAAAACCTCTTACTTCATTGATTGTAGTAGGAACTGGCCATGATCTGATGGCTTCTACCTTTGAAAGATCCATAGGAACAACATCACAAACAATTTTATCTTGATAAACAGATCTAGTGGAAAAAGGAATAGTAACTTGTCGATTAACTTTTACCTCAGATCCTTCACTGAGCCATTGCAACTTGTAAGGACGAGGGTGCTTAACTGTAGGTAGTTCCAGTTTCTCTACCATGTAAGTTGAAGCAGCATTAGCACAACTTCTAACATCAATGATCAGATTGCACACCTTGCCTTTAACAGTACATCTGGAATGAAAAATGTTCTCTCGCTGGGCAGTATCAGTTGCAACTTCATCAGCATGCATCACTCTTCTTACGACCAGCATTTCTCCAATATCTGCACCTACATATGCCTCTTCACTTTCATCATCATCGTACACTGGTTCACCTTCTTCAGTATCAACATCTGGTAAGCTTTCAATCTCTTTAGCAGTGAGTGCTCGCTGGTTGGGACATTGCGCCTGAAAGTGACCAAAACCATGACACTTGAAGCATTTTCTTCCAACTAGTTCTTTTAATCCTCCAGCTTCTTTCTCCTTTCCTCTGAAGGATTTCTGAACAGTTTCACTGGGCCTGGTAACTGGTTGACTGGAACTGGGAGTAACCTTAGTGAAAGGTTTGTACTGGACCTTCTTCTTCAGTTTCTTTTCAATCTGGAGGGCCAGTTTGCAAGCACCTTCATAAGTCCAGATGGACTGCAGTTCTATTTTCTCAGTAATGGTAGCATTCAACCCACCAAGGAATCTGGCGATAGTATGCTCTTCAGTTTTTGAATATACGAGAATATCATCAAAGTAAACAACAACAAACTGACCAATAAGTGGCCTGAGAACTTCATTCATTAGTCTCATGAAAGTACTAGGAGCATTAGATAAACCAAAAGGCATTACTAACCATTCATAAAGGCCTCCTTTAATTTTGAATGTAGTCTTCCACTCATCTCCATCCTTCATTCTAATCTGGTGATAGCCACTTCTGAGATCAATCTTAGAAAATACACTGGAGCCATGTAACTCATCAAGCATATCATCCAATCCGGGAATGGGATATCTATACTTAATAGTTATATTATTTATGGCTCTGCTATCAACACACATTCTCATCGATCCATCTTTCTTTGGGACCAGGAGAGCTGGGACTGAATAAGGACTCATACTTGCTCTGACATAACCTTTGGCAACGAACTCATCTACCTGCCTTTGTAACTCCCTCGCTTCAGTAGGTGAACACCTATAAGCAGCTTTGTTTGGAAGAACTGAACCTGGAACCTGGTCAATCTGGTGTTCAATTCCTCTTACTGGCGGCAAACCTTCAGGTAGGTCTTCTAGAAAAACATCAGTGAATTCCTTTAGTAGAGACTTCAGGAGACTGGGGACTCCAGTGAACTCCTTGTCTTCAGTACGCTCAAGCACCAGTAACATCATAACTGGAGAGCCTCCAGTTAACTCTTCTTCAACTTCAGTTTGAGACATAAACAAAGACTTGTTGGGCTGGTCTTTCTTATTAATTTTCAGTAACTCATTAGGTTTCAGAGAAGTCAAAGTGACTTTCTTCCCACTCACAAATGATGAATAAGAATTCATACGACCATTATGAAAAACATTATAATCAAATAACCAAGGTCTACCCAGTAATATATGACAAGCATCCATAGGAACAACATCACAAACAATTTTATCTTGATAAACAGATCCAGTGGAAAAAGGAATAGTAACTTGTCGATTAACTTTTACCTCAGATCCTTCACTGAGCCATTGCAACTTGTAAGGACGAGGGTGCTTAACTGTAGGTAGTTCCAGTTTCTCTACCATGTAAGTTGAAGCAGCATTAGCACAACTTCTAACATCAATGATCAGATTGCACACCTTGCCTTTAACAGTACATCTGGAATGAAAAATGTTCTCTCGCTGGGCAGTATCAGTTGCAACTTCATCAGCATGCATCACTCTTCTTACGACCAGCATTTCTCCAATATCTGCACCTACATATGCCTCTTCACTTTCATCATCATCGTACACTGGTTCACCTTCTTCAGTATCAACATCTGGTAAGCTTTCAATCTCTTTAGCAGTGAGTGCTCGCTGGTTGGGACATTGCGCCTGGAAGTGACCAAAACCATGACACTTGAAGCATTTTCTTCCAACTAGTTCTTTTAATCCTCCAGCTTCTTTCTCCTTTCCTCTGAAGGATTTCTGAACAGTTTCACTGGGCCTGGTAACTGGTTGACTGGAACTGGGAGTAACCTTAGTGAAAGGTTTGTACTGGACCTTCTTCTTCAGTTTCTTTTCAATCTGGAGGGCCAGTTTGCAAGCACCTTCATAAGTCCAGATGGACTGCAGTTCTATTTTCTCAGTAAATCAACACACTTCTTAAATGATTAACATGTTCAGCTTCAGTTTTTGAATATACGAGAATATCATCAAAGTAAACAACAACAAACTGACCAATAAGTGGCCTGAGAACTTCATTCATTAGTCTCATGAAAGTACTAGGAGCATTAGATAAACCAAAAGGCATTACTAACCATTCATAAAGGCCTCCTTTAATTTTGAATGTAGTCTTCCACTCATCTCCATCCTTCATTCTAATCTGGTGATAGCCACTTCTGAGATCAATCTTAGAAAATACACTGGAGCCATGTAACTCATCAAGCATATCATCCAATCTGGGAATGGGATATCTATACTTAATAGTTATATTATTTATGGCTCTGCTATCAACACACATTCTCATCGATCCATCTTTCTTTGGGACCAGGAGAGCTGGGACTGAATAAGGACTCATACTTGCTCTGACATAACCTTTGGCAACGAACTCATCTACCTGCCTTTGTAACTCCCTCGCTTCAGTAGGTGAACACCTATAAGCAGCTTTGTTTGGAAGAACTGAACCTGGAACCAGGTCAATCTGGTGTTCAATTCCTCTTACTGGCGGCAAACCTTCAGGTAGGTCTTCTAGAAAAACATCAGTGAATTCCTTTAGTAGAGACTTCAGGAGACTGGGGACTCCAGTGAACTCCTTGTCTTCAGTACGCTCAAGCACCAGTAACATCATAACTGGAGAGCCTCCAGTTAACTCTTCTTCAACTTCAGTTTGAGACATAAACAAAGACTTGTTGGGCTGGTCTTTCTTATTAATTTTCAGTAACTCATTAGGTTTCAGAGAAGTCAAAGTGACTTTCTTCCCACTCACAAATGATGAATAAGAATTCATACGACCATTATGAAAAACATTATAATCAAATAACCAAGGTCTACCCAGTAATATATGACAAGCATCCATAGGAACAACATCACAAACAATTTTATCTTGATAAACAGATCTAGTGGAAAAAGGAATAGTAACTTGTCGATTAACTTTTACCTCAGATCCTTCACTGAGCCATTGCAACTTGTAAGGACGAGGGTGCTTAACTGTAGGTAGTTCCAGTTTCTCTACCATGTAAGTTGAAGCAGCATTAGCACAACTTCTAACATCAATGATCAGATTGCACACCTTGCCTTTAACAGTACATCTGGAATGAAAAATGTTCTCTCGCTGGGCAGTATCAGTTGCAACTTCATCAGCATGCATCACTCTTCTTACGACCAGCATTTCTCCAATATCTGCACCTACATATGCCTCTTCACTTTCATCATCATCGTACACTGGTTCACCTTCTTCAGTATCAACATCTGGTAAGCTTTCAATCTCTTTAGCAGTGAGTGCTCGCTGGTTGGGACATTGCGCCTGAAAGTGACCAAAACCATGACACTTGAAGCATTTTCTTCCAACTAGTTCTTTTAATCCTCCAGCTTCTTTCTCCTTTCCTCTGAAGGATTTCTGAACAGTTTCACTGGGCCTGGTAACTGGTTGACTGGAACTGGGAGTAACCTTAGTGAAAGGTTTGTACTGGACCTTCTTCTTCAGTTTCTTTTCAATCTGGAGGGCCAGTTTGCAAGCACCTTCATAAGTCCAGATGGACTGCAGTTCTATTTTCTCAGTAATGGTAGCATTCAACCCACCAAGGAATCTGGCGATAGTATGCTCTTCAGTTTTTTTGACACCAGTTCTTGTCTTCAGTTGCTCAAACTCCCTAATATACTTCACAACTTCTTTAGTGCCTTGCTTCAGATTATTCATCAGAAGGTACTGATCTTGCTTGTACGACTGAGGAACAAATCTTTTCTGCATAACTTCTTTCAATTTGGACCAGGTCTTGATTTTACTCTTACCCTTATACTCCCTTTCAGATTTCATATTGTCATACCAAGATGAAGCATATTTTTTTAGCTTAATAATGGCAACCTTAAAACTTTTTTTTATCATCATAACCTTTTATTTCCATAATCCTATCCATAACCTGAACCCATTCAAAGAACTCTTCTGGGTTTGAAGAACCAACAAAATCTGGTGGATCTATCTTAATATCTTTAGTATCATCACCCTTATGTCTCCTTCGTCTTTCTCTAGGATGTGGGTCATCAGAATCACTAGAGTTTCTGGATGTACTATCAGATTTTTCACTAGGACCTTGATATTCAGAATCTCTTTCACTAGCAACAACATGGTCTCTATTAAACCTTAAACCACCATCTTCTAACATATGAACAACCCTACCCAGTGCTTCTTGTAGATCTTCTATTTGTCTATCCCTTAGCATTATGAGCTTCTTCTAATGTCATATTTCTTCTAAAAGCCATTTATATTCAACAAACAACACTAACAATAACATATCTAAACAAAAACTCCAACAGATCAAAAGATTAGAACAACCCTTTTGAATCTGACCCAACAAACAACTAAACCCACGGAAAAAAAGATTAAGAAACCTTTTTCAAACCTGTCTCTGATACCAAATTTCATGCGTAAAACAAGCGACATACGAAAGCGGAAGACTATTTTTGGTATTTTCTGATTTAAATGGAACAAACAAATAAAAACAAGACAATAAAATAAAAATGATAGATAAAAGAATCCATCACCAAGATTCGTAAAGGCCAAGCCACCGGAATCAAGGATAAAGGAAACACTCCGCCCCACCACTATAACCGATAAAGGTCTAGCCACCACGATTACAGATAAAGGAAACCGAAGATTTAGACCTCACCATAATATTTGATAAAGGACGAACCACCACAAATATTGATAAAGGGGTCACTCCTAACCACCAAGATCAAAGATCTCTAAAGGTAAAAGACGATTTTAAGAAATAGAGGCTGCTCTATTAATTTCATTCAATTCAACATCACTTTTACAATGAAAAGGAGCCCCTATTTATAGCCACATGCTATTACCTAGGAATTAATGAAATATAATAAAATAATCAAAAAGCTGTCATGTGCTAAGGACAACCACTAATTTATCAACCAATAAGGAATGGACAGACAAAGCTTCTAGAAAGATTCCTTCTGCACAAGGACCCACAAACCGTTAGGATTAATGTTGTCACACGCTCCTCCCCTTATCTTCTTTGACAGCTGTCATTCCTTCTTTATTGGGTCCACAAACACGCGACTGGACAAACTTCATTATTCTGAAACTGGTAACTTAAATCTGGAGCTTTCACTGGAGACTCAAATCTGGAGCATCCATCTGGAGACTAGACTGGAGCTGGTTACTGGAGTGCTTCAGTGGAGAACTTCACTGGTGGATCACTACTGGTTGTCACTGGAGACTCTTTTCACTGGAGAAATGTTATCACTGGTGACTGGACTGGTTCAGTGAACACTTGTCTGAAATGGGCTATTGCTGGCAGAATTAGCATGGCCTACTCAGATGGCATTATTCGTTCAGTTCTACCCTTCAGTTCAGTTGACTTCTCTAGTTCACTGGTATCATTCAGTTAAGTAAACCTGGACATTTCCACATCAATTTTTCTCATCATATTCTCTTTCACAACTAGGACAAAGCTCCCCAGAGCGAGGAACTCCAAAGAATGCAGCCGATTGCAATCCACTCTTAGAGTTGAGTAATCAACTTCTTCCTCCCAGTCGGAGCGAGACGATAAAGAACTTAAGCAACAGGAGCAGCACTAAAAATACAATCCACATAAAACGCCACTTCTCTATTAGGAAGACCGGAAAGGTCACCAAGAACACCACCACTCACACATCATTAGAAACAAGAGATTTTACCTTGCGTGAATCAATCACAAAGGTTAAAAATGATTACTCTTCTCTCGAATACTCTTAAGAACTCACATCAAGGAAATAAATTTCCAGCTGCGCTTTTATTTGTAACGATGAACATAAACCAAACTACCATCGAAAGTTTATCCAATCCCCCCTAGCAGCCACATCTACAATAGCTAAAATGGATAATAGAAGCAACTAAAAGGACCGACTCTTAACCTCAATAAAGCAATTGTATAGATCCCTAACTACTCATCAGAAGATATCCATCAGCTACTACTTCATCCGAGGTTAATCTAATTTGCGTGAAGAGTTAATCAATAAACACCCTAAAAGAATGACTCTCGCCTCACTACGAATCGTTGCAAGTTATTTCATTATTTAGGACCGAGTCCACAATATGCAAATCTTCACTCCTGTGTTCCACACGTACAATATCATTACCTCCAATGAGGAGAAGAAAAGAACTCGACACGCTCCGCAATAGCAACAAAAGATCACCGGTCGTGCATTATACACGCTCACACCAGCACTATTACAACTAAACTTGAGGTTTGCCTCAAGTTGCAACACTAGTTATACACACTACATACATTTTTTCAATAAGATTATTTTTACTTCATTGAGTACACAATCTCATACATGTCACTCACCAATATTACTAATTTATAACTAAGTGGGTACTCACCACTCATAAGGATGTATTCACTACTTATCAATCTCATCAACTAAATTCCATCTCACACCGGTCAACACAAGCATAGCTATAAACACACTTGCGTCGTGATACACTTGCAATTATGTTCCGGACCATAATTGTAATTGTATCTTTTCACATGCGTGTTCATTACTCCACTTGTGTATCACCCATTACACCTTCTCCTTTAGTATTTCCACAAGTCTACTCAATTAAAACCATTCTCACATCACATCACTACTGGATCTTAACAGGGGTTCGACAACGGTGTCCACAACTCATAGTTCTATTGCTACATATATCAAGTTTCCACATTCAATATTCCTACTCATTTTCTCATAACTCCCAATTTAACACACATATCAATTTCAATATATGGGAATTAGTACAAATTCTCACAAGGACTCATCTACCAAAAGCACCGAAAGACTTAGCGACAAATATAGTGAGGATTAAGGAAAATAAGGCTATAAACCTAATTATGCATATTAACAACACATACATAAAAGCCTTAATCTTACCCTCACACTCAACCCAAACCCGTCCTAAAAGCAAGCTTTAAGTTAAGAGAATCACCTAAGCAAAAAGGCGCAACAACACTACTAGTTTAAGTCCATAACCTACACCTAAGGCCAATGGTTCACTTAAACTACTGCTCTGATACCAACTTGTAACACCCTGCTATATAAAAATGTGAATTTCAAAAAACTTGAATATTAAATCAAACTCCGTTAATAAAATGCGGAAGCGACTTTTAAAAAATCCCAAATGATTCCTAACAGAATCTTAAAACATCATAAATGGTCTCATAAGGTGTTACCGACAAAGTATCATCACAATAATTCTAATGAAATCCACAATCCATCTAATAAATGTCAAACGGCTAAATAACGAGTCTACTTAAATAAAAAGTACTAAGGGTAACTAAAGCCGTCATCCACTAGCTCCATTATTAGCTACCCCGCTCACGATCAAGCCATCAAATGATCAATCAACGTCTAACCTGAGGGCACAACACAATTTTCCACAAAACAAGTGTCAGCTATTAAAGCTGAGTAAGATAACAGGTTAGTTTAATAACAAGGATTGCCAATTAAATCAATTTATAAAACAACTCATGCATATATAAAGGCACAACAACAATATCAACACAATCTGCATAATAGGAATATCAAATCCTATAATGTGCCTAGCAATCCTCCATATCAACACTAGCTACTTAACTGCACAAGCAACACAATCAACGCAAAGGTTATGCCAAATAAAATCTGCACAAATAAGTTGTGTGAGGCGGCCACATGACAAATAGGAAACCTCACACCCGACCAGATGGGTAGACCTTTCGGTGGTCCATCATTGTCGTTATGGATAGGCATAACCAAATCCATGAGTAACCCGTTACTACACTGGTGGTCAATCACTTCACCCGAATTACTGTACCAACGCTAATTGGGGTCAAACGGGAAACATGTACAGTGCCCCCGAGTGATCAACGCAGCACAACTAGCCTAAATAGGCTAGCTGTGGGTTAAGCTTAACTCTTTCAACGCTATGCTCGAGACTTATCAACACTAGTGGATTTCATCCACCCAACGCATCTACACAATTAGGTTGCAACCATTCTACTCATCAACACTTATTCAACACTAATGGATTTTACCCATTAGTACTCATCAACATTAGGGCATTTAACGTGCACGTGACATGGCAACTTAAATCATGTCTAGTGTACTATGTCAACAAGTCCACATAAATCAATCACAACACAATCACAAGCTACATTAAGCATCGACACAACAACTAAGCTCATAGTTATTCAATCATACAACATAAACCTCATCACAAGCTACATTACACATCAACACAACAATTAAGCTCATAACAACTCAAATATTCATCATAAAGCTCATCACATGCTACATTAAGCATCAACACAACAATTAAGCTCATAACAACTCAAATATTCATCATAAAGCTCATCACATGCTACATTAAGCATCAACAAAGAAATTAAGCTCATAACTACTCAAATCATCATAAAGCTCATCACAAGCTACATTAAGCATCGACACAGCAACTAAGCTCATAGTTATTCAATCATACAACATAAACCTCATCACAAGCTACATTACACATCAACACAACAATTAAGCTCATAACAACTCAAATATTCATCATAAAGCTCATCACATGCTACATTAAGCATCAACAAAAATTAAGCTCATAACAACTCAAATATTCATCATAAAGCTCATCACATGCTACATTAAGCATCAACAAAGAAATTAAGCTCATAACTACTCAAATATTCATCATAAAGCTCATCACATGCTACATTAAGCATCAACAAAGAAATTAAGCTCATAACTACTCAAACATGCAACCTAAACCCCGTGATTAACCTCCGACAAAAAAAAAACCCTAATTCTCTCTCTCCCTACCGGCGATCATGAGCACTTTTTTTTCTGTTCTTCGAATCCTCCCACTCCGATCAGATTAAACCTGTAAATATCTCCCTCTCATAATCCTTTTAATCCCTTGGGGTTAGAGGATTGTTGATGTGCACGTTTGGGTTTTTTTCCGATTGGTTTTGGTGGTATCGATTTCTTTTTTCTGTTTTTGATCGTCTCCCTTGAACTGTTAGGTTTTTTATCAGATTTGTTTATCATTAGTGTTATCACGGCTATCTTTATAGTTCAGTTAGATTTATACACTAGTGCTAAATGAATTTTGGTGATTGATTTGCAGTTTTAGGGTTCTAGGGTGTTAGGGTTTTTATTTTCCTGTTCGATTGCTGTCGCATTTTCTGGCTCATCTAGGTATTTTGTTTTAATGGTTTGTTTTGTTTATGAAGAGAGATTGCCCTGTGTTTGATCTTCAAGCGTTAGAGGAACGTTTTTCACGTTTACGTTCTGGTAATATTGATCAAAAGGATATGTCGGGGAAAAAGAAAAAGGGTGGCAGCCCTAACAAAGGGCGCACCACACCGCCTACTGATACCAAATCAAAGCCTCCTATACCTATATATAGATCTTTTGCTGATAAATCTGCTGGTGCAGCAGTGAGCAAGGAGCATGAATCTGATGTTGGTCCTAATTCTGAAGGGTTTCAAAAAGCTGGTGTAACTGTTGAGGTACCAGGGTCTGCTGATCTGAATAATGCTGCTGCGGAATCGCTTCAGGGATTGAAGGTGAATAATAATGATAATAAGGATGCTACATCAGTCGATCCTGAACTGCTAAATACTGGTGTAAACGAGCCTAGGTTGGAGAAGATCGATAAGACACCTAAGTCAGATATGCATGATGCATTTTCTACACCGGTGGAAAGTGTTTCTGGTTGTTCACATGAACCAGTTGCTAAAGAGTCTGCTTTCCCTGGATTTAGTAAACCAAGCTTGGCTGAGGATTCACAGTTTCAACAGAAAAAACCAACTGTATCTTATGCTGCTAAATTGCAAGGTGATGGTGTACAAACTGGAGCTGTGAAGAGGACAATTAACCTAAGGAAGATTGAAACCACAAGTAATGTGGAGGGTGTTGATGTTTTTCTGCCAAAAGAGTCCATGACTGAAGTATGTGCTCGATATGATAATACGTTATATGGTTACTTCTTGGGGAAGAAAATTGCTTTCCCAGTTGTGGATAATTTTGTCAAAAATGCATGGATAAAGCATGGTCTAACACGTATTATGATGAATGCTAGTGGTTTTTACTTCTTTAAATTTAAAACAAAAGCGGGTATGGATTATGTGCTTGAGAATGGACCTTGGATTATTAGAAGTTCACCTATAATTCTGAATATGTGGAACCCGAATCTTAACCTTACTAAAACTGATATGAAAAATGTTCCAGTTTGGGTGAAAATGCATGATGTCCCTATGGTTGCATACACTGATGATGGGTTAAGTCTGTTGACATCAAAAGTGGGTGATCCAAAAAAGCTAGATTCATACACAACTGATATGTGTCTTGAATCTTGGGGTCGGAATAGTTATGCTAGAGCATTAGTTGAATTGGACGCTGAGGAGGACTTTAAAGATAAAATTGTTATTGCCATTCCAAAAATGGATGAAGAGGGTTATACGAACTCAGTTATAAAAATTGAATATGAATGGAAGCCGCCTAGGTGCTCGACTTGCAAAGTTTTTGGACATGTTGATTCTGCATGTCCTAAGGCTATCAAAGCTGCTCCGGTGGCTAAATCAATGGACAATGATGGGTTTCAACAGGTGAACAGTAAGAGGAAAGGAAAAACCCAAGGATTCCCAGTTAAGCAAAAACAAAAGCCTGTGTTTGAATATAGACCTGTGGTAAAACCTAAAGTTACAACGGAGGTAGGCAGTTCTTCTAAGCCATCGATTAGTACTCAAAACTCTTATGACCCTTTGAATGATTATGGAGAGGGAGCTGCTGATCCATTATTTTTTTTTGGGTAAAGGGGAATTTAAACCCCGGTAAGCTTTTATAAATCACCCAAAGAGAAGGTTATACAAGTAGCTTGGCAAAGAACCAAACTAATTCATACATATGACATGCCATATGTATGTGAAACAATAACGTCACAAGCGACCTTGCTGAACAATACATAAAAAAAGGCTAAAAACATCAAAAGCTTTAATAATACACCTCTTAATATGTAAGTAACCAATATCAAACATCAACCTCTATCATTCTACCAAATCGAAACCAAATCTCAAACATGCACATCACAGTGAAGAGCTCAAAATGGCTAACCAAATGGAGACTCCTACCCTTAGATAAATCCAAAGGCCTGTCAGAGGGACACATTTAGAAGACAGGTTGACTTCTTAATGGCAAACAATAAAAGTGATGTTTAATATAGGTTTACGTGGTATCCAACTTCCATTCTTCTAGGATGCTTCTTCCTTGAATCTTTTTCTTGAACTTCATAGTGGCTAACTTCATCCGAACGGTAGACACAATAACATCACGCAATTGAGCAACCGATCTTTCTTTAGGAGAAAATAATCTGGAGTTTCTCTCTTGCCATAAGTAATAGGCCGAAGCAGCAATCAAAAGCTTAGCAATAACCGTCTTAGCAAGATTAGGCTTCGATGTCAACAATAGCATTGAAGTGATATCAGTCCATCGGTTTGGAACCGCTTGAAATCCCATTAAGGGGCGAACCAAATTCCAAATCTGCAATGAGTAATTACATTCAAAAAATAAATGTTGATGCGAATCAGGTCCACGCTTGCAGAGGGAACAGCAAAGTAGATTTAAGTTAGTAGAACCACTAACATCCCATTGCTTCATCTTATCATGAGTCTTTAGTTTTTCTCTCATAATAAGCCAGACATGAAATGAGTGCCTCGGAATACTGTGTGCAAACCAAACAAGATCAACCCAAGGAACAACTGGTCTTCTAACTCGGATGGTTTCCCATGTAGAGGAGGCTGAAAAATCAGTTTCCTTCCCATTATTATCATACCAAGTAATTACATCAGAAACAGCAGGACGAAGAACAGGAGGAGTAACATTTATAAGCACTGGAAATAGATCAAACCAGGCAATTGGCCATTTCCAGCGTCCATTAGTTAGAATATCATTAACAGTTGCATCAAGACGAAATCCCGCTCTAGTCATCTCTCTATATGTAATAAACTTACATAAAGGGCCAATAGAAGCCCAATTATCAAACCAAGCTGAAGTAGTACACCCATCCCCTATCAGATACTTAATATGTGGTTGGATTACTTCTCGCAATTGAAGAAGCTTACGCCATCCCCATGTTGAGCCAGCTTTCAAAGGGACATCCCAGAAATTTCTTCCCTTGAGTTTATGCACATTAATCCACTGTACCCAAAGAGACTTACGATTATTCAAGATACTCCATACATGAGAAGTCATAAGAGCTTTGTTAACATCACAAATTCTTTTAATTCCAATTCCTCCCTCATACTTAGGGAGGCAACAATCCTTCCATGCCACCTTAGCTTTACCTTTGCTCATGGGACCTTGAGTCCATAAAAAAGCCCGCATCTTCTTTTCCAAATCAGAAATGATACTAGCAGGGAGAATGAAAACTGAAGCCCAATAAATATGCATGGAAGAGAGAACTGAATTAATTAATTGTAACCTGCCAGCAAACGAAAGAGACTTGTTCTTCCAATCACTTATTCTAGCCTCCATCCTTTCAACCAAAATTGTGCAATCTTTGTGTAAAAGTCTAGATGAAATAAGTGGAACACCAAGATAACGAACCGGAAGAGAGCCTTCTTCAAATGGGAGGATCTCCAAAATAGCCCTCTTAATACGATCAGGAACATTACAAAAGAAAGCCGTGCTTTTAGCTAGACTAGGCATAAGTCCTGAGGCATTAGAAAACTCCATAAGCCCGTCCATAATGGCTTTGGCTGAAGTAAGATCACCTCGGCCAAAGAGAAAGAGATCATCTGCAAAACAAATGTTAATAATTCGTTGTTCTCCACACAAGTTATGAAACCTGAAGCCCGGAGAATGTTGCACAGATTTGTGTAACATCAGAGTTAACACCTCCATAACCATAGTAAAGAGATATGGGGACATGGGATCACCCTGTCTAAGGCCTCGTCTTCCTTGGAAATGACCATGAATATTACCATGCAGGCTGATAGAGAAAGAAACACTGGTAACACAAGACATGATCCAATGTACCATAGTCGGATTGAATCCAAAGCCAATTAATGTTGCTCTTAAGAAGCTCCAATTAACAGTATCATATGCTTTCTGAATGTCAACCTTAGCAGCACATCGTGGGGGGCCAATCTTACGATGATAATTATGCATTAATTCTTGAGTTAGAAGAATATTATCCGATATAAGCCTACCAGGAATGAATGCGGATTGATTAATATCCACAATATCGTCCAACCCATCCTTAATGCGATTAGTAATAATTTTACTAATGCATTTATATATTGTATTGCAGCAAGAAATTGGGCGATAATCTGTAACTCTATTAGGAGTGGACACTTTCGGAATCAATGCTAAGAAGGTATGGTTGATTTCTTTCAAAATTTTGCCAGTCTTAAAGAAATCATGAATGGCAGAAAGGATGGAAATTATTTCATGTATTGCTGCTGATCCATTATTTCATGTTACTACTATGGAAGAAAGGATGGAAATTGAAAAGAAGAAACTTGAAAATCTTGTTGATGGTGATTCGGATAATGAAAGTGTTGAGACCATTTTTGCTGAACCATATGAAGATACTTTTCAGCCTAATGCACCAATAAAACCTTCTGAGGGGGCAAGCACTCCCGGTAATGATGGTTTTAATGGGTAGTATTGCCTCCTGGAACATAAGAGGGTTGAATCGCCCCCACAAACAAAAGGAGGTTCAACATGTAGTGTATGAAAATCATTTGAACATATGTGCTATTCTCGAATCCCATATGGATGTTAGTAAGTTGTTTGACACATGTAAGAATATATGTAAAACTTGGAGTTGGACATCGAATGGAGGGTTATGTACTAAAGGTACAAGGATTATTGTCGGGTGGGATACTGATTTTGTTGATTTAATGGTTATCTCATAAACTGATCAGGTCATGCATACCCAAGTTACTTCTAAGTTGGATCAGAAATCTTTGTTTCATCCATGATCGACCATGGGTAATTCTGGGTGACTTCAATTCTTCGCTGAATCTTGAAGACTCTTTGTTGGGTACATCGAAAGTAACTTTTGGTATGAATGATTTTAAAGAGTGTGTAGAAGCAATTGAAGTGTTAGATATTAATAGCTCTGGTTTACATTTCACTTGGAATCAAAAACCCAAGAAAGGTACTGGTGTGTTTAAAAAGATTGACCGTGTTATGGGAAATTTGAAATTTGTGGATAATTTCCCATCTGCGGTTGCACTGTTTCAACCTTACAGGGTGTCAGATCACTCACCGTGTATCTTAAAGCTCCCTTCGGTTACAAGAACTAGCCCCAAACCTTTCAAATTTACGAATCTTCTTGTACATAAGCTGGGTTTTAAGGAAGCTGTTGAACGTGAATGGCAGCAAGATGTGCATGGGCATTACATGTTTCAAGTAGTAAAAAAGCTGAAAACACTGAAAAAACCTTTACGAAAACTACTGGTGAAACAGGGTAATATTCATACTCGGGTAGATAATCTTAGGAAGGAGTTGGATTTGCTTCAGGTTGCTATAGATAAAGATCCTTTGGATTCTTCTCTACGTAATAAAGAAGCAACAATGCTTAATGAGTTTAAAGAAGCACAACTTGATGAAGAATGTTTCCTTAAACAAAAGGCTAAAGTGGAATGGCTTGGTTTAGGGGATGCAAACTCCGCTTTTTTTCATAAAACGTTGAAGTACAAAAATCACAGATCACGAATTGAAATCATCAAAGACATGCAAGGTGTTACACATGAGGGTGGAGCTGCACATCAAGCCATGGTGGATCATTTTACGAATTTTCTGGGTAAGTAAGATGAAATCAGAATTTACCCAACACCTGGTTTGTTTACTAGGGTTCTTGGCCATGACAAGGCGGCAAATATGGTCAGGAATATTACTGATGAGGAAATAAAAAATGCTATGTTCAGTATTGGTGAGAATAAAGCGCCTGGACCTGATGGGTATACCTCAGCTTTCTTGAAGAGTGCTTGGAATATTGTTGGTAGTGAGGTTTGTCTAGCAATACATGAGTTTTTTCGAAATGGAAAGCTGTTATAACAGATGAATCATACTATCATTGCGTTAATTCCAAAGGTTTCCACACCTGCCTTTATTAATGACTATCGTCCTATTTCTTGCTGTAATACCATTTATAAATGTATAAGCAAGATTATTACGAATAGAATAAAGGATGGGTTGCATGATATTGTTAGTATCAACCAGTCTGCGTTTGTTCCATGGAGACTTATTTCAGATAATATACTACTCACTCAGGAGTTAATGCATAATTATCATTGAAATGTTGGCCCCCCAAGATGTGCGTTTAAGATTGACATCCAGAAAGCGTATGACACAGTTAATTGGAAGTTCTTACAGGAGGTTTTAATTGGCTTTGGTTTTCACCCAACAATGATTAAATGGATCATGACTTGTGTCTCTACGACATCCTTTTCATTATGCATCAATGGCAACCTTCAAGGGTACTTCAGAGGAAAGAAAGGATTGAGACAGGGTGATCCTATGTCGCCATATCTATTTACGTTGGTTATGGAAGTTCTAACACTGCTTTTGAACAGTTCTTCTTTGTCTTCTAACTTCAGGTTCCATAACAAATGTGAGAAACAAAGCATTATTAATTTGTGCTTTGCGGATGATTTCTTAATATTCTCACGAGGTGATACTAGGTCAGTGAGAATCATATTGGATTCTATTAATATGTTCAAAGATATGTCAGGATTAGTACCAAGCATGTCAAAGAGTACTGCCTTTTTTTGCAATGTTTCTGATCCTGTTAAGCAATCTATTTTGGACATCATGCCCTTTGAGGAAGGAAGTCTTCCTGTTCGTTACCTTGGAGTCCCTCTTATTTCATCTAGATTGCTATATAAGGATTGTAAGGTGTTATTAGAAAGAATGGAGAAACGGATCACTGATTGGAGGAATAAATCTTTGTCGTTTGCTGGGAGACTTCAATTAGTAAGGTCTGTGCTGTCATCACTACATATTTATTGGGCATCAGTGTTTATTCATCCCCAAAGTGTTATTAATGACTTGGAAAGCAAAATGAGGAGATTTCTGTGGAATCAAGGTGATACTATTAAAGGTAAAGCTAAGGTTGCATGGAAATCTTTATGTGTACCAAAATCGGAGGGAGGACTTGGAATTCGAAGGATTTCTGATTTCAATAAGTCTTTAGTGGTCAAACATGTGTGGAGTCTATTAACTGGTAGGGATTCTTTGTGTAACAACCCTCAATTTCCGACTAGGACGATTTACTTCTATTTATCTAGATACCTATCCCTAGAGGTTTCTTAAAAGATTTTGCCTTCCAGACATTAAGGCATAGTGATGCTTGCCATCTAGTTCAGTAGAATTTCCGAAGATAGCTAGTTGCCTTAAAAATGCCATGAACAATAACTATAATCATTCAACACAATCTCGAGCTATAAGCTAGTTCTAATTGAACTTGACGAAAGGTCAACAAACCAAAAACTTTATTTCGAGAAGTTAAGTTATATAAATAATAATGTGAGTCTCACAAGTTGAGATAGCGACCAAGAACTCCTATAAACGTCCAACAATTTAACCATCAAGTCAATTTGAGTAAACATGACATAAAAATAACATGCCTAACTCAAAAATATGTTTACAAACTAATGTGCACATAAAAGTGCTTGAATAATAATAATAGGTATATGTCTAATACAAATACAAAATATACCTAAAATGACTTAAGTAGTTAAATTAAAAACACAAAAGTGTGTATATGCATACACATACACACACGACTTATACATATACATATATACATACTCTTGAAACACAAAATAACTAATTATACATTACAAATAAACTAATATAACACTTACAAAACAAACACCCATCCAATATATACATACACATATATATACTTACACTATAATAAATAAACAAAAAAAAAAAAGGGAAAAACCCTAACCCTAAACCCTTGGCCGTCCCCCCCCCTATACCACACACACACTTCACTTTTCACTTCATTTCTTACAAACACAACACACACACAAATACACCTTTCACTCTCAAGACTCTTCCTCTCTTCTTTTCTCTCTATAATTCGGCCAACAATAAAACAAGGAGAAAAACAAGACTAAATCTAATATAAGCAATAACAATAATAAGGGTTTATACTAGAGTAAGTAAGGATTGAATCAAGCTAAGGTTTAAGGGTGTTTTTCAAGCAAAGGGAGGGTTATTTGGGCCTCTCAAGGTCACGAAAATTCTGCACTTTTTCCATCTTCAAACCAAGTTCATCAAGGGTATAAATCTTTATCTCTTTACTAGATCTATTTTGTTCTTGCTTATTTTTCAAAGATTTTATCAAAAGTTTATGTTTCCTTCTTGTTTTCTTTGTAATACACACTTGATGAGGGCAAGGTTGATAGGATCTTTCTCCTCATGCATATGCATGTCGAGATCTATGAGAAAGATCCAAGGATTCAACAAGTTTAAGACCCAAAAGTGTCGTTATAGATTAGTAGCTTTTAAAGTGATTTTCCTTTTCATAGATCTATATGTTTTTGTATATTTTGAATAATATATTTCTGAGATTTTTCATTAAAAAGATGTTTTTATGTTGTTGAAAGTTAGATCTATAAAGATTGGTATTGAAAAGTGTTGATTTGAATGAATACGTGTTAGATCTAAGAAAGTTGAATCTTGTTGTTGGATTATGAGATGGATGAACTTGTATTAAGTGAAAAATATGTTAAAAGAGGTACAATAATCTGGAAATTTGATGTTAAGAGGTATAAAAATAAAGTATTAATCTTGTAAATGATGAACTCAAGTGTTAATAAAGCAAGAATGGTCATTGGTGAGTTGTTTTAATCAATATACATTCTGACAGAAACCATCTTCTGTCTTGGGACGGATACACTGGGCTTGTGAGGGCAGATTCAAGAAAAACTTTCAAAATAAAAGTTGTAAATAAACGAGTTAAGTTTAAGCTCCAACTGGAATCACTTAAAAATAATGAACCAAACAAAAGATATGATTTTTCTACCAAAAGTGGTCAAAACTGGATTTTTGTCTTAATGTTGAGTCAACTTTGACGATTTTTAATTCCTTAACTAATAAGTTTCAGAAGTTTAAACTTGGTGTGAACTGAGTTCAAAGTGTCCCTAAGTTAAAATAAAATTGGGAGATTTTTCTTAAATGTCCATCATAGAAATCTTTTATAAAATATTTTGAGTCGCACAGCAGCTCTTGTTCTGACCAGTTTTGGTTTGGTAATTTTTAGAGGTAGTAAACAATGTCTAAAAATTTAGCAAAAATTCACATAAATATAGGACACATATATGTCTCTGTATAAAAATCACCATCTCCCAAATAATTCAACTTAACCAAAAATGACTACTCAACATTTCATGAAAATAAGTGTTAAAACAGAAAATTCCAAGTAAAAGTTCTTCACAACAAAATAAGCTAAAAGTCACTAGATTGCAACTTTAATCAACTCCAACAATCTCGTAACAAAAAGTATTATAAACCTACTGAGAATATGTCAAATAAAAGTTATAAAACTTAACTTGGTTATTAAGTGGCAAAGACAAGCCTACAAATCACTAATTCGGTTCATACAAGCAATAACCGAAAGCTTTAATTTGCACATATCACACCACCACCACTATCACGAATTAAGACACCAAAATATAATGAACATTCTGGAAATAATGAAATAAGGATAAAAATCCATTTTGACGCATTTGAATTGCTTGGAAAATGAGACTAAAATCACTTTTTCGGTAAACGATTTATAAGCTTAGAATCCTCTAAATGAGCAAGACACAAGAGAAGTTGATTTGATATGATCTTTCCCATGATAAAAGTTGCCAAAAAAGGGCTGAGATATTTAGCCAAAAAGTTATGTGGTGATTTCTAAGAATTTCTATTAATTATTAAATTTAAATGATAATTAAAAAGGAAAATAAATAAATAAATAAATTATATAAATCATGAAATTGGTTAAATAATCACAACCAATGATGAAAGTGACTAAAACCTACTGGAGTAAAATCATTTCAAGTCAAAGAACAAATGTCATATAATTTAGAAATAATTAAGTAAGTGAAAATCACCAATTAATAACTATTTTTAAATTAATAGAGAAATTTCATAAATAAATATATATATCACAATATTTTAAGTTAAAAAGCATAATAATCAGAATATAACCCAAATATAATTAGCCACAAATTATAAAGGCAAGGGAGGTACTTAAAAGTACTTTTAAAGAATTATTTGGTTAATAAATCAAGAAAATGAATAAATAATTAATTAAATAATATTAAATTAAATAAAAATAAATAGTTATAAATCAGAAATTTTTCATAAATATTAATATTATGAAGTTACTAATGTCAAATATTATAATCAAGCAAAGCACACAATGGGAACCATGATAATCAAAGGCAAGCTACCGAAATTCTAACAACTTATGACTACATGTATAATGAAAGTGACTCTTTTACACCAACACTCGCTACAACCAAAAAGATGCAAATATTAACAATATACTTGGATTCCAAAATTTATGACAACATAACGAAAGTGGCATTTCTTAGTGATGGCTTAAGATAGGGACTTACGTATATTAGTCCTATCGTAGGGATAGTCTTGGCTCGAAATGTGATTGAGGAATATGACGGATATATGGTCAAGGAAGCAATAGATGGGAAGTACCCATTTTGGATGAGTGAATATAATATGCGGCATATCAAGGTGAGTCATAGCCCCCTTTCAAACTCTTTTATGTGTTTACTTTCGGGGTGAAAAGCATGTTTAATTAAAATGGCTTTATCTTATGAAATGATTCTTCGAAACAATGATAATGATGTGGGAATTATATTGTATGTTCAACGTGTTATATGTTATATGATGAGCTTGAGTACTGTCAAACTGTGGTCCCCTGTACACTACTATTAACTCATTTGAGGCCTGTAGTTAGAGGGTTGCGCAACTAGGACTTGTCCCCTCATCCACTATTATAGGTAACGGTGGGATGTTTGGTCTGCCTTGGTGGCCACCTTCATCGCCAGTCTGGCCTCGCGGTGCTCTAACTACTATATATTTATGGGCGTCTCCATGGCACGACCCTTGGTTATCTTTATGCACGTGATTGACAGCATGTGCTTATCATTATCTTATCATTTGGGACATTATATCTGATTATTGGGACATAACCGGTCTTAGTAGTGGCTCAAGAACAATCTCATCGAATTATGTCATGGTAGTCTTACCATTGACCAAGAGGTATTGATATTATATTATGGATGGAAATTATTGATTGAACATACGGTTTGGGTATTGGACCTTATATGGAATCTTGAAGGTTGTTGAATTTGGCAATATTGAAGTATTGATGACCAAATGGTTTTGGTATGATAAATGATTAATCGATTGATATATTTTTCTCTCACGATAAATGTGACAAATGAGAACGTTATACTTTACCATGGATTTCTCAACTATTTTGAAATGGATATGTAACAAGATTTACTTGTAAACCTATGCACTCACCAACTACGTTTTCGTAGTTGACACTTTTTCTTCATGCTTTTCAGGAATTAGCGTAAGCTTTGAGGAACTATATGCAACATGATTGTTTGCATTGCACTTTGGAGTCAAAGATCAAACCTTGTGACGGGCAATGGAATCCGCCCTGACCATTGTAGTATACCATCTCATGTATTTGTTATTTGTTTCGTGGACTCAATATCCAAGTATAGTAGACGTATTGTACTTGGGAATTGGTTCACATGCTTGTGCATTGTAAATTATTTTTATCAACTAAAGCTATGGTGAATGTTATCTATTATCCTTTGTTTTGAATACTCGACTTTCTGTACATCTCATCGTTCCGCCTTGGTTGGGGTGTTTCAGAAAATGGTATCAGAGACTAAGGTTATAGAGAACATTGGGGTTCCTCCGGGAATTCCAAAACTATAGCCTCTTTTCAAAACGAATTTTTATAGTCGAGTCGAGCATAAGGTTGAGCGGTTTAGTTTGAGCTTTACATGGTAAGACCATAATTAAACGTAAAGTCATGAATCTACGTTTAATTATGAGAGGACCATGTAAAACTCAAACGGCCACTTGGACTTATGTTCAAAAGGATTCCTTTTCAAAAAAAAAAAAAAGAGAAAAAAAAAAGATCTTTAATAAATCTGTTTTTATGAGCATACATGTTGCATTTAGACATTCACCTAAGCATATATAGCAATTCGAGACTTTCCTTACTTGAGGATTATGCTAGTTCAGTAGGATTCCCCTTTTGCACATTAGAAGTAAAATGAATATAAGATTGAAAGGCATTCGTTGATGCATGCTACTCTATGCTGTAACATGTGAATTTGGGCATGATTTGATTGCAATGTGAAAGCTTATAGGTGCAATGTGAAAGTTGTAATGTGCAATGTGAAAGTTTGTAATATGCAATGTGAAAGTTTGGAATGTGCAATGTGGAAATTATGTGAGGAATGCATGCGTAAAAGCCTTTTGATTCATGATGTTGAACTTTAAGTTGCATATGCACTTTAAAATAATGAGGTTATTATAAGGCACGAAATCATTTTGGGGTATGACTTGTTCAATTTATTGGGTAATGACGTTGACTATTTGTGATCGATTTAGAAAGAAAATATAGGCCTGACGAGTTGATATGAAATTTCATGGACGATATGGATGTAAGAGCCTTTACTCCCTAAGTTTGAGCTATTTGAAACTAGCGCGTGAATATTGCGACGATTATGTAGTCATGCCTTACTATTAAGATAGTTATTGTGCTCTAAGATTTGACTATTGAGAACTAGTACCTGCTAGATATGATGATACTGTGGGTAGTCCTTACTACTGATGTAGATATTGTGCGTTGAGATTTGACCGCTTGAGAACAAATTATTGTCCTTGAGAAATTCACTATGAAACTAGATAATTTCCTAAGTATGAAAGTTGTCACTAAATACCCCTCCGTCATTCGTTCACTTGTACTTTTTTTGAAAATTATCCATCATCATATTTCTTATGACACCGCTACTCAATATTGACATACGACAACGCGATATCATTGGTGGAGCATCTTCCCACGAACGTTGGACGATATACTCTAAGAATTATAGTCCCAAGATATGACGCGACTCTATCCTCTTAGAAACTACGCATAACCTTGGTATTCGATCTGAAATAGTGCGAAACATATGTAAACGTCGAATGAAGTTGGAGACTTATGAAAGACGAGCGGTATTAAAGCCATATGACGATACAACGACACTAGTAGGACGCATTCCCATGTATATTCTAGACGACACGTCCTGAGAATGGTAACCCTGAAATTTGGTGCGATATTTCTATTCTAACACGTGTACGCAAACAACAATCTATGTTCTAAGCCGGTGCGACATATATTGACGTCATCGAAAGTTGGAGTCCATTGGGCAATGAAAGACAGAGAAGTGATTCCTTTAACAAGCGCAAGGAGGCCGATTCGAGCCTTAATGACCCTGTTGTTTTTATATTTCCTGTTTCATTCATTCGAAACCAAACTCTATATTCTTGATTATTCAAAGTAATGATCATCACCGTTTCTCTTCGAAGGATTAGTACCCTAACAACATACAACTCGCTTACGTAACTTTCCGCAATGGCGAATCGAGTAACTAGTACCCTACTCTTACTGCGACATCAAGGGATACGAAAGACGTTGAGACATCAGTTATCCATAAGTGAAATACTTGGCATAACTGTATAGCATAGAAGGTGCTATTAGATCACGTACATAACGTAGAATGTGGAAGGTATGTTGCGAGTCAGTCAAGTACATGGAAGCACAAGCGAAGAGTATACTAAGCTTTAACTTGGAGAAAGAATTGATGGTCTTCCCTATCTATGTTGATCGACCGAAGGAAAAATTGAGCGGCCAACGAAAGGAAGGTCGTGTGACATGAAGGTCACCTTTGGATAAATATAAGACTTCCCTAGAACTTGGGGGAGATCACTAGTAATGTTGGAAGACGAAAGTAATTAGAAGAAGAAAACCAAAGACAATAAGATAATAAGAATGTGTCGAGTAACCCTCATGATTAAAGAGTAACAAAAAGGATTCCAAGCTATCCTTTCTTTTTCGAAAACAAGTATGTAGATGAAGATTTGTTACACGAAGGAATAAGGAAATTGCTGAGTTGAAGATCGTCAAGGAAGGCGAGATGAAGTGAAGAGCAGGAGATCCCTCACATTTTTCTAGAGGAAAAATGTTAAGGGGGTAATCGCAACGAGGAAGCTTCTCGAACAAGGAGTATGAAGCGCAAGATCTTACCTTATCTTTCAAGAAGAGCCATTCACTAGCATCATTGAAGATGATTTGGAGTAGAATATGAAGTGAAGAAATGTCATTTGACTCAAACAAATGAAGTGAAAGCATTGACGCCATTTACCAGATGTAGTTCCGGTAGCGTTCATCTTTGCGGCACTCCACACGTTATTCTCTGAATATCAACTGGAAAACCTCTATCGAAAGACAAGCTATTAGTAGAACATATCAACGGAGCCAAGAGAAAGCGATATACGCTCAACACCCGAGTTTAGAAGCACGGGGAGTCGTGAAAAGTATCCCCTCAAGGTCAACGGTCGTAGGGAGGTAAGCTAAAACAAGATGAATCTGAGTGAAAAACAATTTGCAACACATGGTTAATCGTCAAGGACCATGGACCCATGGAGTAGTGCGCCCAAGCAGGGTGAAGGAGAAAGCAACATGGAATTGCTAAAGCTAGTAGTGAAAACAAATAAGAAATACGACGCTAGAAGTCAAGGCACATGCTACGACAACGATTAAGGAAGTTGGGCCCTGAACTAAGTTCCAGACAACTAACAAACTCCGTGCAGAGCTAGTTATGGAATGTTTGAACGAAAGGGCGATAAGGATAATTCGCATCTGTGAAGAGTTAGGATCAAAGGATCCGTATCACCATGATCTGATAAGTACCTTTGAGATAACTGCAAGGACTAGCGACTGCTTGTGTGCTGTTCAAGACGACGATTACTCTAGTTGGAGATGGATTAGAGTGACGAAACGGTAAGGAGTATGGTGACCCATAAGAAAACGAAAGGAAAATGGAGAAAACCGAATGGTTGAGAAAAGGATAAAGTAACCGATGTTTCCCCAAATTCATATTATATCACAATTTCTAAGGACATTAGGTTATTGTATTTGAAAAGAAGCTTAGCTTAGAAAGCTAAAAATAGATATGAGGCTCAGGAGAACAAGGTAATTGAAAGTTTTGTAGAGGTCAGGAGGACCTAAGAAGGATCATTTTAAAGGAGGAGTTCATACGAATAAGGACATCGAAGTGCTTACCTTGAAATAATGGTGGTGATATGATAACTTAAGAGCATAAGGATTGTGTAAATCCTATCATGAGGAATGTGTAGGTATAGCAAAGAAACCAGATAGATTATACGTGCGATGTTAAAAAAAAAAAAGAGATTTGTCGGTGATGAGTCATAGATAATGGTCCCTCTAGCGTAAAAGGAAGAAATTAAAGGTACCTTAAAACGATTTGAAAGCCAATATCGGCAAAAGCAAGAGAAATTGGTAACGATGCGACTTAGCGAATAACGAAAAAGGTGACTCTAGGAAGAATGAGGACGAAGCTGGAAGACAAAGGCGAGTATGAGGAGTAAGATAGAACTATCGTCAACAAATTCATGATTTCCTTGCACACTATAAAACAACAAAGACAACACTATAAAACCCTAAAAGGAGAAACTACGAAGATGTACCCTTGCAATTTTAGTGCAACTTGGCACCCCAGTTAGTATCACTTTCGTTAAAGGGGTAATACCTTAACAAGTGATTGGTCACAAACGACGCCAATATTTTCAAGAAGCGACAAGCGTGTCCAACGTCAAACCAGAGAAGGATGAAAGTAAACGAGAAACTATTGGAACGATTCTTTAATTGGGGTAGGAGACGATAAAGGAAAGTACACCAAGTGACCAATGGATATGAGTAGTCACAAACAATCGATATTCCAACGTTTCTTACCGCCTTTATTGTAACTAACGTTACGAGCCGTTTGTTCGTTTTACACCTCCGTATTGCCATTCTTATTATCATCCCATTAATTAGTATTGATCTAGGCAAGATTGACAGCCCGTAACGATTACATACGATTAATCTCCAGTCGTCTCAAGAGGCGAGCGACATTCATAACCTTTTTCTTTTCGAAGTTTCTAATCACGAGAAATGTTAGGGCACGGAGCAATGGATGCCCCAGGTACGGATATCAAAAGCTTACAGTAACTAAAAAGGGGCAGGATGAAACCTAGTTGAACTCTCACATTTTATACGACCCGGTGAAGCTATCATATCTTCAATCTATTCTCTCTTACCACCGTAGGAACGATCAAACTTCGAGGACGAAGTTCTTGTTAAGGAGGTAATGATGTAACAACCCTCAATTTCCGACTAGGACGATTTACTTCTATTTATCTAGATACCTATCCCTAGAGGTTTCTTAAAAGATTTTGCCTTCCAGACATTAAGGCATAGTGATGCTTGCCATCTAGTTCAGTAGAATTTCCGAAGATAGCTAGTTGCCTTAGAAATGCCATGAACAATAACTATAATCATTCAACACAATCTCGAGCTATAAGCTAGTTCTAATTGAACTTGACGAAAGGTCAACAAACCAAAAACTTTATTTCGAGAAGTTAAGTTATATAAATAATAATGTGAGTCTCACAAGTTGAGATAGCGACCAAGAACTCCTATAAACGTCCAACAATTTAACCATCAAGTCAATTTGAGTAAACATGACATAAAAATAACATGCCTAACTCAAAAATATGTTTACAAACTAATGTGCACATAAAAGTGCTTGAATAATAATAATAGGTATATGTATGTCTAATACAAATACAAAATATACCTAAAATGACTTAAGTAGTTAAATTAAAAACACAAAAGTGTGTATATGCATACACATACACACACGACTTATACATATACATATATACATACTCTTGAAACACAAAATAACTAATTATACATTACAAATAAACTAATATAACACTTACAAAACAAACACCCATCCAATATATACATACACATATATATACTTACACTATAATAAATAAACAAAAAAAAAAAAGGGAAAAACCCTAACCCTAAACCCTTGGCCGTCCCCCCCCTATACCACACACACACTTCACTTTTCACTTCATTTCTTACAAACACAACACACACACAAATACACCTTTCACTCTCAAGACTCTTCCTCTCTTCTTTTCTCTCTATAATTCGGCCAACAATAAAACAAGGAGAAAAACAAGACTAAATCTAATATAAGCAATAACAATAATAAGGGTTTATACTAGAGTAAGTAAGGATTGAATCAAGCTAAGGTTTAAGGGTGTTTTTCAAGCAAAGGGAGGGTTATTTGGGCCTCTCAAGGTCACGAAAATTCTGCACTTTTTCCATCTTCAAACCAAGTTCATCAAGGGTATAAATCTTTATCTCTTTACTAGATCTATTTTGTTCTTGCTTATTTTTCAAAGATTTTATCAAAAGTTTATGTTTCCTTCTTGTTTTCTTTGTAATACACACTTGATGAGGGCAAGGTTGATAGGATCTTTCTCCTCATGCATATGCATGTCGAGATCTATGAGAAAGATCCAAGGATTCAACAAGTTTAAGACCCAAAAGTGTCGTTATAGATTAGTAGCTTTTAAAGTGATTTTCCTTTTCATAGATCTATATGTTTTTGTATATTTTGAAGAATATATTTCTGAGATTTTTCATTAAAAAGATGTTTTTATGTTGTTGAAAGTTAGATCTATAAAGATTGGTATTGAAAAGTGTTGATTTGAATGAATACGTGTTAGATCTAAGAAAGTTGAATCTTGTTGTTGGATTATGAGATGGATGAACTTGTATTAAGTGAAAAATATGTTAAAAGAGGTACAATAATCTGGAAATTTGATGTTAAGAGGTATAAAAATAAAGTATTAATCTTGTAAATGATGAACTCAAGTGTTAATAAAGCAAGAATGGTCATTGGTGAGTTGTTTTAATCAATATACATTCTGACAGAAACCATCTTCTGTCTTGGGACGGATAAACTGGGCTTGTGAGGGCAGATTCAAGAAAAACTTTCAAAATAAAAGTTGTAAATAAACGAGTTAAGTTTAAGCTCCAACTGGAATCACTTAAAAATAATGAACCAAACAAAAGATATGATTTTTCTACCAAAAGTGGTCAAAACTGGATTTTTGTCTTAATGTTGAGTCAACTTTGACGATTTTTAATTCCTTAACTAATAAGTTTCAGAAGTTTAAACTTGGTGTGAACTGAGTTCAAAGTGTCCCTAAGTTAAAATAAAATTGGGAGATTTTTCTTAAATGTCCATCATAGAAATCTTTTATAAAATATTTTGAGTCGCACAGCAGCTCTTGTTCTGACCAGTTTTGGTTTGGTAATTTTTAGAGGTAGTAAACAATGTCTAAAAATTTAGCAAAAATTCACATAAATATAGGACACATATATGTCTCTGTATAAAAATCACCATCTCCCAAATAATTCAACTTAACCAAAAATGACTACTCAACATTTCATGAAAATAAGTGTTAAAACAGAAAATTCCAAGTAAAAGTTCTTCACAACAAAAT